>JAOVVA010000024.1:15281413-15293013 GCA_028565275.1 Leiocassis micropogon
ACACACACACACACACACACACACACACACACACACACACACACACACACACACACACACACACACACAGACACACAACCAGTCAGATGTTTGCCCCAGCCAGCACAGCTCTTATGAGTAGTGGTCTGGCATGTGGCGTCATGCTTGTAAAGTTTTATCACTCCTGCATCCAACTGTATGTGTGTGTATGCAGACGCACGGTACTTGTGGGCAGACAGAGAGAGACACTGGACGCAGACTCATCATTCTGGCAGCCTGACTATTTACCAAGCATGTGATTACCCCCTAGATCCTGGTGTTAATGAGAGAGCCAAGGAGGAGAAGAAAGAGAGAGAGAGAGTGTGTAACAGATACTAATGAGGTCATATGAACACAAGGCAGATGGTTGCGTTTCCCATAAGTGCCATAGGACAGAAGAGTGACATGCGTTGGTCGAAAGAGGATGACTTTGAACATTCTCTCTCTCTCTCTCTCTCTCTCTTTAATATTACAGGAAAAGCACTGGACTTTTAAGTGATATGATCGTAAATATGATACAGTGGGATGCATGTGGAGTAAATTACTGGGGCAGCAGGTATGGGTGTCCAGTAGGGGGCGATAAACCATCTCTCTCGCTCTCTCTCTCTCTCTCTCTCTCTCTCTCTTTCCCTTCTCTCAGCCACACTTGATTAGGCTGTGCGACCCCAACTGGTCACTCTGCACTGTTTTTTCCTGTAGAAAATCAGAAATCTTCTCTCTCTTTCACTCACTCACACACACACACACACACACACACACCTGCAACCACCCATTTACAAGCTATAACACAAACACACACACACACACTCACTCACACACACTACACACACACACACACACACACACACACACACACACACCACATGTTATCCACAGCTGTAGAGAAAGCCAGCCACATCCTTCTCCTCTTCCGGAGAAACAATGGCGGCGGCCTGAGAACGCTGGGATAGGCAGGTGCAGAGAGTGAGCAAGCGAGGGAGGACGGAAAAGAGAGAGAAAGGGACGGAGAGGGGGAACAGGGGATCTACTTCCTTTACCAAACACGCAGATGGAGAACAAACGTCTGCAGTACGCATGGTCATTCTGCTCAATCTGCTGTGTGAGGCTTTAGGGCTCGGTCTTCGCACGGGACAAAAACTAAAAATGTGCGGGACAGACGCAGGCGCGGTCAGGCAAAAAAATGTTTAAAGGTCCACTTGCATATATGGATGAGACGACAGAATGGCTCAGATCAAATACTTAAACAACATAATGAAGCTGATTCAGAGTGGCCATGTTGTTTTTTTGTGCTTGTTTTTCATGTTGCCACTTTCGACTAGTCGCATACTTGAGATGAGACATTTGTTTTGAATGAATACTTCCTCGTCTAAACATTCTGTTTTCCTCGTCTACTTTTCTGTAAACAGGCCGTGTCAGCAGATCGCTAATGAGACCTGAGGGAGTAAATAAAATGAGAAATCGGTGAAAATCTGTGAAAACGATCTTATCTAACCTAATGTCTCAAGAGATGTACTTATTACGTGGTTTGATCAATTACTTTCAGATAAATAATTGACCTCAATTCATGATTTCTTAATTCATCAGAATTGATGATGTTGTACGCGGGGATGATTTCCTCCTTTTGTTCAGCGACCGTTCTGGCGCGATTCTGATAGACTACTCACTTCAGATGAGCTAAAAGATAAAAGTCAAGTGGTGCTAGACATCTTCTATTGTTAGTTTTGATGCCTTATTGGGTCTAAAGTAAAAAGACGAGAATTAAAGTTCAGATAAGGAAAACACATATGGATGGATGCAGAATTTTTGGACACCTTGTATTATTTCCTTTTTACAATTTTTTTTTTTTTTTTTTTTTTTTACAAAAAAACAAATATGGTTATTAAATCTTTTAGACACTTTTTTACTAATGCAAAGTTTTATATAATTCATTGTGCAGGGGATCTTTTATTGTACAGAATAACTGAACACAGTTCTGAGAGTAAAAACTGTTTATTTAACTTATTAAACTTTTATTTTCACTAATGCACTTACCCCAGTGTTTCACTAGTGCTTGGATACCATCAGGGTAGAAAGTTTTCTTAGTACGCCGATGCCACGATTGGACTGCCTGTCTGATTCACGTCTGAAACACTGGCCTCCCAGGAACTCCTTTAATGGCCCAAACATGTGGAAATGCTTAGAGTGAGAACTGTATGGGGGATGTGGCTATAACTTCCAGCCGAGTTCCTGTAATATAATGTAATGATTGTGTGTACAGTTCCCACAGACAGATGCATCTCTTATGCAAGTTGGCAACAAGTAATTTGGTTCAATTTCCAAGGATCAGGTATTTCACTGTCTAAATGTGGGTTCCGAGTCACCTCGGCCCGGATCGTCATACACGGACATACGGCCTTCTTTAAAATGTTTTGCACCATTGAGATGTTTTTCTGCAGTCTCTAAGTCATACTGTGCTTGGCATGTTTTGTAAATGTCAATCATTTAATGACTTTATTCATTGGAAATTTCATCAAAAGTCCCAGTTTGACTTGAATACAACTTTTAGAAATAAGCAAATCTATGAGACAATAGAATAAAACTTTAAATGTATAAGTACGGGCTGAATAATCACTTATATATTATGTAAATATATAATATATACAGTATATTATATAATGGTAAGACTATTAAATGAACAATTAAGCTACTGTACAATGTTTCTTTTTTTTCCCCCAAGTATTCTGTTAAATCTGTAAAATATTTTGCTGTTGCACATCTAGACAGCAAAAACGTTTTAGGATTTAACAGTGTCGGATCTAAACCTGAAAATCTAGCCATAAAAAAAAAATACAATTAAATTAATGATTAACAAACTTCATGGCATAGTTAAAAGGAATATTTCACCAAAGTCTCTTAATAAACAGATAAAAACGATCTGTTCCCTCAGTCAATAGCGCAGTAATCTCATTATTAACACAACCGCCATCTTTCCAAAAAACACATTTTAACAATTCATTATATTATAAACGTTCAGGATACATTACTGCCCAAGTTGGCACCTTTCAAGACTCACCAACTGTCTTTTGCATAAAACAACTGGAAATGAGGAACTAGACAGGAAGTTGGCGGTCAAGTGGTGTCACCTGATTTGCATGTTGGATTTGTGGATTTCAATCCGATTTGTGTATAAATGCTTGTGGTTTAAAGTATTATCAGCTACCAAGATACAGAAAAAACATCAAGCAACCAGGTTGAAACAAGGTGAATATCGTGCCGCATTCTGAGCAGATACACTGGAATGTAATACGCTCCTCCAGTTCTTGTAAAATTCTCTTTACATTACACACTTTATATAAATATAGGCAAGAATGGTTCAAATAATTGGATTTTTTTTTTTTTATTCAAAAAGTTGCAGATTACAGACAAGACAAATCCTGATCATACTTAAAGGTTAAATTAGAAGCAAGGGACGAAGCAAAGGAGGAAATGAATACACAGTGGGCGTAAAAAGCCCTCCACTTCTGTGGTGTTATTAGGACTAAGAGTGAGGGAGTCAGGGGGAGAGCGAGAGCATTGGGAGGAGGTGGGATTGTGTGTGTGTGTGTGTGTGTGTGTGTGTGTGTGTGTGGAGTTCAGCACTTCCTGGTTTGTTTATACTTCTCACACACTTTTCTTCCTGTGAGGCCTGGATTTAGATTTCCTCCCTCATTGATGCTATTTTGAGACCTTTTTTTTTATTTTTTTTACCCTTGTTCACTCTCTGGTGCTTGTTCTGTGTGTGTGTGTGTATGTGTGTGTGTGTGTGTGTAGGAGGAAGGAGGAAGAGAGAGAGAAATAGAGAGCGAGAGAGAGAGAGCTAGATGGTGGAGATGAAGAGTTCAGAAGAAAGGCACCAGGTGGTGTATAAAACAATTGTTCATAATCCAGGTGCCTGTGTGTGTGTGCGCGCATGTGTGTGTGTGTGAGCGTGCAGGCGCATGCGTTCACGTGTATGCTCGTGCATGTGTGTGTGCGTGTTTGCGTGTGTGTGCATATCTGCCTCATATGCTAAATGTATATTATAATGCTTCTAAGCCTTTTACTACTTCAAAGTTTTACTAGGAGCATCTGGCAGTGTGCTGTTTCTAGCTCGCCAAAACTTTCTTCTTCCTCTCTCTCTCTCTCTCTCTCTCTCTCTCTCTCTCTGTGTGTCTCTCTCACTGTCTGTCCCTTTGTCCCTCTCATCAGACAAACAAATTAAAAAGACCTTCACACTCCCCCTTGGGCATTACAGAACTGCCTTCCTGCACGTAAGAAGCATGTGTATCTGTGTTTGTGTGTGTATATCCACCACTTGAAACATCTTTCTTCCTGTTTACCACTGTTTGCTCACCAGCCTGAGAATCCTCAGACCCCCTGCAATGGTCCTTCCTTTACGTCGAGTGAAATAAAGCAAGGAATGCCTTCCTCGTTTTTTTTTTTTAGAATTATAGTTCGAATTGCAAGAATTTTGTGAAATAAAATGATGAATGCGAGGGTTTTTATGTTGTGAAAAAGAGTGAAGTGAATATATGATATTTGAAAAACAAAAAAGTGTTCCTGAGAAGAGAGAAAAGCGATAAATTTAGAGAATTTTGTGTTCATGTAAAATGAATGTATAAATATAACATCTTTTATTTTTTCAAAATTTAAGTCATATGACACATGAAATTAAAGTGAAAATGATAAATTTGTGTTAAAACTAAAAATAAAATCTTAAAGTTAAAAGTTAAAATAAAGCTATTTTGTGTTTACGAGACATAGAGTGCGAAAATATTTTGTGAGAAACAAAATGTTGAATGTGAAAACATTTTGTGTTTGTGTGAAATAAAGCAAAGTATGTGAACATTCTGCATTTCAGAGCAATAAGCTGAAAAACGCGAGAGCATTTCGTGTTTGTGTGAGAATACTAAATGTGAAGTTTTTCCTGAATAAAGCACAAATGTGAGATCATTTCATGTAAAATTTACTTCCAGAATCAAAAGCATTTAGTGTTTTGGAGAAATAAATGAATGAGACGGCATTATGAGCATTTAAGTGATTTGACAGAAATAGATGACTGATTTGTGTGTGTGAGATGTGAGAACATTTTATTTGAACGTAAAAGGCCAAGGGATAAATATTACAAAACTATTTGACCTTCAAATTAACATGGATGTGAGAGATAGAACTGTTGTACGCAAGAGCATCTAATTAATCTTAGAGATAAAGCAAGAAAAGTGAAAGTTAAATTGAGAATATTTTCTGTGGATGTAAGATGTGAAGTTTTGCACCTGAGAACATTTTATGATTTTTTAAAAATATGAATTTGAGAGCATTTTATATGATTATGAGAAATAATTAATTTGTAAAGTACTTGCACAAATGTGAGCGCTAACAAGATGATTATTGGATTTTTGGATGTGTTTGTTAGCGAGCGATTGATGAATGTTTGAGCATTTGATGGATTTGTAATGTACATTTGTAATGCAGGACACAGAATAATTTTAGGTAACTTTTTTTAATGCAAATTTGTTAGAATTTGAAATATAAACTTAGTGACATTAGAAAATGAAAAATAAAATGATGAATGTGAGAGGATTCTGTGTTTTTTTTTTTTTATCACAATAGAGGACCAAAGATAATTTATTGCTTGAGAAAAATGTGTTAATGAATGTGAGAGAATTTTCTCATCGTCCATACTGCTTTATCCTGTATTCAGGGTCACGGGGATCCTGGAGCCTATCCCAGGTGACTTCGGGCACGAGGCAGGGTACACCCTGGACAGGGTGTCAAACCATTGCAGGGCACACACACACACACACACACACACTACGGGCAGTTTGGGAACACTAATTAGCTTAATCTGTACCCGGAGGAAATCCACCAAGCACAAAAAGAACATGTGAACTCCGTTGAAGACAGACCCGAGGCAGGAATTAAACCCGGGTCCTGGAGGTGCAAGGTGAAAGTGCTTACCACTCGATTGCTGCCAGACAATTTTCTGTTACATGAGAGCATTATTATTTTTTTTTTTTAATATGATAAAATATATTTGCATGAGGTAAATTGGTGATGGTGATCCAATTACGCTTGAGTACATCGGAGTGATCTGCACACGTTTTTGAACATAAAATGCTTCTCCATTCTCTCACTACAGAAGACTGGATATGGAAGTTCTAAAGAGAGACAGACAAAGCAGGACAGTTTCTGTCCTGTGAAGTCGAAAATCCTCTAACCAGCCACATGAGCCGTGATGCCTTTGTGGTTTCTGTTTTTGAAAGCACTTCATCTGGGCAGATGTTCATGTTAACGATCATTTTCTGCTCCTTTTAAGAACATAAATGCTTTATTGAAGATGGGTTGTGGCTAACCTCGACAAAAAAATAAATAAATTATGAAAGCAAATGCAGTTCTCCTTCCAAACCCGACTTGGTCTGTGAGTCGAATTAAAGCTTGTTTTCACTCTCGTTTTGATGATCGGTTCTGCATGCCAGTTCTGGCTGTCGTTTAGATGACTCTTAACGGGCCCGTGATTTAACAGAGTGACCGCCGAGTGGCCTCGCGACTCCTCACCTCGTCTCTTCGCACTCTAATTACCGGCCTGGATGTTTGTGTGTCTGCAGGATCCTTCAGCGACAAAACAAAAAACCACAACAAAAGTTGTCCCCCTCTGTTTTCATTGAGCTCTGATGTTATTTATAGGCTTGTTTATTAGTCACCAAAGAGAGAGAAAGAAGGAGAGAAAGAAGGAGACGGAGAGATGGCACGGATTACGGATGACAGTTATAGCAACGAATTACTCACTCGTAAAAAAAAAAGAAAAGAAAAAAAAAGATCACTCAACACACCCGTAGGACAGTTTAAGCCAGGTAGTGACAATATTCTTAATCTCTGACGTTTAAGCGTTGCGCCATGAGTCTTGTATGTTTGCACTTGTTGACATTTATTTCGAAAGCTCTTGCTTGCACTGACTCAGAACCACTTTGCACACAAACATATATTTACAGTAAACACCAGATTTACACTTCTGGACCAAAAACAAGGAGAATTTGTGCCCTTTTTTGAGGTTTTGGCACTCAAACGCTCCACTGAGAATTGTCAAAGCGAAGCAGTGTAAAATAAGTGAGCCCACACAAACCGAGGGGCGTGCTATGGTTATGACGGCATAAATTCACAACAACGGGCAAAGACTCGGCTGTGCGTCATCCTGAAACAGGGCCTTTCTTCAATTCATTCCTGGAAATACCAGCGGCCGCAGAGCCTAAGCTCGGGGCGCTCATCATTCCCGCAACACGTCGCGGGGTTTACCGATCTGTCAGGGAAAAAAAAAAAACACCACCAACAACAACAAAAACAGCAACGCACAATAACATGCAGCGAGACTAGAAGAGTGTGTTGCAAGCAGCTCTGTTCATGTTTTTCGAGATTGTCATGTGGGCGGCAAAGGTGTTCCTTCAGGGTGTGTATGGCAGACGAGCCATGATTCAACGAACAGCGAAAGCATAACCGTGTTTATTTTCCATGTTAGGTAATATGGATGAGTGTGGGCTACGGAGATGCCTGTGGAGTTAAGAGACAGGGGCGTGTTTCCCATTGTGCATACTGTGTGTGTGTGTGTGTTTTAGTCGTGTTGCTCGGGGTGAAACTTATTTTTGTTTTAAACTTCTGAAGGGAACCGAAATGCACCACATGCCCGTCATCCTGTCGTTCGGTCATTTTTGTCATCACCGCCTTTTTACACACAAAATGAAAAGAAAATGGCAGGAAGGAAGTGACATTTTTGTAGAAAACACAACAAAAAATTCAAAAAATTAAAAGAATAGCCATATGGTCAGCTATTTGACCAGTTCTCTCTCTTTTACTGGCTTTCTTTATCTACTTCCTGACACTCATCATTATTGTCGTCACTGCCATTTCTCCTGTACCCAGAAACATTGCTCACTTTCCTTTCTGAGCTTTTCCTAAGACCTTTTGATATATATTCATCCTTTTCTTTCATTTCCTCCCTGCTTTTCATCGTTACTCAGTCCATCCTTTTCCTCCCGACCCAACAACTCATCCTGTCTCCCATCTAACCCATCTAGGAAGACACCCAGCTACGTAGCCGTGCACCCTCTCTCTCTCTCTCTCTCTCTCTCTCTCTGTCTCTCTCTCTTTCTTTTTCTCTTATGTAATCCACTCATCAAACAAATCCTTTAATTATGTATGACTCAGCTCATATCATTGCTCTGATTTATTACTGTTAGTATACGTGGCGTGCATCAGTGACTGACACTGTAGTACGCCGGCCGCTAGACGTTTCCCGGCACCCATCGACGTATATTTCAACACGGCTCCCGGAAGGGAGAGAGAGAGAGAAAAAAAGTTAGTCATTATTTTCAGTCAGGCTAAATAAAGCGTAAAAAAAAAAAAAAAACGCCATCTCATATCTGAAGCACAAACATGAGCATAGACCAAACAAATGACCGGCCCACACAGAGATCTCAGTGTTTACAGTGTCGTGAGCGAGTTTTGGAACTGTTTACAAAATGGCAGAGGAACCCAGACAATCAATCCAGCCATGTTTTGTTATTATTTGTCGGATAACGCTCACGTTGACATCAGGATTTTTCCTGTTAATCAAGAGCCCTTCAGATTCTCAGGGTCCGAGACGGAAGCAGGAAAAGCGGATGTGATTTATCTGACGTTCAGAAGGCCATCCTGAGTCATCTTTTCTTTTTTTTTTTTTTTTGAAAGATGGCCGTCTCGTGGTCGCACTTTCACATTTTACTTTCACCTCATTTTATTTCACAAGTACGACGGTGTGCACTGGAGCATCCTCACGCCCTTCTTTAGATGCTGAAAGGATGCCATAAAGATTCATGGACTGATAAAAAAGTTGAGAGTTAAAAAAAAGGTGTGAAAAAAAGGTAGAGATTGGATTTGATGTTGTTTGAAATAACACACTTTTCAACAACTCATCACCTATCAAGGACAATGACAGAGGGATCGCCACTGAGATACATCATCCTTCCATGCCGGGGAATCAAAGTAATCAAGTACCAGCTTGATCAGGGCAAATATTGAACTTGGCATTCACACACACACACAAGCCGGCAGTTATTTCGCTGACGAATGCTAAAACATCTGAAACGATGGCAATTGAAAACATCGATGGGAACCTTTTATGAGGTACACTCTCAGAGACGGTTAACATCTGCGGATAAATGTGCACACACACACACACACACACACACGGACACACATCTCTCACATCTCAACGTACTATTACATACAGCCTTGCTTCGCTTCTCCCACAATGTAACAATGTTTTTGCGTTTCCTGTAAGTGCATTATTCCCAATTTCCTTCCTCCGAGCAAATAATAACACTTTCAAATAGATGCTTAACTTTAACACACATACCCCCCCCACACACAAACACACTCACGATCGCAAACGTAAACAAGTACACACACGTCCGAGCTGTCACCGAAACACATGCAGGCTTGTAAAGTACAATAATTACCCCAAACAGAAACCAAAGATGACACACACGCAGCTCGTTTCAACACTGTCGGCTTAATCCGTTTTAAAACGCAGAGTCGACGGCAATCTGAAAAGTAAAAGGTGAACTCGGAGAAAAAAAAAAGAAAGAAAGAAAACGCAGAGCTGTGCTGTTAATCTTTGAACTCAGTTCCATCCAAACAGAGCCTTTCCTAACCCAAACATAGCAATCAGCACCTTTGAGTTAGCCCTGTATTGCATGAAATGTTTGCTGAAGTGGGACTGAAGGAGTGATTTCGTGACTTTCACACCTTTTTGTCAAATGTGCCGCAGAAATATGAAAAGCATGACGGAGAAAGAGAGGCGTGCGAGCCAGTGAAAGAGAGAAAGAAATTCAAATAAAGGGGAAAAGCAAAGAGAAAGACAGAGACATGGAGAGAGAGAGAGAGACAGAGAGAGAGAGAGAGGGGATAGACATCAGCTTTCCTGTTGAAAGACAATTACTGTCTGGGACAGGAGAGCTAATATCAGCCTACGGAGTAAACAAAACTACGGACAGCACAGATACTGTAATCAAAGTCTGACTTCCGGAGAATCGGGGCCAATTACAGTGACAGAAATACAAATAAGGGAGGTTGAGAGAAAGAGAGAGAGACAGTGACGGAGAGACAAAGTCAGTGACTAGCCTTTAATTTAAAAACAGTGTAATACACAGGCAGATACAGGACTTAAGAGGTCACGCTAATGACAGGAGAAGCTTTAATGGAGCCCGGTGCATGAAAGCCAGTGATTGGCAAGTGACAGCATCGAGTGACAGCTGAAACAGCCAGACTCGGTGGCACCCAGAAATACACGGCGCTCAATGAGTCACGCTGGCTAATTCATGGTCATAAATGTGCTTTTAACGAAAGCAACTTAAACAGAAGAACAAAAGGACACGCGCCGTCCTCCATGCATTAGTCAGGCCCAAATCCTAATCAGCATTCCACATCTTTGAAAGGCATGCTAGTGCTTTTTATTGACTGTGATGAGCTCGATATTGGAGCGCTCGTGAGAGCCATGTGAGGTTGTGTAATAACAGGTTACGAAGCACGCAATGCATTGAGCTAAAAATCATGAGGCTTCTCAGTGTTGACAGAGTGACAGACGACGTGACGGCTCTAGGCCGCTCCAACTTCCTTCACTATATACAGTAAACAACAGGAAAGAAACATCTGTAGGAGGAAGCCATGAAACATGTGACCACAATGTAGGCTCAGCGGAACTTCACATGTGACCTTTTGATTTTGTGGGATATGTGAGCTTTTGGTTTCGTAGAATATTCGTTAACAATATTTACATCATGGTTTCATATTAAAACCCAGATTAGAGTAAGATCCTACAGCAAGTGAGAAATGTCAACTGACATAAGTGTTTCGTCTAAACCTTGGGCTTATCTGTGGCCTATATGGTATAAATGATCTGGTAGTGTTTAATAGTTCTACACATAAGTAATTATTAAGTCTGATTTATTAACTCTGAAATCAATGCATGCTTTTCTATTTAATAGAATTTTTTTTTATTTTAATTTTGTTTTATTTCATTTTATTTCTTACAAAATGATCTTCATGAAGCTATTTAAAGACATGGATTATGATATTTCACAGCAAACCACGCCATATACACTGTCAGTTTATTCAGTATCTTAGTCTGTTATTTAGTATATAGGTTTATTAATAAGCTAATAGAATAAACACAAGTAATTATTATATCGCGCAAAAAATATTGTAAGAGGGTTTACCATTTATTATGTAATATAACGCATATGTATAATATAATATAAAAATTATTATTATAATAAACCACTTTGAGAGATGCTATTATCAGAAAATAATATAAAAATAAATAAATAATAATTCCCATTGTTTTGACTATATTTTTCTACAGCATCTATCTAGTCTAATCCAATGTAATTTAAACAGTGGTGGCTGCTCTGAGACTACAAGGGAAGCTCAGCTTCCTCTACTATGTCAGAAAATAAATGCTCATATATACGTATTTAAATTGGTTTCAATAAAAGTGCGCTAGAACGCGTTCAACTTCATGACTAGCTCGTTCAGAATCAGGTATTTATTGTAGA
>JAOVVA010000024.1:15303698-15318825 GCA_028565275.1 Leiocassis micropogon
ATATATAGGGCTCCGGACGTATTCTTTTTTTTGGCACAACCTAGGCACTATGATGAATTGATTTTTATTTCCTTTTAACCAACTACACAAACGAATGAGCAAAAAAAATAGTAAATGTGTCATCTAGGCAATAAAAAAAATAGCACAAATGCACATGATCATGTGTTTTTCTGGTTGTTTTTGATTGTTTCTCTCTAAAAAAAAATATATAATTTTGAGACTTCTGCATTTTTGCAATGTCATTCCCATATTATGGTAGTAGTAAAATTTACCCTTCATAAAAGTAATGGTAACTTTCATTCTACCTGACATATCCAAAAACTCAAATACACAGTTTGAATACACATGTCTGAAGCCTCCTCATAAACACACACAAGCAAGGCTTCCATATAAGCACATACCCTATATGTGCTCACCATTGACCTATGCCATGCTGTCGGCACAGATCTGTGCCGCTTGAGTTTTAAGGTTAACCAACATGCATATCTAACATTAAATCATTTTTAAAATTAATACAAAGTTAAATAAAAAAATCTCAGTTTTTCTCTTTTTGAAAATTACTTTATTGTGATATAGACCCAACTATGAACAAGTAAAAAGTGTAATTCTCTAATTACATGGCAAATTGCTGTGGTACAGTATATGCATGGTAATTAAAGACACATTGTTTCCTTAACTTTTATCATGCACAATTTCAAGATATTTGTACACTAAATCTATTTTCAAATGTTTAACTAAGTACCTTATAGTGGACAGGATGGTATACAAGATATATTTTATAGCTTGGTTGAAATACCTGGATATTGACACCTTTTTATACTTTAGCTATAAGTTCAGTTATCATCAGCACCTAACCTCATTAATAGGTACAGTATATTCCCCAACAGCCACACTCTAATAAAATCAAGTGGGAAAGTGGATCTCGGTATAACAGCAAAGAGGGACAAAATTTGGAATAGGCTGCCTAACAAGCACATATGAGTATTATGGCTAGGTGTCCACAGTTTTTTAACCAGTGTTTTGATAGTGTATCTGTTTTCCATTTGAAATGTTAAGAAAGAGATTTAAGAAGAAGAAGAACTCACGTGGGATTATCTCTGCTAATAATATACAGAGTTTTTGTTTCCCATCCATCTTGTATCCATTCAAATACTCAATTGGGTGGTACATATGGAATCAGTTATTAAATAACATTAAAGGCCAACACCTGACACATTTCTGGAACTTGACTTGCATCAAACGTAGCCGACATCCTTTTAAGCTAGTGCGTCAGCCCATGTATGCTGCACAGGACAGACGGTTGCTAGGGAAGAGTGTGCACACACCCACACACACGCGCACTCACACACACAAATATGAACACATACATACATACATACAGTATATTTCAAGCTAAACCAAAAAGAAACTACGAGGGTTGTGCAAGTCAAACCGGGACTTTTTCCGTGAATGACGATCCTGGCTGAGGCGGGTCGGGGGCCAGCTGTGGCGGTTCCCATGAACATTCAATGAGTGGAACACCTGATCCTTGAAAATTGACGGGTAACTTGATGCTAACATGTGGATAACATGCATCTCTTTGTAGAAATTGTACACACAATCAATCACCAATATCACTTGCACTCTACACAAGCTCCTTTGGGAGTTATTGCCACATCTCTTGTACAGTCCTGACCACACTTCAAGGAATTCCTGGGAGGCCAGTGTTTCGGATGTGGCCAGGCACTTTGAGCGTTCTGAGAAAACTTTCTACCTTTATGGTGTCCAAGCACTAGTGAAACGCTGGGCTAAGTGAATTAGTGTAGCAGGGGATTATATAGAGAAATAAAGGACGTTTTTACGCTTGTAACTGTTTTCTGTTATTCTGCACAATCGAAAGTCCCACTTTGACTTGAACACCCATTGTGTATTATAGAACTTTCATATGTTAAGCATCACTTTCTTAGGAGTGTATTTTAGTTAAACTATAGTAAATTTACATTAATATGATTTGTCAGATGCCGTTACACAGAGTGACAGTGTGTCTCTATTAAAAGCATACCTCCTCCTTTTGCTTCAATTGTTCAGGAACTACTAGTAAGATCAGTCTAAAAACCCTATTGGGGAGGTAAGTGCTTTGTAAAATGGTTTTCTGATAAAACTTGAATTTATCTGTGCCGGATCACCTGCTGATTTACATATTAAGAATATATATATTTTTTCGTTGTAGCCTAGGGGACAATAGGAATGGCTGTCATCCAGTTGGCTCTATCCGTTACCCCTACAGGTAAAGCAACACATGTCGCATGAGACATCCGTTTCCATTTAGTGACAGTTCATCAAAGAGTTTATAACTTAAGCTCAAAGGTCAATATGTGTTTGCATTATGCAAAAGTTTTTGACAGCTCTGCTATAAAACTGATCATTTAACAGAATTTCTTCTGGTGCTGGTATCATCTGGGAGCAGGAGGGTCGCTCTTCTTCTGACGCTGCCATCATGGCAATGATTTATGTTGGGAGAAATGGCAATCCACAGGTTGAAATAACAGTTCCAATGTCACATAATGTTCTAGGATGGCTTGTTCAGCTGCTTTAAAAATTTTTTTTTATGAGGTTCTGTATCTTTCCTTAGTAAATCAAATGTGCTAATAATAATTTTAAAAATAGTAATGCGTGATTATGTAATGCAAAGATTTTTCTATTATTATATAGATTTAACTTTCTAATTTACATATACACACGTATATATACATATAATGATGCAAACATTTTTAAAGAAGGCCGTACATCCGTCCCTGACGATCAAATCATATCTAATACTTATATCTTTACCAGTTAGGTAATTCCCAAGCATGCTTTTTGTCAGCCTTCTACTTTTGATTATACTGCTTTTTATATGTAGCATATATAGAATTTTTTTTCTTAGCTTTGTGTGAATTTGGCCTTGTGGCAATATGATCCCACTGAAAAATTAATAGAAGATATAAACCAGGGTGCTTTCATTTGAGTGTAGGAAAAGCAATAACAACTGATGTTTCATTTCAGCTTTTACAGGTTTACACCCTTGCAAATATCTGATCACAAAAGTGGGCTCAGTGCTGCTTTTGAAATCAGACACTTGGCTTCCATACAACACCAAATCTGAGCCCACTTACTTCCTGTCACAAGTTATATATATCTTAAAGGGGTTTCTCTGACTTTCTGTACCTCTCCTACGCCCCCTCTCCTGCTAACACCGTCTGCGCCCCTTTTGCTTTCTTCCTCTACCTGTTCTCCCTCCCCACTCTTCCTCTCTCTCTGCCGTTGTGGGTGGTCTGCGCTCCTCCTTGCTTCCTGGCGACACGCTTCTGGGGGCAGTTACAGGACTTCCTCCTCCCCCTCACTTCCCGTGGAGCCCCTCTTGAAAGAACTGTAAAGCACCCACACAAACACATATGAGGCGATGTTTCTTCCTCTAGCATTTGGGGTTAACCACGAGCCCTCAATATGGCCCTCACTCTTTCTTTTTACGCTGCCACCCCAAAAAAAAAAAAAACCTGCGCAGGACGACCTCTCTCTAAAGAGACACATGTGGAGATTTTACGTCTTATGCCATGTGGTTTCATGTCCTTCACCCAGGCTTTGCTTGCTCTGCGTTCCACTCTCACCCGGGACATTAATAAAGTTTGGCACACAATTGCACACAACTGGACTGATGGCAGGAATAATAAAGGCAAGAGAGGAAACGCTTGAGATAAGCTGTTGACATCGATTTAGGCTATAGACAGAAAATATAAAGAGTGCGGTCGGATGACGCGTTCAGTCTGTTTGACCATTTTAATAGAGGAAATATGCTCAAGCAACATCAAGGCCAGATGAAAGTGCCATGTGTCACATCCCAAACATTCAAATGTCCCAAACAGGATGTTTAAAAACTAACTGACAATAAGCAACACAACATACATATACTGTATATACATAAATAAAATAGTTGCAAGGCTGCAACCGGTGCCAAATGCACAAATAAAACAACAGCATCTTGCTGTGAAGAACTTACTTTAAAACCCTAAACAAGAACAAATACCCAAATCAGTCAGGTTTAGCATCAGCTAGAGATGAATAATTGTAAAACAAAGGAGTAATTCGACAAGGTGACTACATAATGCCTCATTCTGAAGACATTAACAGTGTCTGGAGCAGACAAGTCTTCGAGCAACCTTCCAAGAATGAGGCTTTGTGTGCCATCCTAATCATTATAAAGGCTTTTTCTTTTCTGTGGTGAACCAGACAACCTTCTAAATGGGAGAAAGTGGATATGCAGCGGTAGTTCTTTAGCAAACATTAGTCAACCTGTCAGCCTGATGAGCTCATGAACAATAAAAGCTGACGTGGACTTTAAGTCCTTGATTACTTCACAAGCTATGGGAAACATCATAATGATTATACATCTGCCTTTAGTCCACAAATCTCAGCGCTTTGGTTAACTAGAGTGCTGAGTTCAGTACTGCAGCATTACAGTAATCAGCATACTTAGATAGAGTTTAAAAAAAAATCTTTCTATTAAAAGATCTACCTAGATATTTCCTAAATAGAAATCTGACTTTTATTAATCCTTAAATTATCTGTCTGCATACTGTATGTTGCAACTGTGCATTATGTATTTTCCAGTTGAAACACACACACACGCACACACGCACACCAACAGTTAGCGTAGGCCAAATTTACAAAGTACTTCTCAAAACTTCTGCTTTTGTCCAACTTTGACAGAGAGTGTGGGAAGCATGAAAAAAAAAGAATTAGACTATTTGGAGAGATGGCGTGAATGTGATGTCAGAACAGAGTTCCGTATTTTTCACACGCACAGGCCATGTTTGGTCTGGGAACCGTCTAGCACAATCACAACACTTGTTTCCCAATCCATCAAAAAAAAAAAAAAAAAAAAAAAAATTATAATAATCGAGCCATTGTCCATTGACCAAACTATTGTTCGCCATCTACTAACACACCTTAAATCAATACATTTCAGCTCAGGTTAGATTGGCATGCTTTCATAATGGATTAATTTATTCACAAATAAATATATTACATTGCAGTGCACAGGATTGTAAGGACAATGATATGGCATCATTGTTGAATGCTTGATTCTGATGGTCTGAAGGTGTTGATGAACTTTAACGTTCATATTAATCCACTTTGCCTGTACTTATTTCTAATAACATCTTATACGAGGGTATAAGATGGGCTTTGCAGTTTTATCATGAGGAAACATCTGTTCATTTAACATAACTTCATGTAAGGGTTACCAAGATCTACTTTGTTTCGTGCATGCTAAAAACAATAAATGTGACCGTCAGTGGATTAAAAAAAATGTTTTGCAAAAGGGTATGAGCAAATTTCTGCGGGTTAAGAGTGATAAAACACGATGACTCTAATTCACATTAAAATGCATCACAGCACCCAATCTGCTGAGTTTTTTTTCTCTAGTTTTAACCAGGCTGACATTGATGAAATTGACACAGTGACTCATTTAACTGGTGCAATTCTGTGTTATGAATTTCATATGTAAGTGACATCATTAACGTTGTAAATTTTCCAATGTCACTGTTTATGTCAGTATTTGATGGACAACCCTACATGATGTAATAATTTAATGCATCAGGTAGGGGACTGCATATGCTCAACCTGATGCAGCACCACGATAGTAGCAACTGAATTATTTTCTGTAGCTTTGTGTAGTTTTTTATATTTAATTTCCAGAATTTCAGAGTTTTCAGATGCAACCTATGACCTGCATACATACTTAAATTCTACTACTAAATTCAATGTCCAAGTTTTTGTCCAAATGTCCAAAATTTTGCATGCATACACCTCATACACCTCTTTCATATTTCCATCCCTATTTCAAATCGTTCAGGTTTTTATAAACCATTTTTAAGCAATTAAAATTCACCACTTGCTGCACAATGTAAAAACATTGCAGTAGTTACCACACCATTTATTTATTTATTTATCTATTTATTTATCTCACGAAAGTTAGTTGTGAGATAAAACACGAAGTGAAAATGTGAGAAAGTGAATCTTGAGCCTTGTTCCACTGCTACACACAGGAAAAGTTTTCAAAGCTGTGGTTAAATCAAGGAAGCGAGAGTTGGCGTTTGTCAATGCAGTGCTGACGAGGGAATGCTTTTTGCTGAATTCATGTTGTTTGGGCTCTGGTCCAATTTGTTAAGGTTAAATCACTGTTGCCATAGGCAAGTTGCATAAGGAACAGTGGAAATCATATCGTATAATTGTGCCAAAGTATGAGGAATTATGTGTTAATGAAACATATTTTTTTTTCTTTTGTTTGGCCACAAATTATTTTATTAATAAGTTTTATTACTAAATATTCGAATGCTATGCTCTATATACCTGGAACCTGACTTTATAGACATTCTGCTGTGAGATCCATGCTCTATAGAATGTTTACTCTGTTATATAAAACTCTATAGACCTGCAATAGTAATCACGTCTGTCAAGAGATGTATGTTTAATAGAAAGTTTAGTCAGTTCTGTAAAACATTATAAACATGCCTCATGAATTGCTGCTTTCAGATATTATGGCATTGACGTTTTGCAAAATTTTCACTTAGTCCTATAGAATTTTTTGAGAAGATATTGATATTCTATTAAATGTTTTTTTTTTTTCATTATTATGAAACTTTTTATTTAACTTCCATTTTAGACAAAATCCCATCAGTTGTTGAGAATTATCCAAGAATTTCTAGATTTCTACAAAATATCCACAGGTTACAGATCTCTTCTTGTCCTTGCCAATAATTTAAAAAATCTTCAACTCTTTTTTTTTTTTTTTGCATCCATAAGATCTGCCTATAGTCATGTTCAGGTACTATAAATTTATTTGGGTGTTTTTTTTTAAACTACAGAATAATAATAATAATAAAAAAAAAAGAATTTCCATAGAAATTGCAGAATTGTGTGTTTTAAAGATACTGTCTGCATTTCTTACTATTCTTAAAATGGAAATAAAATCTCATAAACCTTGCTATTAGATCAAAATAATCTACAACAGAATTATGTAATGCAGGCTGGCATGAAGTGGAGTTACTCTTACCCAACATTAATGTATTATTATTTTCCTTTAACAGCATTGTTAATCATCTGTAATAAAACAATAACAAATGTCCAACATTTACAGCTTTCGATTAATTAAAGAACAACATGTCATACTTTGTACATGTGAACAGATATGAGGAACAGCCAGGGAACCTGTAATCACTTACATTATAGCAGGTATAACCAGTCATTCCCAAAAATGATCTTGACTAGAAATAACACCACAGGTCACCTCTGTCACCACAGATTGTTAATTCTGATATTGGAGATATTTAGATATTTTATCATGTCGTTCTCATTTCTGGGTCTGTCTGCATGTACTTTGTCATCACAGAAACTGCTAAATTTCCATATATATAAATTTTTAAAAAATATATATATATAAAAATGTAACTTCCAAACATCCCATATTTTCTGACGCATTATAAATATCCAATTAGTCATTTTCTTTTATGGAAAATAGCAGAGCGTCAACGTGAACCACAAGAGCTGTTGCTTTTGACCACTCATGTCCTCTTTTTGCTTTGATCATACTGCTGTGTGCAAGACAAAAATCACTAACACGTCAAAGCTGTGACAAAGAAACTTTTTGTAAAATGTCAAGGTAATATTGAACAATGTGCAAAATTTCAACTTACGCCTTCACTTTTGCTTGTGTGTGTGTGTGTGTGTGTGTGTATACAGGCATATGTGTATATACACAATTGAGATTATATTAGAGAACAACAGAACTGATTACTGCAGGATGTATTTAGAAAGATTAATTGGCTTTGGCAACGGATAGATTTGGCCATGTGTTGCCTTTGTGTTGAGTATATCAGTGTGTGTGTGTGTGTGTGTGGGTGGGTGTGTGGTTGAGTGTTGGGGATTTTTGGGGGGTTTACCCATCTGTTGCACCCTTTCACATTGACTCGATGTTTAAAAAACGTTTCAACCTGAAGCTTGATGTTCCCACCCACCCCCATGCCTCGTACACTTTTCACCCAAGTACGATACTCTAACACCAATGACCACACATCAGCCAGAACTGTCTGTGCATCGCATGAATTGATATTATTGCGGCACATTCTCGGATATTCCGTATTCTTATAAAACATGCACGGAATTTACTTCGCGGTTTGCGGCATACAATATGACAAATAAGCATTTATTACATGTCAGCTTTTGTATATGAACGCTTCCCAAATTTGGCATTAGTCATACTATTTTAAATGTTTATCAACATAGGATGTAAATTCTAGAGCTGGGAAACGACCCGATCGGATGAGGTAACTACCGAGACACACGGATGTTGCGTCTTGGTGATGAGTCTGGATTTTCTGAGCAATGCAGTGAACGAGCTTTCCCAGCAGGCTGTACTCACACTTGATGATCAGCATTGAGAAATCTCTGAAATTCTGGCCCCTTCTGCAGCTCAGATCGGCTGTTGCCCAACATGTCAAAGCCACACAAGGGAACTGAAAGCTGAACGCTGCCGAAAGCTGATCTTCTGGACGCGAGCCTAGATCGAATCCCAACTACTAAATCATAGCATCACACACGCATATCTAAACCAGGTCAACTGTTTTTGCAGCAAGCAAATCTTTTGAAGATCGAAACACTTCTTGCACGGCTGTATAAATCGATAAAATGCCGTTTCATGCATTCCGAATTATAGTTTTCCATAAACAACACATTAAGAAAGGGAGATAAACACGTGCTTTTGTAATTGGTTTCAGGTGCTCGGTCAGGTGGCCAAACCACTGACGTACTTTTATTGGGGAGCCTGACAAAAAGCTGATTCTTGTGCATTCTGGGAAAAACATTCAGCGTGTCCCGTTTACCAGAAACTTAAATAAATCACTCTTGCTTCTGGCTATGCTACTTGTTTGACGACTTAACCCCTGAAAAAATACAATTAAAGATCATTAAATTAGGTGAAAGATCACACTGTTATATACAGTACAGCTATAATTTTTACCAACTAATGACCCTTGTTAAAAGCACTATACAAATAAAAATTTAATTGAATTAACATTTTAAAGTCATCAAGGAGTCCAGACTTATACAAATAGTGCAGCAGTGAGAACATCAGCACACACACACACACACACACACACACACACACACATTTTATTTATTTTTCCAACCTATTTTTTTTTTAGAAATTCAGCCTTGCATTGTCTAACACAGCTTGCCTTCTGATTGTGGCTTCTCACTTTTTGAAAGAACTTTTCACCTAAAAAAGTGTCCCAGTCTGTGTAGGAGGGTCGTTCAAGTAAAACCAGGACTTGTGATGAAATTTCTCAAGAATGAAGACTGCTTGACATTTACAGAAGCACAGTTTGGTGACGAGACTCTTAGCCGCAGTAAAAAACTTTGTACATCCTTGAACGGCTAGGTGAATCCGAGGTGGCTAGGCGCACACTGCACTCGTTCCCAGGAACATTCAGCGAGTGAAACATCTGATTATTGAAAAGTGATATCTGTCTGTGGGAACTGCGTGCACAATCGGTCACCAACACCAATTTGCGCATTACAGGAACTTGGCTGGGAGTTATTGCCACATCCACCATCCTACAGTTCTGACCTCCCACATGTTTGGGCCATTAAAGGAGTTCCTGGAAGGCCAGCGTTTTATACCTTTATATAACTTATCGATAATTCTCAATATTTTATGACCACTCCATTTATTTCTTCTTATTCTTTACTAAAACAGGAAGAACCTCTAAAGTTAAAACCAGCATTCGGTATATTCTTAACCCATCGCTGTCCGCATATTATTTATAGATTTCACTGTATTGTAAGGTCCTGTTTTTCCCCCCACATATACGCATTTACATACAACCCTGTAACATTTCCCTTCTTGGAATAAACTCACATAAACACCCTACATTAACGTTTCGGTGCATATATATTAACTTTACAACACTGTGATTGGAAGCATCACTTAGGAAGACAGGATAAGTTTTTCTTAAACCAGTAGTGTGTTTTATACAGTAGTTCAGCGTTCGGTCATGGATCCTTTGACTCCAAACTCAAACCAGCTCCCCTGGGATTCTACTTCTATAATTCTATTGGTTTTATTCCTCCTCTCAAAAAAAAAAGGATTGACTGGGCTTTTAATTGCCCCTAGGTATGAATAAGCATGAATCTCAGACTGTACAGACTGTACTCCTAAGACAGGCTCACCCGCAATGTCTTATTGCAATAATTTCTTTTTATTGCAATGTCACCCGCAATAATTTCTCAATCTGCCTTCACCCTGACCAGGTTACAGAACATGATTCAGTGACTGTTTCACCGATGAGGTGGAACACTCTGGAAGTCCATAGAATTTCAAATGAATGCCAGTGTTTGTTTCCCACATTTTCTCCCAGTTTGGTCATGTTCCATTTCCCTCTCATTAACTAGTTCTCACCTATTGCATGAGAGCTAGGGTTAGGGTTAGGACAAGAATAGGACAAAAGCACAAATGTGCTTCCTCCAAGACATGTGAAATCAAACGATTGCAACTGCTTCTCTTGCTGGGTCAGAGGAAAGAATTATTTTCCCTCTTGCATGTACAGTCCAAGTCACACACGATCGCCTAACGCAATTGATTAAAATGCAACAGTACTTTTTTAACCAAAACTTTAATCTTTTTATATTTGTGTATTTTTAAGAACAAGACTATATTACCTTGGCTTCGTTTTTTATCCGAGACTTTTCTCTTTCTTACATTCTGATTCAATTTAGCTTTAGCTTTCCTGTTATTTATTTAAAATTCATATAAAATGTACCAGAATTCTGAATATTTTAATCTAAATTTCAGTTCTTTGGTTCTTTGTGGTTTGCACCCTCCTCTCTGGCCATGACTTTGTGCCTACATTTACAGTATGTGTGTCATTATTCGACTACTGTTTTTTTTATGACTAATTATTCTTCGGTCATTCATTTCAGAAGCTTCCTGACTCAAACATAGTCCTAAAATTTACTTAATTACAAGGTTTCAGTTATGCAATTTTTACTGACCTAACTTCAGTTAAACATCTGATCATTCAGTGTCATCGGCCTGATGTATCATTTACGAATGCAAATTATGACCCTCTGGCCATGCCATAACCCAGTGCACGTGCTAAAGATCATGTATATGAACATGTGTGACTGTACATACCGAGAGGTGTGTGTATATGGTGTGTGTGTGTGTGTGTGTGTGCTCTAGGAAACGATCAGTCAAGTAAGATATCTATTACTGTTTTATTAACTTTTTATTATTTTATTTTATAGCCGAACTCTCCTTATATGTTTTTTTGTGCATTTTTATTTGTTTTTTTCCTCCATTTGGTTTAAGCCTTCATTTTAATTTTACTTGCTCTAAATTGTTTTGTTCACTTGCCATTCATATACTTTGTCTTTTTTTTTTTTTTACCAGAAGCTTGTCTGCCAATGTGGATTAATAAAGAGTTTCAGCTTACATTTATTTTTCTCCACCTGGCTGCAAACATCTCCATGTTCAACTTTCTTGCATTTTTTCCCCATTTAAATTCACCCGCTAGCAAAACTGTAGTTCTACAGATGAATTTGCATATGCACAGACTCAATTTGGAAAGCTGACTCAATACAAAGTGGTTAGAAGTCTGATGAGTAGCAAATCCTACCTTTAATTACAATAGTTAAAAAAAAAACCCTAACTACATATACTGTATCTTTATATGATCCTTGATTTTGAAGTACAGTAAGTAGTCCAAACATGGATATACCATATTAGTGACAGGTCATGTTGTCATACACTGATTTACAGTCCATTCTAATATTGCACCACTTTTCCTGCCCAGTTTTTCACCAGTCCATAACAGCACAAGAAGTGAAAATGTTCATGACCATCATCCTTAAGATGATGTATTGAGTTAAACAAGGACCAAACGTGCAGATAAATTACCTTCTTATCACAATATTAAGATTTAATTACTTGTCATTTACTGTACAGTGAAATTATTTATTTTTTTTGCATACAGGTATCCTAGTTAGGAACCTGGGGTCAGAGCGCAGGGTCAGCCAGGATACAGTGCACCTGGAACACATAGGGTTAAGGGCATTGATCAAGTGGCGACTTGGCAGTGCTGGGTCTTGAACCCAACCTTCTGATCAGTAGGTCAGTGCTTTAACCATTTGAGCTTGGTTCCAAAATTCCATACAATAAATATTTATGGTAAATAATTAATTAATAAATTAATTAATGTAATGAATCAATAATTAAGAATTCTGCATTAAAGTATTGGCATCTTTATTTTTATTCTGTTTATTATTATTATTATTATTATTATTATTATTATTATTATTATTATATATTCTGAGAAATTCCATATAGCAAAGTTGTGCAATTTTTTCTATAATGCAAAGTGCTGTATATTGCATAATAATGCATACATTTATATTTTATTATATTACAGCATAGGTGTAATGGTGGCCTAGTGGTTAGTACTATGGCCTCACACACATGGTCAAGGGTTCAAGTGCATGTGCAGTTTGCATGATCTTCCCTGTGTTTGGTAGGTTGCCTCCTGGTACTCCGTTTCCTTCCCCAGGTAGACCTCAGTGGCATTTTCACGTTCTCTTTGGTGTGTGGGAGTGATGCTGCTGTGGCCTGCAATGGATTGGCACCCTGTCCAGGGTGTACCCCTCCTAGTGCCCAGAGTCCCTTGGGATAGGCTTTTCTGTACAGGATAATGGATGAATAGGGAATGGAGAGTGTATTACAGAATTGGAATCATTACACCTGACCCTTTTTATCCACAAGGTATGCGAGCTTACTAAGTGGTTTGGTGCAAATGAAAACAATGCTATTTTTATTCAGTGGCCTCAAGGTAACGTCAACGCAACTGACCAGTTACGGGAGATTTCAGTGAGTTGTATTAGATGGTGTTCAAAAATCTACACTAGAAAAAATGTTCTAACGAAAATCAAATAGGAACATTTAGTCACAGATATGTCTTTGTTGGCAGCATATATTTGATAAATGTGTGTAATTATGTAAAATTCGCATCAAATTTTGCAATAATCTGTTTGTACCACATTTCATGCAAAATGAGGAAGTTGGATGTCTGCAGTTTTCTCTTTGTCCCTGAAAATGTTTTGTTCAATTTTAAATGTTCTTTTGCGTGTGTTCATAGAGAAACCGAAACTAAATCTGCATCCCATATTCAACTATGGAACTCGGTGTCACAGTCACTTTTAGTAAATCTTAGTCAATAATAATATTAGCCAATAATCCGGAAAATCGTGTTTTTGTTCTGTGAATCAGAAACTCAACATCAAAAGTAACGTTTGCATCTGAGATCATTTTTGATTTGGGCTCTTTAACAAGCTAAACAATTCACTGAAAAACACTCCAGGGCATTGAATTAAACTGCATTCATTAGCTAAAATCAACGAATACAGATTTCAGACAAAACAAAATAAAAATGTTGCCGGTTTTATTGGAAATATTTATATCTGGCCGGTCATGTAACTAAAACCCCTTCTGAAGAAAGCGTTTTTTGTGTGCTTTGTCTGGAAATGTCTATTGTTATTAATAACTGGAACTGTACAAGTAGAATGATCAAAAAGAATTGCATTTATAATTATGCTTTATTGTGGCTTTGAGTGTAGCTAAGTACTTCTGGTTAGTGTAAAAAAAAAACTTCTGCTTTCGTTCCTTTTTAGTGGCTAGGCTTGTTTTCTAAGATTAGAAATACTAGGACTGTAGCTCACTTAAACTCCAACGTGGTCCAACAAATGTTTTCCAGTAATCAAGATTCAGCTACAGGATGTAGGTTTTCTATTGAGCTAAATCATAAAGGAAGCTTAAAATGCTGGAGTATCATTTCGATCTAGTAAAAAGAAATAGATTAAAACAAATGCAATGCACAAATATTAATTTCGCAAGTTTCAAAAAATGTCAAATGTATGTACAAAAAATTTTATGTTTTTCTTAGTTTTATTACAATGCGTTATTAAAGGAAAAGAAAAAAAAGTTTAGTCTTTTTAGGCTTGGAGCTTCATGTGGACCTTCCCCTATACATGTCCCTGTGCAAGTTGTTATTACAGAAACAAAATTTATGAGAACATTCTAGAAAAATATTGTCACATTCTGACTAATCAAATTTAAAATTCTTCAAAAAAATTCAACACTAATGGTATATGGTAAAGTGCATAACTTTAATAATTTGTGTCCTTACCAAGTCCTGATCCATGTAACTATATATTTTTACCTTTCTTTCAATATGAATATTATTGGCTGAATATTATATATCAGAGGCGATCAAGTCAAACCTGGACCCCTCATGAGCAGAAGGCATAAAGTGAGTATCCCGGCCAAGGTACTCTGGAGCTCACTGCAGCCGCTCCTGTGAATACTTAGCAATGGGAACATCTGATTCTTGATCTTGGGCCATTAAAGGAGGTCCTAGGAGGCCATAATACATGTGGGATAAATACATTAGCTTAGCAGGGGATTATAAATGGAATTTTTTAAACTCTCATAACTGTGAGTTAATTTTGTATTTTGCAGAATCAAAAGTCCCGGGTTGACTTGAACACCCCTCATATTTTGTTTTACATTTTCAATTTATTATTAAGACACATTACTGCATAACGGTTGAGTGTTACATCAACTACTCTCCCTTACGAACCTAATAAACCATAATAAACCTAATCTGATACATTTTGTGTAATACTCACTTTTGTGTAATACTAAAGACTTAAAGTCTTTACAGGTATTCCAGGGATGATTAACAACCTTTTTTCTCCCTTGAACTGAAAAAATTTTTTTTGCACATTGTCTACCTGAAAATATTTCCCTTTTGCCCTGGTTTTAAATAATGCAGGGTGAAAATATGTATGCATGCACTGTGGGGCAAAAAATATTTAGTCAGCCACCAATTGTGCAAGTTCTCCCACTTATAAAGATAAGAGAGGCCTGTAATTTTCACCATAGGTATACCTCAACTATGAGAGACAAAATAAGGAAAAAAAAGTCCAGAAAATCACATTGTAGGATTTTTAATGAATTAATTGGTAAATTCCTCTGTAAAATAAGTATTTGGTCACCTAC
>JAOVVA010000024.1:15332014-15345638 GCA_028565275.1 Leiocassis micropogon
GGGGGGTGGGGGGGGGGGGGTTTAAGATACGGCCAGCGAGCTCTTGACCAACACGACATTGTTGTAAAGTGAAAAAAATTTATATCACAGTAAAGTATAATGTTACTGTACATGTATTGTACAATATTATACAAAAAATAATAATAAACAGGTTTTGTTCTTTACCATGTAATCCTGCTTTATTATATCTTACACACGTCAACACTTACAGGACACGGATTAAACCTAATCTAGACACAATGGAGCCAAGATCTGTACAAGGTGCTTTCTGTACTGTGCTAATGATTCATCAAATCTGATTATTCAAGCTGTTGATTCATTCTCTATACAGTGCTGTGAAAAAGTATTTCCTGATTATTATTATTATTGTTTTTTTTTTTAATTATTTTTAGCTGGACTACAGAGATGGTTCCTAGATGGATGGATAGAGGAAAAAACAAAATAAAGTTTTGAAATGATGAATCCATTTATTAGGGGGAAAACCATTACTGACCCTTATGTGAAAAAGTAATTGCCTCCTAAACATAATAACTGGTTTTAGCCACCCTTGGCAGCAACAACTGCAATCAATCATTTGTGATAACTGGCAATCACATCACATTCACCAATACCACTTGCACATTACAGAAACTCAGCTGGGAGTGACCTCAGTCCAAGCCATTTCCACATGGTGCATTAAAGGAGTTCTTGAGAGGCCAGTGTTTTAGATGTGAAGCAGGGAGCCCAATTGTGGCTTCGGCATATTGAAAAACGTTCTACCTTGATGGTATCCAAGCACTAGTGAAACACTGGCTTAAGTGCATTAGTGTAGCAGGGGATTATATAGAGAAATAAAGGAAGTTTTCAACTCTTATTACTGTGTTCAGTTATTCTGCACAATCAAAAGTCCTGGTTTGTCAAATATATTTGTTATATATATATCATATTTTTTATTTTAGTTTCATACTGTTTGACAACTTTTTAGTAAATTAACAGACAGCACTGATGTGAAGAGCAGTAGTTACAAAAGACTAGACTGTTGTGAATTTCACGGTATCACGCAGTCCTTGAGGAAGCCTTATAATCCTAAACCTGTATACTTAAATATGACTTTTACGTAACATATTGAATAAATGTGTAGGCTAAACGAATACATATAAATACCAAAATTCCTTTTAACTTCTTTACCCACAGCGCCGGGACTAGTACCATTTTTCAAACTTCACTAATGGTTATTAATGACATATATCTATTATTATTATTATTATTATTATTATCAGTATCATGTCCTTCCAAACTCTACTCTTGCTTGTGAAATTTATTACAAAAAAAACACTGTATCACTGCCAATGAACGTTATTTATCTCTCCTTGGAGTGCTCTCATGTGAAGCGAGTACAAAGAAAGTTATTATCGTGCACTCACACTTGATGTAAGATGTATGCACACTGTTAAAACAAACACAACACCGCCTTTGCGAAGTGAGCCGACCGGCAGCACAACTTTTTTTTTTTTTTTTAACTCTTAATCTTAAGTACTTATCATGGCATATTGAAAAGAGCTTTCATTCTGTCAATCAAAGGTTCAACTTCAATCAAGAAAGCGTGCCTGTTTTCCTATTAAAGTGTCTCCTCACTGTTTCCATCGCTCTCACCATTGACCTTTAACTTGCTCATTCCCTGTAAACACTTACAAGTTTTTAACTTTCAGTTGCCGATGTTGCTCAGCAATTTGAAATGCATTTGATAAAGAAAGCAGTGACACTTGGGGAACAGGTTTCCGGAAAGCTACAGAGAGACCCAAAATGAGTCACTTTGCATCTCGGGCCTTTTCACATGGCAAACCGGGTGATAAAAAAAATAAATAACTAGTATGCCTTCAGCTTTATGCAAAAGACCTTGGCTAGGTTGAGGAATATTAGAAACCTTTTTTTTTTTGCACTTTTTCTAACATGAACGATAAGCAAGATAACAGTTTCACTGTGAACATATTGTTCTCCCGGAAAAAGCGAAAATGCGTTTATTTCATGTTTTGTGGAACTGGTGTTGAGAACGTTCTCAATTTCTGAATAAGGAGCCAGGCACTCTTTCAATTATTCATTCATTCATTCATTCATTCATTCATTTTGTATTCATTCATTCACTGTTTCATTAAGTTATTCTTGCCAAGTGTTATCAGATGAAGTAGCTCGTTTATCTTTTGCTCCCACTTTCCTTTTGTTCCAGATCACAATGGGACGTTGAGAAGCAGGAAGGGTGGAGGCTGAGGTGGAGGTTGGGTCGGTCGTGAAGAAGGTAGCGCTCAGGCCGAGCTTTATGAACCTCGGCTCAGGTAAATGATGCCTTTCTCCCGTGCTTTGTTTAGATCAGAATAGGAGGGGGGTATTAGGGCTGTGAAAGGTTTCTGAGGCCCTGAACCTTCACCTCGCAGCACTGACCCCCCCTTCAACACACATACACACACACACACACACACTTGTACACAAGCAGAAACAATTATACTCACAGAAACTAAATTCTCATAAATAGGATTGCGTAATCTAATAAATCCCTACCAACATCATGTTGTTCTAATGGACATTGGTTCCATTCATTGTTGTGTTTGTTTATGTTTGACCCACATTACCATGAAAGGGAAAGCATCAGGGAACTCGTTCACCTGTTTTGACCCCCCAGGTACATTCCTCCCTGCTTCTTTTCTCCAGTCTTTCCTTTGAGCAAGAATTTTAGCCTTTTAAGCCAGAGGCCGTGAGTCTGCTTTGAAGCTACACAGTACCTCTCTCTCTCTCTCTCTCTCTCTCTCTCTCTTCATTTGAGAGAGAGAAAAAGAAAGGGAATTCCTTTTGTCTTTCTGACTTGCGATCCATTGATCCTTCCTCCTTGCACTAAAAAGCTAAAATGCATTGTACTGAATACAATATGAAAATGAATTCCAAATGAATCTCTATAGTATATATAATATATCTCTTAAGTTATTTGTGTATTTAAACCCAAAGAGAAGTGTGTGAATCTAACTAGTGTGTGTGTGTGTGTGTGTGTGTGTGTGTGTGTGTGTGTGTTTAAGGTGAGATCGTCAGCAGCTGAACTGATCGTAATCTGGAGTCTTTAACACCCAAATATTTGGTTGTGGAGAAAAAGTGAGGCTCTTCCTCTTTCCTTTTTCTGACCCTCGGTCACAAGGAGGTCATCAACCACTCGGGCGTGCTTAGCATTAAGGGAGTGTGAATGCACAAAGAAGTTGTGTTTTCCTGCACGGGTGTGTGTACATCGAGTCCATTATGTGGTCGGTCTTCACCATTGGTTTAATGGTGATTGGTGATGCCTGTTTGACAAGCACAGGAAGGAGATAATGGAATCGGAGAGGGTCGGACAATGAGGACACGACACACCTGCACCCGAGACTCGTGATCAATTCAGCACGCTTCATATCCGGCTTCCTTTATATGAAATGAAACAAACTCTAATAACCTCTGGTTTGAGTTTAGATTAATATAAGCATCCTGAGCTAAAATTGAACACTGACATGCTTGGCATGCTGTTTTAGGAAAATAATTAGTGAATTTAAATAAATTCTAATTTTATTTCTCACGTACACAACTGTACACAGTATGATATGCAGTGAAATGCTTATACGACTGTTTGTGACTTTAAAAAGGAAAGATGAAACAGAACAAGAAGGTAAGAAGAGACAAATTGCACTAGAAAAAGAATGTAAAATATAAAGTCTGGAAATATACAATATACAGTTTCAATAGACTAAACTGTATGATGCAAAATTTAGAGTTGCTGTAACCACCTGAAATTTTATTCATCTCCATTAACATTATGTTTTGCTGTGTTTTATTGCTCTTACTGTACATGAAAACACATTTAATAATTAATTACATTTATATTTGATCTTGTTAAAGCAACACTTAATGCCAATGAAAGGAATCATTCAGAAAATTATATTGTTTAGAACCTCTCTATTTGCAGACTTTACCATGGCTAAAAATGTAAGCTTACATCATAATTGACTTCTGGCACTGGAGACTCCTTACATAAATGGTAATTAAACATCTTCTACATTGCCAGAAATCTTTCCCATGTCAAGAACTATATCTTCAAATACATAGAAGCCTCTTTAGAATTTAGAACAATAACATATTACACACACTTCTATTATAAACAATTAACCAACACTTTCTGAACCAATCAGAGCTGAGAACAGTTTAACAGAGTGGTATATGGTGAATAAATCCTATTATTTATAAAATTATTCATATTGTTTTGTTTTTTTTTTAATACAATTTACTTTTTAACCTTGTTGACACAATCTCTCGATTTTTTTCTCCTTATACTGACAGCAGGAAGAGATTGTGGAGTGCGGTGAATGGATGAGGGTCATGGAAGCAATGGAGGGAGGAAGAGTAGAGGGGGAAAAAAGAGAGGCGCTGTTTAAACAAACAAGGTGACAAGAGACTGATGGACCAGCAGATAGAGGTTTATTCGACACCTTTGCACTTTTGGGACAGGAACGCATCTCCTTGTGTGTATGTGTGTGTCCAAACCTCATTAATAAATGGTAAAACACAACTGTATATAAATAGGTAAAATTTATGCCACTTCTAAATGTGTCTGATTTTATATTCAATGTAGTAATGAATATATACAAGAGACGAGTTTGACATGCTTTGGTGAAATTAAAATAACTTTATTTATGCATTAACTATTTGTATGGGGTTGATAATCAATTTTTCTTAACATTTAGACACGTGTGTGGTATTGTTAAAACATTTAAACAGTGTATGCCTTGGCTAAGTATGTGTTAGTCTTTATGCGGAAGTGAATGTGTGCTGGCCTCTTATCTTAATGGAATCTGAGGTTGGCTGTTTATCTAGCTGAAGGCTGGGGTGTGGTAGCCCCCATTATGGTGGCTTTGTCATGCTAACCTGTAGCTCATTGCTGGGTGTCCCTCCTGGCTCACCCCTGGGCCCTGTATCCATTGTGTGTATCCGGCTCTCAGCAGGACTGTGTCTACACTGCCCAGTAGGGGCAGGCTGGGGGGCATGGCTGCCCACGTCAGGCCTCCAGGCTTCATTTTTTGACCTTGCATGCTCCATGGGGGAGCCCCATTAGATCTATAATTAACACACTCCCTTTAAACTCCCCCCTCCTTCCTGAAAAACCTACTGTCTGCCCCAAGCGGTGTCCATCTCAGGCCACCAGGATCCCCCTTGTCATTTAATTCTTCACATATCCAAGGACATTTCAGGCATGGATATGGATTTGGATATCCATGCTCATAATTTTGGATTATATCCTCACATTGATTTCTATTCATAGCAAGTTAAGTAATATTTATTTGCCATGAATAAAACACCCTAAATGACTTTATGTTGAAGGGAGTTGTGTATAGATGGAATGCACATAAAAGATAAAGTGAAATTGAAATGAAATAAAAAATAAATCATATTCATGTTTCCCTGACATGGAAATAGGGTGACTATAATAGTTGTAGAATTAAATTGTCAAATAATATATCATGCTTTTATTTTTTTATTATTATTTTTATTAAGGTTGACAACTTAACCTGTCCAGAACCTTGCGTGTTTGGGTGTGCATCTAGGAATTAAGACCTGTACAAAGTAGTGTTGAACAGAAAGCCAAAGATTTCTCAGACTCAGACTATGAGCCGCTTATGATGGTAGCTGGACCACCTTCTCATTCCATCTTAAGGAAATTGGCTTATTATGATGTAACTCAGCCTCCATCATGCTGCAACTGAATTTTAATCTGGCCCAGACAAATACCGTTTCCGTCACTAGAGAGTGGGCGTGCTATCTTCGTCTCGATCTTGTTTTCTTGCCCCCTAGTCAGAGGCGCTGGCCTTTCTCCACTTCCCATAGTCAATGTGGCTTTTCCGGGGGGAAGTTACGCTGGAATAATTCTCTGTGTGGGTTTTAAAATTGCCTTAGTTGCGAGTTTCCTCTAGCAATTTCATCGTTTAATGCCAACCCCTTCAGAACTTCCCTAACTGTAAATATGAAGCCACTGTTGTGTTTCTAGTTGTAAGTGTGTGAGACAGGAACCTGGGGAAAGAAAGGAAGAAAAGTAAAAAGACAGAGATCGTCAGACGTTTAAGCCACTGAAATTCTGAAATACGCTGTCTGTACAGGAGCTCCAGAGGAAGTATGTGTGTGTTTGCGCTCTTAGTCCTTTGGGACGTTCATTAACTCCATTGTACTAATCATACGCCCCCATAATGAAAGGTGTGGTCTTAAACCCTCCTACCCTCCACAGGGCCCGGGGTGGAATTTGTTGGGCAGATTTGAGAAAGGGATTTGAAAAGGATGCAGACACTAAAACATATGTTTCTACCGAGGAGGCCATAACACTCATTCAGCCTGAGTGGCGCTGTTCCAGGTCTCCGTCCTGTTCATGCTGACTTTATGATGACCCAGAGGCGTTCTGCAGACGGCGCTGGTCAATAAGTACCAGAAACAAAACACTAAGAGTCAGCTGTCGTGAAAACAAGTGGAAGAGCATGCTGGTGGTATAATCACATGAGACCCAAACACCTTCTCATATTTCATTAATCGCTGTTTTGCCCTCTCGACCCGTCACCCCGGCCTCCACTTTACCTTTTCAATGCTCCGATACACGGCTTCTTTCACCCTTCGTCTTTACACTCCATCCTCACCCCTACCTTATGTGCCCAGGTCCTCAACCCCCTGGCGATCTCCACCTCCTGCTCTCTCACCCTCGGGCACGCTCTCAGCTCTGATGGATTAGGGGACGGAGTGGTTCTATCCTCAGGGCTCCATGCAAGCCATCACATTGATTCACCTATTTGTTTGCTTTAATGTCCCTGTCTTAATACACCCTGAAGGGTGATGACAGGGTCAGTGTCCATCTCGGAGTTAAGGAGTTCAGGAAAATCCTCTTTCACACCTTAAAGAAATAATTCATTTAAAAATGCTAATGCGCCTCAGCGCGAACCTGTCCCAGATAGCATAATCTAATCTGTGTACTACTAACCAGACACAGTCATTTCTATTCATTTTACAGGATGATAGATAAATTCGTCTTTGAGCGTAATTCTACAAAGAGGGGACATCTTTTAAATTTTAAGGAAGGATGTAGAATGTGGTTTCCTTGCCCCCATGCAAATGGATGCAACTACAATTGTTTATTGTGGTATAATATCTGAATCCAGATGCTGGCAGACATAGAAGTAAAAGTTGAAGCAAGTCAGCTTTTGCCTGATTCTGTGTCAGAATCGCTCAAGGTTCATGTTGGCTCTTGGAACAACTCCTAGTTGTGTGGGAGTATGTTCCCGTGCTGCTGCTCTCGGGAAATCATAAGGAGCTGTAATAAAAGGGACAGGCTTGGCTAACTACCCCTCCATATACTAAACTGCCTCTTGGGAATGTTGAAGCTAATAATAAAAAGCTGAAGCTAATAGCTGATAGTAGGTTGGACAGGTAGGGTGTGTGACTGGAATTCCTGGTCATATTCTTTCATATATGAGTTTGTAAAAGGGTTCCAAAAGTTATGACAGTTCAGGGATTTACATCCACCATAAGTGCGAATACACACAGACACACCACAGATCAAGGGTGTCCACCTCTGTTTCTGTGACTAGGACAATAAAAATCACAGGACGGGCTGGTTAATTGGCTAATTAGATGAGTCAGGGAAGTTATCTGAAAAGGATTTTTTTTTATGACTAGAATCGGATATCTCTCTTTACATACAAGAAAAACATTTATCAAATTTTTCAGGGTGACTTCCTCACTGTGTCCAGGCTTACAGATAGTGGAACATTAACTGCCACAGTAATTGCACGGCATATTTGCTGTAGGCCGGGTGGTGTCCACTATGTTTGGTTTCCTTTTTGGCTATCGGAGCTGTCTGCACTGTTTTACCTTCTTTACGAGCTCTGTGGAATTTACAGTGGAGCCACTCAGGACAGTCCCCCCTACACTCGGCTTTGTCACTCTCTCCCCTCTTATCTTCTCTCTCCTTCAGTCGCCAATCTCTCTCTCTCTGTCTCTGAGGCTGTTTTTACGGTCTGATCTACTCCCTGCTGGGGGGACAGCTTGTCCCAGTCTGGGTCCACCCTGTCTTCCAGAGCTGTGATTGTCCGGCACTAATCAGCAGAGGATTACGACCCCTTTACTGCTCTCCTGGGCTACCGTCAATTCAGTTCATCAATCAATCAACAAGCTAGCCGATCCACCGAATCAATGAATCTTCTAGTCTCTCAGTAGACAGGGTATAATTTAAGGCGTTTCTTTTTTTTTTTTTTTGCATGTGACTTGAATATTGTTCAGGAAATGCATGTAGTTCGCCAGTGACGGAATCTTGCTTGACCAGACAGATAATTACAGTATTTCATTGTAGAGAGGTAGACGGTCTGTCTGCTTCTGTGCCAACTGAATGTGCGCAGGACATGATTTGTTTAAAGCGTCTGTATTTCCGTTTTCCGCTGACGCTGAGTAAATGGTTCAGAGTACAAGTTGTGATTCACTGATTTATTAACCATCTTTGACTGTAACTTTGGTATTCAGAGAGAAGTAAATAAACAGAAGAGGAATCAGTTTTCGAGCAAGCCCCGACCTTGGAAGCTCGGGCCAATTCGAAGAGGAAATGCCTGTGGAAAGAGCGAAAGATGGTATCATGCAAACAAAAAGCGTGGGAACCAGAGGAAAAAAAAAAAAAAGAAGAAAAATCCCCAGACAGAAATTTCAAAGAAAGGAATCATAATGACAATCTTTCTTGCTGCGGATGTTTTCCTTTCACATACAGTCCACTTTCTTTCTCTCTTATTTCTTTATCACTCTCCAAAGTATCCCCCCCTTCTATCCAGTCCTCAGGTCATCTGTCTCAGTCACCAGCCCCTCAGGTAAAGCTTGACCCCCCCTACTGCTCAAGCAGAGGGCCTGGAGCCCTCCATTAGTGCCGGTTTATCCACTCCCCCCGCCACCCACCCCCCTTTCTGCTCCAGGCTCCAGCTGTGGCGTTTATTTGGGGTTTGTTTGGAGAAAGGGCCCTCTTAACATCCCACTCAGTGCAAACAAAGTGACGGCTGATTTATTGAAATTAGCAATGAAGGAAATGCACATTTATAAATCAACCCTCTCTCTTTGTCTCCAACCTTTCATCCGTCACCTGTCCTGGCTTGTGCTGGGGATCCTGTCTGATCGACGATCAGGTGGCACACACAGTGATGGACACACAAACTCTCAGAACTCACACTCCCACTTTTTGGCTACCTGTGTGTAAAGATCACTAGGTGCCGGTTTGCGAAACAGTTTTAGCCTAGCTCATGGTCACTGTTCCCTCTTTAAGCTCTAAGCCTCTTAACAGCTTAGCTTCTCTTTATCAGCCTCCCTCTTTCTCTTTTGCTCCTATCTCCATCTCTTTCTCTCTCTTTTAGCCCTCAGGTGCTGGGAAGACACAACATGCTTCGACGATCACTCTCCCATTCCCGATGCTGTAATCAGTGAGATGGAAGTGAAAATTACTTTCTTCAAACAGAACAAATCACTTTCATAATGGATGTACATGTGTTTTTTATTGTTGTGTCCAGAGACGTCACTCGACAACAGTTTGTCATTTTTCCTTTCCCAGATCCATTTATTCAGCTCTTCAGTTTCCCCAAAGAGTTGGATGGACTGATGTCCCATCTCAGGGTATATCCTGGTCTTGCGTGGTCTTGTCAGGTATTCCTGGGTTAGGCTCCAGATTCTCCACAGCCTGTGTCAGACAGTGCTTACTATAGATAGTTAATTATTGCTCTAATCTAGCCGTCTCATTAGTAAAGTTTAAGTCATTTAAACAGTGCATTATCAACTGCAACATGTAACACAACTGCAGGTGTGTTTCCACTGAAGAAACCTGATTGTGACTCCTACGCCAGGAACTTCACTCCAAAGAAGGCACATTGGATTGGAACATGCCATACAGAATGACTTTTATGGACATATAGTACCAGTCAAATGTTTGGATTTATTTTCTACATTCTAGAACGATACTGGATTTTTTTCAAAACTATGAAATAACATATGACATTAGGTAATTACAGTAAAACAGTAAATTACAGTAAAAACAGCAATCAGTTATTATTTTAAGATGTGAAGGTCAGTTGTTCTGGAATAGTTCTTGCAGAACAGTATTGCTGTCAAGTGCATTTGCCAAGTGCAAAACCCATCAAGCACCATGAATGAACTGTCTCTCATGAAGACCTTCCCAGGAAAGCGAGACCAAAACTTACTTCGGCTGCAGAGGAGAAGTTCATTTAGAGTCACCAGCCTCAGAAATCACCAATTAGCAAACAGCACCTCAGATTAGAGCCGTTATGAAGCTTTAAAGAGCAGAAGTCGCAGATACTCATATCTCAATATCAACTGTTCAAATATGATTATTGTATATTTTGGGTGCCTTCAGTATTGTTTTACAGTGTAGAAAGAAATAAAAAAAATCATCAAAGACCATGGAATTAGAAGGTGTGTCTGAACATTTGACTGGTAGTGTTAGTATAAGATACGTTGAGGACATGGGGCAAGCAAATGGACATCATAATCATGGTTTTTCCTGAGCGGTCTTCACAGTTGCAAGAGTTTTTTCTAGAAACTTTTCCATGATATCCTAAAAACCCGATATCATGATTTTGAGGCCCAAACTCCTGGAAAGTTTTTTAGTCGCACTCCAGCGCAGGAATGTATCTGCAGACTGACCACTGAAGTGGAAAACCAGAAACATCTACAGGATGTCATTGAAAAGTCTTTTGGAACACTGTAATGTGCGCGATAACGGGCATTGGTTGCTCAAAAATTGAAGGCACTAAGTTACTGATTGGAAGGTTGGCAGCTCAAGCCTCAGGTTGAGCAAGGCCCTTAACGCTTTCTGCTCCAGGGTGTGCTGTATCAAGGCTGACCCTGTGCTCTGACCACAATTATGCTGGGATATGCAAAGAACAGAGCAGTAATGTATGTGTGACAAGTAAAATATTTGGCTCACTTTCTGCATTCGGCGTGGTTGAGACTCAATTTGCTTTCCCCTCATGCTGTGATTAGAAGTGGACCGAAGCGTTCTCACCTGTCTGAAGAGCCACAAGAAGAAAATAAACCGGAATTCTATTCAATCGAGCTAAACACTACAAATGTGAAAGCGCCCAGACGTTACAGAATTAAAGAAATAAAGTTTAGTATAAAGTTTGGTAGAGAGATTGGTGTTGCACTTGACACTTACATACTGTTCATTTGAAGGTAGGAGACACTTCTTTCCCTCTTGTGCTAGAGGCTTTCCCGAATCTTTCCACTTTCTATTCCTCCTTCACTCTCATCTCTACACACTCTTGCTGTCTTTGCCATACATTTCATCACACGTGCGTATACTGTACGTGTGTGTGAGTGTGTATATCCACGTCTGAATAATGGAGACAGATCGGTTGTGCTCAGGGCTGGGGTGGGAAGGTGAAGTGAAGCCGCTTAGATTACGTGACCGTTCGTTGGTTTTAATCAAGGAAGGCCTTGTGCTGGAAATATTTGTAGCCCTCTTCTCTAATTCATCTGTCCGAGCTATGTCCTTGGGCTGTCTCACACACTAATGAAAGAGTTCACACCCGGAGAAGGCCGGCAAGGTCTGAGACATCACTCTCCTTCTCTTCTCTTCTTTTCTCTTCTCTTCTCTTATGTTTTTAGCATCAACGATTCTCAATTTCCTTATTATTTTAAATCTTTATGAGGATCATGTGCTTTGTAGACCATCATGATGGTCTAAGTAGAGAACGCTGGATGAAAAACAGAAAGGTAGAAGTGACAGTGCAAAGGGGAAGAAAAAAAAAAGATTTCCCCTGGGTGCAGTTTTTGCCTTGATGTACTCCTCAGGGGAGAAAACCCCTCCCCAACCCACACACACACACACACATACACACACACAAACTTGGCTTGAGTGAGTTGGTATGAGCTTGATAAACATGGCCCCTTCTGTCGCAGCCTAATCAGAGCTCAGACTACCAGGACGCTCCTTTATTTAATTAAGGGTAATTAGTGGCTGTCGAATTGCAGACAGGGTAGATATTCCGAGAGAGGGTTGGGGGGTTAGTGCTGGAGCTTAATGCGTAACCACACAATGGTGGCGCACGTTGCTATGTTAGATAGCAGCCTGATCGGGACGACCCACGGTGGTAGATAGTAAGCGTGCATGTATGAGTGTGTGTGTCCTTGCTGGAGCAAAGATTCTAGTAAAAAAAAAAAAATGAAACATCATCTAATCTTGGTGGAACGTTATTATTAACGGGATCAGTTCTCTTGGCCATCGTCAAATTTATAGCCTTGAGGTGCGTGCAAACGTGTGTGTGTGTGTGTGTGTGTGTGTGTGTGTGTGTTTGACCTGTTTGCGACAGCTGAGATACAAATTAAACATATGTCACATCTGTGTCAACCTGCATCCTTCATCATGGCGAGAACGTGTCTATACCAGGAGACGGGACAGTCATATGAAGTGGTGTGTGTATGTGCGGGCGCGTGTGTATGAGCATACACACGGATGATGGCAGGTCAAAAGCGATGCAAGGTTTTGTCAGTTGCTCCGAGTGAAAATACCAGCCAGGAGAGTCACAGAGACTCCCCGCGGTACCGCATACTCATCCACAATAACACCACTACACATACAGACACACACACACACACACACAAAAACCTGGTCGCAATCGATTCTCTTCAGCAGCTGTTGTTAGGACAGGTGTCTTCAGCATTTCACGTTCGCCTCATGACATAAAAAGGGTTACAGGAATTCCTGCAAGCCCAAGCTTTTCGCTCGCCTCTCCTCCTCCTCTGTTTCGTTCGCTCGTTCTTTCTGTCTCCTCTCTCACCTTGAGTGCAGGATTCGGTTTCAGCTTTTACTGCCTCTAAAATAGGCACAGTGCTCCGGAGACCTTTAACCCGCACGTTAGGAATAGTGTCACAGTCAGGGGTCAGGTAGTGGAGAGCTATTGTGTGTGAGTGAGGGAGATGGGGCTAAATTCTATTTGAAATGGGATTCCGGATTAAGCCTTGTTTCAGACATATGTTACATATATTTTTGACCAAGCTTCGAAAGTGCCTGACTTTAAGGCTATGCAATCTATATATAAATAAAAGAAAGGTTTTGTCTGTACATTGCTCAGAACTCGCTCTTTTAATTATATCTTTACATTTCATAGATTGGAAGACCAGAAACCAGTCTCAGAAAAATTCCTGTCTGTCTGTCTGTCTGTCTGTCTGTCTGTCTAGCCAGAATTTGTCACAGGATCACGCAAAACTGGACAGTATTAATTTAACTTTAGTAGACGTGAAGTTATGAGCAGTTATGTGCCAGATTATAATCCGCAAGATTGGACAGCGTACCGTACAAACTGTGGGCGCGTCTTAAATCGACCGCTGGAGAGAATTTAATGAAACTTTTGCAGTACTTAGATCTCTGCCTGAAGTTTAACCTGCACCATAAGTGAAATCAAAATGTTGAATCAAAGCGAACATTTGAAAAGTTATGTGCTGGATTTAATAATCTACTTTAAAATAAGTTACTAATAAGCTACTCGCTCAATGTAAACAAACACCTTCACCAATAGATATTAATTAGAAAAGATAAAGTGAATATTTTTACTGGGATTAGTTC
>JAOVVA010000024.1:15350058-15365511 GCA_028565275.1 Leiocassis micropogon
GAATGTAGAAAATAAATCACTAAACAAAAACAAAGAAATTTGCAAGTGACCCCAAACTTTTGAACGGTAGTGTATGCTGTTGCTTAAACCTATAATGCCATACTTCACTTTTTTTTTAAAAAATCTAGTATTGTTCTACAATGTAGAAAATAAATCACAAAACACAAAAAACATTGAATTAGAAGGTGTGTCCAAACGTTTGACTGGTACTGTAGGAACAAGATGTTGTTCTTCTTCAAGATCAAGAATCTTTCCACGGCCTCCCCTAAGGGGATTGTACTTGGATCTTCCGCAGCAAAGATGGAGATACTTTTTCTATCTATTCGTTCATTCTTAGTAACTGCCTGATCAAAGCTGCAGTGGATTCAATAAGACTATTTAAATCAAAGCTTGATCTTGTTGGAGATACTGACAGATTATGGGATACTTTATGAGCATGATTTAAAAATAAAAGGATGTCTTGCAGGCATAGATAAAAAAAAAGAAAATCCACAAAACAAAAAAACTATTCTAGACATCAGAATGGCTTAGTGGTTAGAAGGGTTGCCTCAAACCTCCAGGATAGGGGGGATTGAATCATCCCTCTGGTCTGTGTGCGAGTGAGAGTGAGTTTGCATGTTCTCATCACTCTTGATGGGTTTTCTCTGGTACACCGGTTTTGTTCAAGAGTCCAAAGACACACAGTATTGATGTTGTTTGCCGTATTGGAGGTTTCAAATTGTCCTCAATGTATGGTTGGGTGTGTAAGTGCGTTGGCACTCAGCTTTGTGCCCTGGATGCCTTCAGCATTGTTTTACAGGTTGCATGCCCACCAAGGCCCTACACTATATAAGGAAAAGCTTATAGATGATGGATGGATAGATGGATGGATGGGTTTAGACCACATCTACTTTAGGTTGAAATCTAAAGGCATATAAATCCTGAACTTCTTCTTTAGCTTCTGTCTCTGATTAGAAAACGAAATCAAGCTCTTTCAGGGAGAGTTCATGAGATCACATGCTTCTATTCATACAATTTACTAGACGCCTCATAGGTTCTGGTTCTGGCTCTGGTTACGTCCGGCTGATTTTAATCCGACACAGAAGGACAAACATAACCCACTTATGGCCATTTTCAGACAAACAAACTGCTTTCTGTCCTCGTTACCCTTATTCTGGTGTTCCGGACCTTTCTAGTGATTCCTGCTTTTGCCTTCGCTCTGTTGTGGTCGGTCTGGTTTGGGAAAAAGCGAGGGAAAAAAAATCTGCAGGAATGTGAGCCGATGAGGAAGCAGAGAGTCATCACTTCTCATGCTTTGCTGTCTCGATATGTAAAGCTGTTCTGCTAACAACTTGGACAGCGCACAAATGCTCCCGCACGCACACACACACACACACACACACACACTCATACTCACTACTACACTAGCTATAATTAGTGCTCTGGAATGTAGTGACATAAGAGGGATGACTGCATCGAGTTGGCTTCTTCCTTTCACTACATGAAGGGAAAGCACGACGTAGAAAATTAATCTCATTAGAGAAAAAAGGTGCTCATTGTGCAAAATTTTGATCAGATCTGGACAATTATTTAAAAAATGCTGACCCATTTTCTCCAACTTAAAACAAGCGCTTGACTGGTGTGAACCCTGCCAGTGAACGCTACGGATGCCCGTAATTGTGGCAGTGACCTGCTGAGGTCATGCTAAGGGCACGCAGAGTTTGACGAGGGGTGGGTGTGTGCATGTCTGTGTGTAGATTGGGGGGTGTATATCGTTCACATCGGCCACTCCGGAACGCACTCGCACACTGACGAATAGCGACTATTTGTCTCCATAGAGGCAGGAGAGCTCCTCAAGCTCCTCGCCACTTCCTGCAAATATTTACAAAACGAGGCCTAATCAGCTCGAGGACGCCGCTGTTGTAGCCTCAGACGGGAGTGGAGGACATCCAAAACATCCAGCCCGAAAGACAGATTAGCTCAGTAGCCTTTCGCTAACTTGAAACTCTGTTCATGATGAATAGGATTCAGTTTAGTAAAGTAAATAAAATGAATAATCACAAGAATGGAGAATTTAATGAAAATGGGGGGTTATTTTGTCTTTATTTCATCATGAATCGTAACGTCAATTTATCAATTTTAAATGTTTCTTTTAGAAGGTTAAAAAATATTTGACAGATTGTTATCATTTGAGATTAATTTAGCAAAGGGGATTTGAACAAAAATGTTCTTAAATTGCTCACAAGCGCTCACGGGAGGAAACAGCGATTTCACGAGAATACATTTAGTTTGGAAAAACATTCCTGTCCTACAGTATGTTCGCTACTGAATATGTCCGAATTTATATATAATATATATTTATATATTATAATAATAATAAATGATTCTCAGCTGATCCACTTCAAATAGAATAATTATTTATAATGTTAATAAATCTAATAATTATGCCATTTTATTTCACTGCAATTTTATTTAATTATTACGTTGTTAAGGTTACATCGCCTTATTTCCACTCATGACCGGAATTTAGTGAAACGTTTTGTTAATCTCGAGTGATTTTATGTTTTTAGTGACTTGAGAGAAAGAAACAGTACAAATATATACATTAGGACAAACCAGATATACAAGATCAGTTTAAGGAAATAAGTAATAGCACCCTAAGAAAGAAGGATGAGTTGATGGTAGCTGATGCTCTGCAGTGGCTGAGCTGCTTTGAATGATTTAGTGCTCATTGCATTTAGGATGTGCTTTTTTTTTTTTGTCACAATTTTCTTATCGTTTTCAGATTTTAGTCAGCTTAAACATAGTTACTAATTTAATCGAATGTACATGGGAATGAAGAAAATCAGTGTTTCCTAACCTGGCAGGATTTTTTTTCAGTACAGTTTAGTGCTGTTTACAGAAACATTAACATCATGTCTTGGGATGAAATATTGATAATAGGGGAAACATCATAATTTACATAAAAAAATTAAAGATTTACAGTAAAAAAAAACTGCTATAAAATAGAAAAACATTTTAAACAAGGGCATTAAACAACCAAGTGGAAAGGAGCCAAGTGTAAAGTGATGATCCAAAAATTTTTTTTTTAATTGAACACATCATGTTTAACATCGGGAGCTCACCAAAAAGACCCTGCAAACACCCCTTCATGTTTTAGCCTTTAAAATGTATGAAAGTCGTTTTTTTTTTCTTTTCGAAAGAAAAAAACCTGACCTAAAGTGAACCAGGAATGAGGTTGTTTTTAAGTCCTTGATGGATCTTCATCTTCCTTCCTACTATAAAAAGAGTTTAGATCCACAAAAAGGGAAAGTGGCATGTTTTTTTTTTTTATCCCCCCCAACACTTCACTGGGATTTTTTCCAAAATAAATGAGTCAAACATGTTGAGGTTGTGGAAAGGAAGTGGCTTTTAAACAGGCAAAGACAGAAACACACACATGGCGGGCCACCATCGGAGCTAGTACTGTTGAATACACGCGTGCCAAATCTGAGTGTGTGTATTCTAATGGATATGACGACTTCGTGTCTGTAAATGTGTGACCGAGTCTGATAGAGAAAAGTATAACGGGTACTTGTCACAGTCTGAGCAGTCCACTGACAACAAGTAATCCACTCAGAGTCACTTAAGACTGAGGAGTAAGTACACACACATTGACACAGTGACACAGTGACACACACACGCACACTGACACACACAGGGACACACTGTGGGTGGGGCACATTGGACTGAGGGGGGTTCTTGCCAAGTGGCACAGATATACAGTAAGTGTGACGGACGTGACGCTTCTACAGACAATAGAACCACATGAGACTCTCTGTAGGAAAGGAGGAGGAGGAGAAAAGAGGGAAGAGGGTCCATATAGGAGGGGAGCAAATCCTAAAAGCCTTTAGAGTTTTAAAAAACATATTTTATCTTAATATTAAGTGAAGAGCATTTAAATAGAAAGTTATAAATTAATTTCTAACATGTTGCAGTAATCAAATAAATATAATACAACTTATTTAGATTTTTATTATTTAGATTTTTATTAACTGTACATTATATAATTTCTGTATTTTTTTTATATTGAAAGAATTAAAATGATAAAAAACAAGAATACTACTAATATTTTAAATTGAAATGTATAAAATAATGTATTCATATTTATATTATTATTGACATTTTTACTTCATCCCACATCTTGTTCAAATTTTTTCTTCTCTAAATTCTTGTCTACACTTAATAAACTAAATTAATTGCATTTTAGATATTGATCGATTATATAATATTGTATGCTTTAATTTGTATATAATTTGTAGAAATAAATAGAAATGTACAATATTACTATCACTTCATTATTTTTTTTGTTACATGTTATAACAAATTGTATAATATTTGAGGCATTTATATGTTTCCTACATTTTCCCTGCTGACAAAGAAATAAAATAATTATTCCCACAACTTGATTAAGTCTCTCTTAAATAATAAATCATTAATCACTAATCAATGAGCTGACCTGGTGGTAGGTGATCCAGCGGGCACGCGTGTCTGACCGCATGAGCACGTGGCGTGCATGCGTTTGTGTGTGTGTGTGTGTGTGTGAGATGGAGCAGTGATTGAGTGTCACTCATTAGGGGCCACCAGCAGGTTAAATAGGCTCATTGTCCCTCTGATGCTGATTAAGCAGGGACTCCGGGACGGTGGGGTCTCCGTTCGCCTCTCCTGTCATATCCACCCGAGACTTAATTTATCACCCAGTTTGCAGCCGAAACAAGCGCAGGATGGGCCGAAAGGAGCTTAGGAAGAACAGGGAAGATTTCATGTCTTGTATCTAATTTACGTCCAGGCTCCTTGTAATACAAAAATCAATAATGTTAATTCGGGCCTGTGTGTCTTGTTGTGGCTCTCCAGCTGGCAGTTCCAGTGCAAATTAAGCTTCATATGTTTAATCAGGTCAAATAAGATAAAGACAGTTAATCTGTAGGTTAAAAGGAGTCATCGTTAATGAGTTGCACCTAACGTCTATCGATAAGAGCATTACATTGTCTGATTCACCAGATGATTTGACGCACACCATAACAAAAAATAAATAAAATAATGATGATAGCAAGTAAAAATAATGTACATACAGGCAAATTTGACTTCTCTTTATTAGATTAGAAATATACAAATTTTAAGACTTTTTCATTTCTAAATACTTTTACCTATTTCAAGTGTTTATAGTAATGATCTGACAAAAAATGAGATGATTATTAGTTTGAAATAAAGTATGTCTAGAAATGATAGTTTTAACATTTTTATACGTCTAATCTAATGAAGAAAAGTATAGTTGTTTAGAATTTATCATTTCTACATACTTTTACTTATTTCAAGCTAATAATTCTCATTTTAATTGGCAGATAATTACTATAAACACTTAAAATAATGTTCTACCAAAAAAAAAGATGATTCTTACCTTAAAATAAAGTAAATATGTCTAGAAATAAACTTAAGTGCTTTTGATTTTGTTATCTACAAATAATATAAGAAACATGAAATCGTTTTCCTTTATTCAAGAAATGTCTTTATAAAGATCCTTTTTTTGGACAGTGAAGTCAGGCAGAAAACAATTCAAGCACAGAGCTGAGCAGTTAAAGCTTAAAGGTCTTGCTTACAAAAGCTTCATCTGACTCACTTACAAATTTCTGGTCACTGATTCAGAACTATAACTACAGCACTACTAAGTGTAAATGTGCACTAACTATTGTGTGAGATCCCGAAAACAGACTGGCACAATTTTATTTAACAATAGTCATTGTATTAAGGCAGGTTTCCTGAACTCCAGATGTAGACTAACAAACAAGGGGTTGTATTTACAGCAGCAGCTCTTTGGGCCAAATTTACAGTATGTGTGTAGAATGATCTGCTCAAGTCAGGTCAGTTGCATCGAATGTAGCTGTTTTCTGCCAAGGAAGTGAGGCAGATGCTTCAGCAAACCTTGCGAGCTGAACGTTTATCAGATTAAAAAAACAAACTGATATTTCTCAGACATTGGGAAATCAGTCAGATCTGTCACCAAGGCTTTTTTGATCTTCAAAGTCAGCATTTTATTCTACATCTTTTAGAATGCATACCACCTGGCAATGAAGAAGAACATTTGCAGTCTTGGGATGAAAAATCAGTGGCAGGTCTTGGCTGGTTCTCTGGCTTCACGAAAAGACATTGCAACCGGTCCAGGAGAAGCGCAAACTGGAACAAACCTTTTATCCTGAAACCATTAAAGGTTCAAATGTAAAGGTTATTCGAAGCTGTAGCTTTGACTGCACTGATATATAGGATATGAAGAGGCTTATTTAAACAATGATACACCATTATACACTGATAAATATCAGTAAGTAATGGGGTAGTGGTGGCTCAAACGGTTAATGTTTGGACGGTTGGAGGTGGGTGGGGGGTTTCAACCCCAGCATCGCCAGGTTGCCACTGTTGAGCCCTTGAGCAAAGCCCTTAACCATATCTGCTCCAGGGGTGCTGTATCCTGAATGACCTCACATGCTGACCCCAGCTTTCTAACAGGCATAGGCAAAAAAAATAAAAATTCACTGGGCTGTAAGGTACATGTGACAAATGAATCCTAATCCCTATTAAAATATTAGGACCCTATAACACATTTTACCATGTAGCCCTTATTTAATTCCTTACACCTGGCAAAAAACACACAAAACAAAACAGTTATGACGGTAAATCAAAGCAAATGTCTGACATAGTATACGCGAGGTGTTCCCGTCAAACTGGAACTTGTGATGAAATTTCCGGTGAATAAAGGCGTAAAACTGACGACATTTACAGAAAACTTCAACCGGTTTAAAGAAGGCAGTATTTCCACAAATGACGATCCCAGCTGAGGTGGCTCAGAGCCCATTACAGTTATTTCCATGAACATTCAGCAAGTAGAAGACCTGATCCTTTGAAAATCAATGGATAAAGTGTCACCAACTGGCAGGAGAGACGCATCTGTCTGTTGAAACTGTACACACCAGCACCACTTGCGCATTACATGAACTTATCTGGGTCACATTATGGTCACATCTCCGTACAGTCCTGACCTTGCTCCAAGCCACTTCCACATGTTTGGAGGAGCAATTAAAGGAGTTCCTGGGAGGTCAGACGTGAAGCAGACGGTACTAAGACGGTGTCCAAGCAGTAGTGAAACACTGGGATAAGTGCATTAGTGTAGCAGGGGATTAAATAGAGAAATAAAGGGAGTTTTTAACTCTCAGAACTGTGTTGCGTTATTCTGCGCAATCAAAAATCCTGCTGCAGCTGTTGTTTTAGAGAGATATGGAACCTTGTCAAGTGCTGGAACATGTGTGTAATAAATCAAACAGATGTAATAAAGGAAACTGACACCCATTTGCAATAAACAATGCATATTATGATCATGATTGAAGAATACTTTTTCCCCAAAAATTATTATTATTCCTTGTGTAATACTCGTAATTTATTTTATTGGCTATCATATAAAATGGCCGACTCTTTTCAAAACAGCTGCAGGAAATAACTAAAGAATATTTTTTCCATTTAATCACAAACTGTAACTAACCAACTGTTACTGAGTCTACATACAGTATATACACTGTATAGCATTAAATCCAGGATGAGTTAGCATGTATAGCACTGATTATCTTAGCACCTGTTAGGCGGTGGGAACTATTAGGCAGTGAGTGAACAGTCAGTTCATGAAGTAGATGTGCTGGAAGCAGGAAAAATTTATAAGGCTTGAGTAAAGATCTGAGCAACTTTGAGAGGAGACAAATTGGGATGCCTAGACTACCAACAAACAGAGGTTCAAGAAAAAGATAACCAGCAGGTTGTAGCAGTATCAGGGATGCAGGTGGGTATCAATTTCATAGCTGATCAGTGTAGCGTAGCTCATGAAAAATGATCCAAATTTTAAAACAGACTTAATCTGGTTAAAAACAGGTCTCCAATACACATTACATCACATTTTTCTTACCTCGTTTGAGCCGAAATGCTGCTTCATTCTCTCTTCTGCCAAATCTTTATAGATACTTATCACTACGTCTTCACACATTTCTGTAACACACACTATGCAACTTGATCATGCGGTTCTCTGGTTCAGGTGAGATCTGATAGCAAAGAGTACAGTGGTTTTCTTTCCTGACGAAACATCTATTACGTCTATTATCTAGCGAAAGCTTCTATAAAAGAGCCGGTTTGTAACCCAAACCCAGTGACCTCGAAAAATATGAAAGTGAAATTGCTTTATTGCACTTCTGCGTTCTCCTTTTGGGTTGTTTCATCGTGAGATCATGCTGATAAGGTCTCGGAAAGCAAGGCCAACTCTGTGTGTTCACACACACACAGATAAAGGGAAAGGAAGAGGGATCGTGTTGCATGAGACACAATGCTGAATGGAAGCATACAGTAGGGCTGTAAAAAGTGCCTGGACCCTTATTGCATGAAATTTTCTATATGTTTTTTACTAATAATTTGTGATGCAGGTGTCATTTTGATCTGCTGATCCTTGTTGATAGACACGTGCGCACACACACGCTGTAGTGCTGGGCCGTGTTGGCGCGTGGAAGGGCTGAACACTTGGCAGCTTTTGCTTAAGCTTTCTGGCAGCAGGCCAAGCCAAATATTTCTTCTAGATGAGAGCATACTCATACAAGTCCACAGAGCCACAGGGCTTCCCTGTGTTCATGTGCGTGTTGTGTGTGTGTGTATCTCTATGTGTGAAAAGATCAATGAAGAGAAGAAGAAATCTAAAAACAGAAGAAATGTGTACATGTTGAAGTGGGTGGTTAAAAAAATGTGTGTGTACGTGTGTGTGTGTGTGTTTTTTAACCACACTCAGACTTTGGGGTGATTAGGAGGAAGCATGTCTGCTCTCAAGATGACAACTTGTTGCTCATCCTACACTTTTCTTTGATGAGATCTTTGTCATCTTAATCTCCATTGTGAGCTCTGTGTGTGTGTGTGTGTGTGTATGTGCATATGTTATATGTGTTTAATCCTATTTATGAAGATGGTGAGCTAGTACAAGTACTAAACAAGAAGTGTGACTCTCTCTTGTACAGAGACACACACACACACACAGATCACCTCTGCTCACTCTCACACTTCAATTCTACAACTGACGCAAACCTTCTTAATGCATTTAGACTACATCTTATCTACAGTACACATTTTACTACAGTATAAGAAAGCGTGGCACGGGGACTTAGTGGTTAGCACTGTCGGCTTGCAGCTCCAGGGTCCAGGTCATTAGGTTCGATTCCCGGGCATGTTCGACTCCAGCCTTTGTGTGCATGGACTTTGCATGTTCTCCCCGTGCTTGTTGGGTTTCCTCTGGGTACTCCGGTTTCCTCCCACGGTCCAAACACACGCAGATTAGGCTAATTGGAATTTCCCTAATTGCCCATAGTGTGAGAGTGAGTGAGTGAGTGTGTGTGTGTGTGTGTGCCCTGCGATGGACTGGCACCTTGTCCACAGTCTACTCCGCCTCCTGTCCTAAGTCTATAGAGATAGGCTCCAAGCCCCCCCCCCGCGACCCTGTATACAGCATAAAGCGATACAAACGATGAGTAAGTGAATATAATAGAGTCATGAACAGATGTAAATGCAGATGTATAGATAAATCTGTAGAAATTACATTTCAATTAGCGTACGTGTAAAATGCCTATACGAACAGGTAATGAAATGTGTTAATCATCCCATGTTGCTGATGAATACAGAGATGGAATGATTCTTGGAATTCATTCACTCACCTCTGATTAGACTGATTGTGTTCCGAGAAGAAACACGACAATAAAAAAAACAACAACAAAACGACCAAAATAATAATAATAATAATGTAGAGAAGAGACAAGACAAACACAAACTTTACTTTAGATCATTAGAATTTCAAACCAGCTTCATTTGCGTAAAGATTAGAAATGAAAGATCTGAAGGGAAATTAAAGTCTCAGTGAAACACCGAATTTGACTGTTAAATACCGGGGGGGGAAAAACGCTTATTTACCAAAAGGTGAAATTAACTTTTAATAAACGGATCTTTTAGTATTAAATTTGTACTCGGAGGTTATTTAAAACTCAACCAAATCACACGCAGGTCGGGTTGAAAATTTGCAGATATTACTTAATAACGTAGGATTGTATTGTTTTCTTCCCTGAATTAAAAAAAAAAAAAAAAAAAATGGAAACAGTGTTTTTTTAATGAATTAACGGGACGAATTCGTTTTGTTTCTAATAGCGCGGTATGCGCAAACAACATTCCCTTATATTTTAATATGCGTTTCTTATTAATACTATTATTAAAATGTTTTCAGGATTTTTATATGACCAATCTTTTGCCTGTAAAACCGCTTTGTTTTCTCGCTTTTGTCGCGGTTATTAAATGGTTTTGAATGGAAGCGTGTACAATTTACGCAAAAACAACGAATCAACCATTATTATTATTTAGTATTAATATTATCATTGATATTTCATCATTTCACTTCATGAGCATGATTAAATAGGAATGTTTTATTTTTTTTGAATACATTTAACAACTTTCTTTCATTAAAAACATTATATATGATCAGATCTTCCCGAACTGTAATTATACGAATTATATTTAAATACTATTATATATTTATTCTCGTTTTGTTTTTCCCACCTCATCTCATCATTTATATTCATATCAGTTTTTTTGTTCATGCGCTTTTGATTTCATGAGCACACAAGTTTGCCTTGTTAATTAGTCAGGTATTGATCTTAATTACGGCGCGCTGGGTGGAGCGTGAGTGTGTATACGAGTGTGTATGAGAGAGAGAGAGTGTGTGTGTGTGTTATTCCCGAGCTCCTTCCTGAACCATAATCCTTCTCTACTTCTGAAGCTCTATAATAATAATCATCAGCGAGGTGCAGAACTAAAAGTTAAGACTAAAACTTGCATGGAAATAGAGACAGGTAAGAGTTTAACCTTTCCATTCTTTCTTTCTTTTTTTATGTTGTTCATTTATTATTTTTTTGCATATTTTTGCATTTATTTGGCTGAACGCACAAAGTGGATAGCGTGTGTGTGTGTGTGTGTGTGCACAAATAAAGCTGTTATCAGTGACACAGATAGTGGGAAACAGAGTGGAGAGTAAATATGTGTTTTTTTGGGGCTGATGGAATGAACTTTTTGCGCGTGCGTTTCCGGGCGCGCTCACGTGTCTGAGTCGATGCCTTGACTTTAGATAAGGTTTTCCCTGACTTTCCCCTTTCAAATCGTTTAGTCGATTTTGGTACCTGGAATCTTTACCTGCTTCACTATGTACATAACAAGCTCATACACACACGGTGGGGGGCTTAGACTCGCTTCAAAGTCATTCATTTAAGTAAAACAAAAAACAAACAAACAAAAATCATTTTTAAAATTATTATTATAATTATTATTAATAGTAATAATAATAATTGCGCGCTGTCTTTCCCTATTGCGCTCGAAGCGCGTGCGTGTGTATGGATGCGCGGGCGCGTACACGTGCACAAGTATATGCGCACCGTGTGTGTGTGTGTGGTGTATGTGAGACCCAGCACTGGTTAAGGAAGCGCTATCTCCAGTCTACTATCGACGTGTTGGTGTGTTTGCGCGCAAAAACGCACACCCGCAGAACTCACAGGGTCATGAACGCTATAAAGAAAAGTGCACTCCTAAATGAGAAGAAAGACATACTGAACTGAACTGAACTGCTCATACACCTGTGTGTATCTTTCATGTGTGCTTGAAGTGTAAAGGTTTACTCTAAAACTTAAGGCTCACATTGCCAGGGGAAATATACTCTATATATAGTAATGGGTAAAAAAGAAAAAAGGAAGAAAAGGTTGTACCCTGGTTGGTGGCACAACGGCTTATTGGTTAGCTGTCTGTCGCCTCACACCTCCAGGGTCCGGGTCCGATTTTCACCTCGGCATGGAGTTTACATGTTTTCCCCCTGCTTGGTGGGTACTCCGGTTTCCTCCCACAGTCCAAAGACATGTGGATTAGGCTAGCTGGCGTCTCCAAAATTGACTGTAGTATGTGAATGAGAGTGCGAGTGTGTGTGTGCCCTGCAATAAATTGGCACATCGTCAAGGGTGTACCCTGCCTCGTGGCCTAAGTCTCCTGGGATAGGCTCCATAGGCTACCCTGCAATCTTAAATACATGATAAAACGGGAATGAGGTTGTACCCTTTAAGAGGATCCAGGTTGACCTCCACCATTTCATACTAATAATAATAATAATAATAATAATAATAATGTGAATGAAATGTAGGATATGATTAAAAAGTATAGAATGTACATATAAGAATCACCTCTTTAGTGTGTAGTACTTCAGCCAATGGGTTATGGTTAGACCGAAATGTCCAGGGTTGATAAATGGGTCTAAGCATGGGATGCCAAGAGTATGTGCAATGTACAACATATGTAAATGAGTAGAAGGGAAATACTGTTCAATCAAGTGTTACTAAAAGAGGCGTAACACGCCAGCAAGTCATAAATGAATAAAAAAATAATGATCCTGGACCAAACAAGCATATTGTGCATTGCCGAACTGGACAGTGTCCCCAGATGGCGGGCATGGATTGGCAGGATTATAATCGAGGCTTCCCAGATGATGACAAAGTTTGTGGGGAGGGTTTGGGTTTCGAAGGGGGGAGGCGTAAGGCATGTGTGAAGCTAAACGTACACAGACATTACGCTACCATTGTGGATTAACTTTCCCAGAACAATGGCCATTTCCCCCCTACTCATCCACTCATGAACGCACACACACACACACGCCCCCCCCCCCACCCTTCCAGAACCATCATCTCCAACCTCCTCATCCTGGGCTAATAAGAGGAATGAAACAGTCTGCTAATCTAAACAGCTGCAGTGCAACTCTGCAATTTTTCTTTCTTTGAGATAACGTACAGTTGTAAATGTGTTTGTTTTGAAAAGGAGGGGTATGTGGTCTGGGCGTGTTGGGGACTGTTTGTTTGCAGGCGGGGGGTAGGTTTAAATATAAATGCAAATAATGCAGTTGAGATATTTGAATGGAAAGGAGTCAAATGAGCACTTTTTTATGAACATCATAGGACACAGATGGGATGTGGTTTGCCCGTAAAATGCCCAGTGGCAAACAGTTTGCACTGATGCCTGAAACGGAAGCAAAAAAAAAAAAAAAAGTTGTTCAATGTATTTAAAAAAACAATGTACTAAAAAAGGAAACATTTCTATTCTATCAGAAGCTGGGACACCAAACCTTCACTTCATGGTGTCTCTTTTTTACTGTCACTCACTCTCTCACCTGTGCTCGGAGCCCTACAGGCAAAGCCCAGCAGTGGGTTTGATAGCGACCCTCTGCAAAACTAACAAAGCTGCTGGAAGTCCTTCTGTCGCTTTTGTTTGGCTCCTTTCTTCCCTCGCAGGCATGTAGGCCACATTAAAACCCACTACAGAAGCCAAAATAAAGCCCCTATTTGAATTTGACTTCAGAGCTGAGAAACCCCTCCCTCACCCCCGGCCTACTCTTTCCTTTATGACATGGGCAAAGAAAGAGAGAGAGAGAGAGAGGTATACCAAATGGCGGTATGAGCTGGTGCTGACGATAATGGTGGAAAACGCCAACTCCACTACTTGCCAGATTGTTCCCAGTCGCCGAGTCCAGACCACATGGCAGTTTCAAAAGGAAGCACTCGTTTTTCGCTTGAAAATCTCAGAGCTTTGTTGTTGTTTCTCCTCTGCGGCTTGTTATTGAGTCAGGGCCCAGCTGGAGGCCAGATTCGGGTCGAGGCTGGAGGAAGAGACGGGCCTGCAGGGCCTCGATCTTATGGGTTGTCCGCCGCCAGGAAGTAGGAGGCAGCGAACGAGCGAATGATGTGGTCAGATCTTTGTCACCAGCAGAGCTTGGGTGCATGTGTGTGTGTGTGTGTAGGGATGTGTGTTTCCACCAAGGCCTCTCTCTTCACTCGCCTTCCATTTTCTTGTTGCATCCAGGCCAGTTCTCTCTTCTTCTACTTGTTCTTCCCAGCTCTTCCTCCCACAGATGGATGAATGGAAGAGATCTAGGGGATTTCCTTTTTTTTTTTTTATAAACAGAAAAGCATGCGTAGCTTTGGGAGAGTCTTATAGCGGCAGGCCACCAGAGATCCTTTCTGTCTGCTGTTTGGACTTTGCTCAATTTTTTTTCTCCCCCAAACAAATCTAAGCTCTTTTATCTGAAGCCATGGTTAGAACTGCGTACAAAGCTTCACTTCTGTCACTTCACTTAGGGAGAGCGATACATCCTTCCCTTTTATGATTACTGAACATACCTCACTATCATCTCCATTCTGATTAAACTGTAGAGGTGTAGAAGTGTTGAGAGACAGAATGCAGCACCCCCTAGGGGATATCAGAGAGGTTCCAAGAGCTCTGGAACAGAAGGAGGAGGTGGAGGAGGAGGTGCGAGGAGAAACAGCCATCAATCTGCAGTTCCGCTCTTAGTAAACAGCAACAGGTTATTGAGTCACTGGCGCAGGATGTCCTTCCTTCTCAGGAAGAGAGGCAGAGGAAGAGGGATCAACACCGCCCTCCTCCTCTCCTCTCTTTAAACAAGGCAATCTCTCATCAGCTTTGTGTCAGTAGATAAGGCAAAGACATGCCATTCCTTCTCTTATAATTTTATTCAGAGTGGATTTTTATAACATCTAGATTATTATTCCTGTCAATGATGCATTTGACATGACCTTGGAGGGTGGAGAAAGGCAGAAAGAGAAAAAGAGAGAGAAAGAGAGAGACAGAGAGAGAGAAGGAGGGAGGGAGTAAGGGTGGAGGAAAAAGTGGGAGGAGCCAACAAGAAGAGCTCAACAAGTCAGAAAGAAACATGCTCAGGCAGTCAAACTCGAGACACTCAGAGGAGAACACAGTCACCATCTGGACTAGCGGCTGGACAAGAGAGGGATCGAGGGCGATCTGCACCTGTCCCACGGGCACACTCTCTTTCTGCCGCACGCACGCACACACACACACAGACACACACAAGCGCACTCAGGGAGAGATCAGGCGGCTCTATGTGTGGCTGGAACCAAAGTCTGCTGGTGAGTGAGACTGCTTGGATAATTTGTCTTTGAGCTTTGCAGAAAAAAAAATACAATTTTTTTTTTTATTACAATATGTTCTGTTGTTAACTTTGTTCTGTAGAAAGTTAATTGTCACAATATTAACAGTTTTTAAGTTTTTCTGATTCTTCTATTAGTTTATTTATCTTTCTATTAATTTGAATTTAAATGATAGCTTACGTTTCGACTTAACGCTGAAAACTTTAACTCGATTAATGTATTCTGTTTGTACCTTTTTTTTATTTGATTGTCCTAAAAAAAATGTTTAAATATAAAAAAAGTTTTCTTTATTCTGTACAAAAGGAAAAGTGTTCAATTTAAGGAATAGTATTATATTTTGTGACTCAAGTGACTTTTGTGACTTATTAGATAACTTCTGGAGTTATTCTAAAATTCGTAA
>JAOVVA010000024.1:15365569-15397598 GCA_028565275.1 Leiocassis micropogon
TATATAAATATTCATTTCAAGTTTAAAGGTGATCTTAAATAATAAGAAAAGAAATTCTGTAATTTTTGGACAAATTCTTAAATAAAGTTTGGTTCAGTTTAATTTGGATTTACTTGTGAGAAAAAAAGGAAAGAAAAATAGAAAAAAATACGGTTGCCCAGTTTGTTCATGTTCAGTTTCTCGGTTTCAATATTAGTTTTGATCTTGCAGCTGTCCTACACAGAGAATTAAATGACAGCAAGCAGGATTTTTGTCTCTTTTTCTTTTGACTCATGGAAATAGGACTGTAAAAATAGATAATTTAAACGCCTAACAAATGCGAGGACTTTTCTTAATTTTTAAAAATGTGTTTACTAATTTATTACATTTCTTGACTGAAAAGAATGGGATTATTATTATTGTTATTATTATATATGTACATACTGTATATACAAAATGTGTGTAACAGACCAGATTTTAAAAAATCTGAGATTTTGAAATTAGACGATCTCCACGACAGGCGCAGGTGAGTGCGACAGCGTTCAGCCTGTGTGTATGTGTGTGGGACTATCTTGGGTGGGAATTGTTTGAAGCTTGTTTGCGCTGCTATGTGCCTCTTATGGCAAAAAAAGAAGGAAAAAAAAGTTGAGATTATTTGCCTTTTGTTCGTACACACACACACACATACACACACACACACGAACACATGCAGTTATTCCCTGGGATGTTTTATAGACTCCGCCGCTTTACAACTCCGATTCCAATTTTAGCCCATTCAGACGTAGACGCCACTTCCTTCCTCTGTCGTCCATGTCTGAGTTTTTGTTTTTTTTCCACGGAGGGGCAGGAACGGGAACGTATGGAGAGAGTGAAAGAAAGACTTAAGCTAGGTGTAAATAGAGACAACAATTGCTGCATATAAAGAGGTGTTGTTTAAAGAGGATGTGTTTTTTTTTTCATTTTGCTTCGTCTGTTTTGCTTTGTTCAGCTGTGCATTTTCATTTCATCATTACGAGTGAATATTACACAATCTAACCATTCTCGCAAATTATGATTTACTGGAAAAAATTTTGCTAGTATTTGGCTAATTAATTTTCCTTTTAAGGCAGTTTAAGAATATGAATTTCCACTCATTCTCTCTCTTTCTCCATTTCCTCTCCCTGTTTTTCTGGCCTTGTCCGGTTCTCTTTCTCCCAGGCCGCCTCTCAGCATAGCTCCGTCATGTTGACTACTGAGGGCTCCCCGAACACCGCCGACCAGGTGGATTTGAAGATGACTGTCGAGGACGCCGATATGTTCAAGTGGACAGAAGCCGAGTTTGAAGAGAAGTGCACCTACATAGTGAAGGACCACACGTGGGACGGCATGGACAAGCCAGATCTTCCCCGCGCACAGACCTCGCTGCCGAGAAACCTGGCATTCAGATATGCCCCTGACTCTAAAGAGGTACGGCAGTAATGACTCACTAGTGCATCATGTTCTCACAGACTGAGGAACTTATTGCCTGCAGCATGGCGTTTGGGTTTGTGGTGTCGGATTCGTGCATAGTACTGTATATACCATCTGCTTGTAAAAAAAAAAAAAAAAAAAAATGTGAGTGAGTGTACCAGTTATTAGAGCGACGACTCAGATTGACGCAAGATGGGTAAAATTACAGTCTCAGCCTTGAGAATAAACGGAGAAGGAAGTTTTTCATTTATCTAAAAAAAATGCTCAAATCACACAATCGTAATTAATCTTCTTAATCTTTGAAAAATAGAAGTGCTTCCTTTGTGAGCTTGATTGTCTCTTTGTGCCGTTTCACATGGCTCTGTAAGCAGAATGCCTCCCATCTCCCATCACATCAATCGTGTTATCTTAGACAGACAGTGATGACTGTAGTAGTGACGGTGCGCAAACTTCCCCTTGATTTGAAGCGAGGAAACCTTTGAACACCTCTGAGCGCTTTCCTCATATCAGCTGAATAGATTTTCCTTTTTTTTGGTCTTATCTCTATCCCAGTTCTTAAGACACACTCAGACACACACACGAAAAAAAAAACCAAAAAAAAAAAAAAACAGTAATCCGACTCATGAAAACTGATGGGACGAGAACGGAAAAGAGAGAGGGAGAGAAAGAGACAGAGGATAAAAGAGATGGTGGAAGTGTGGTACAAAAAAAAAAAAAAAATTCTCTGGCAAGAAGCTCGGGAGCCGAACTAAATCTCTGTTAATGAGTTATCAAAAAGACGACCTAATCTCCCCACTGAGCTGCTGCTCTGCTGTAGGCTTTCGAGAAATGTGAGGGGATTTCCTACTGCTTTATCCGCATGCCTGTTTGTGTTTCGGGGTGAATATGGAAGAAAGGTGGTGGAGGGGCAGTTGAAGAGCGGATCTTGGTTCGAGGAGATTAGACCGAAGTCTGGTTGTTGTAATCCGAAAGGCCAGACGGTGGTTCTCCGCTCCATCCGCCTTTGGGTTTCTCTGATGCCATTTACCTCAAAGGAAGAAGCGCAAGCTATAATCGTAGGTGTGGATTTATGCTTTGAGGGTTGTAGTAGTGTTTGATGTGGTGAGGAAGGAGGCCTGGTAATGAGTACGGCAGGGAGGGTCTGGGCACTTAATGAGAGGTGAGAGAGGACAAATGAGACATCATTTTCTCAAACTTTAGTGGATGTCAGGACAGAACCTGGTTGACCTAGACGTGTCAAAGAAATGCCTTAAAAAAATACAACTTTTTCTGACTGCATCTTTAATCTTACAACAATCCTCAATGATTTTCTTAAAAGTGATGTCATCCATCCTCATAAATGTCTTGTAAACCCTCATCCTGACTTGTAAATTGCTGCTAAGAATTTAATGTTGGCTCATAAAATTATTGGTTTACCTCCTGACACTTTTTTTTCCCCCTTCTCTACACAAGGTGATTGGTGTTATCAGTCGCGAGTACATACCAAAAGGAACTCGCTTTGGCCCTCTAGTGGGAGAAAGTTACACAACAGAAAATGTCCCCGAAGACGCCAACAGGAAGTACTTCTGGAGGGTGAGTTGGTTTTTTTTTCTCTTTTTTTTTCTTCTTTTTCAAAAGCTTCACTTTCAGTAAAGGGGGAGCAAAAAATACGAGAGAGAGAAAAAAACACTCACAAGCGAACAGGTCACTTCCTGTTCCACTGACTTACTTCCTGAGTGACATGACGAGTGCACGTCTTATGCGACAGCAGAGCGTGCTTGTGAAAAAAAAAAATGCTGAGTTAGACTGTAATGTTTTGAGAACCACTGCTTGTGTCGGCGGCTCTGTCTGAGTGAGAGAGTGAAGTTTTATTTCGTCTTGTGTGATCTTGTTTTGACTGTGCCGTTTCTGAACGTCAAGAAAGGGCGAATGACTCGGCAGCACAAGATTTTAAGCTCGATGCCGTGCGACACAAACTGTGGCTGTTTGAAACCTCTCTCTCTGAAAGGCTGTCACATCAGGTTGTCATCAAGCCACTGCCAGTAAGGCATGAGGTGTGCTTGCGCTCTTCCCTGCCTGCGGCTTTCAGCTGTTGCATACAGATGTCGTCATGGCGAAAGTGTCATGTCATCCTAGCGCGATCCAAACCATGACCGTAATTTTTTTTTCTTATTTGCTCAGAATTGTTTTTTTAGTCTTAAGACCACAGAGATCCCCTTACGGAAAGATGCTTCTCTCTACCTGCTAACAAACACTGCTATCTTTCCTATGTTACTGGAGTAGTACTGACTGATGAGAGGGCGGTGTGTGTGTGTGTGTGTGGAGGGGGTGGGATGGTACAGTAAAATGTGTAGCAGCAGCATAGCATCGGTGTCACAGAGGGAAGCCTTGCTAGTGATGTCAAGGGTTCCTGGAAATGGTGAAGTTAGCGTGAACCAGACTCTAACCTTAGAACTACCCCAAAACAACTCGTTCCACTTCATAAGCGAGTGTGTGTATGTGTGTGTGTGTGTGTGTGTGTGAGTGCGCACGCATCTGCGAGTGTATGAGTGAGAGAGAGAAGACATGCAGATTCAACATGAGAGTGTGAGTATTGGTGGGGGTGTGCTTACTGAGTCAGCCATGTGGCTTTTATAAAAGAGATTGTAGCTGTAGTGTCTCCCACTTGTCTGTCTGTCTGGTCGTCCCAAGGGCGAGTGCTCGTCTTAAAATCGCTAAAAGCATCGTGTTTCGTCTGCTCATTCTCAGATTTACGCGGAAGGAGATTTCCATCACTTTGTGGATGGCCTGGATGAGGAGAAGAGCAACTGGATGCGCTATGTGAATCCAGCTCACTCGCAGCAGGAGCAGAACCTGGCCGCTTGCCAGAACGGCATGAGCATCTACTTCTACACGGTGAAGGCCATCCCTGCTGATCACGAGCTTCTTGTGTGGTACTGCACTGACTTCGCACACCGGCTCCACTACCCTCCTTCAGGAGATCTCATGATGCAAAAGCTCAGTAAGTAGAACCAAAAATTAAAGAAAAAAAAAGAAAGCCCTGCATTAATAGGACACAGTGAGAACGAACAGGTTAAGTCATTTGTGTTGATCCTGGGGGTATTTTTGTGTCTCGTCTTTCTTACATACTTACTTCATAATGAACCAAGAGGAAGTGTGCTGAGTCTGTCATTATCATACATGCTCTTCTCCCTTTCATCTTGTCTAAGAACAGAATTTCTTGACACACTGCTTTTTTTTGGTAATGTTTCTGTTCAGGCGTAGTAACGCTGACCGTAATTACACACGGATGAAGATGCGAATGCCCGTCATCTTTCCTTAGACGATCTTTCAACATGAAAGCTCTCTCTACACGCTTAATCTGTTATTGCTCAACCAGCAATAAAAGTTTCAAAGTGAAACCTTTTGTTTTGTAGAAGAGAGAGAAAGAGAGAGAGGGAGGGGAGGAAGGAGACAATACTCAGGTGTGGCGGGAACAGAGCAGTCTCTGTGGCTCCGCTCCCCTCGGTCATGCGCATACCCTCAGGGTACGGGAGCCTGGGCCCTCCCCTTGAGTTCGATGCACAGAAATACAAAGCAGTATATAATTAGGCTTTCTGACCTACCACTGACACCTAAGCTCTCGTACCTGCTACCTGAGAAAGTAAGAGCAATCTCTTTATCTGTTGCCGTCTCTCAAACCAGAGTCATAGCACGAACAGGCTCACAGCCACTGCGCAAATGACTCAGTATAATGGAATGGGCTGAGATGACTGGCAGGGCCTCCCACATGGGATTGATTTAGAAAAGCTGTCTCACTCCATGGTTCACTAAACTTCTTCAGCTTTCTGAAGTAAATTGATGCTTCAGCTAAGCCAAGACTTTCAAGAACCTTTATCAAGTCGCATTTTGTAACCACTCCTTCACACACATACGCGTACACAGGGGAAGTGCAGACAGATCTCTGGCGCAACCTCGTAATTTATTTGGCACTTTAAAAGCGAGGCAAAGAGAGAGAGAGTAAGGCAGAGACCAAAAAAAAAAAAAAAAGTGCTCCATTGACTACTTGAACTTCCTGGCGGCGGGGCTGTGCTGACAGATTGATATCTGTTGGGATTGCTTCCCTGTTTGTTTTGCACAAGTTCTCTGGGGAATGGCGCTATCTGTGGAAGAGAATTGGAAAAGAAGGGGGGGGGGGGGTTACTGATAACCTCTAACTGCGTTTACACATCGCTCACGAAGCAGAAGGATAGGGGCTCTAAGAATGGGGAGTTTTTTTTTTTTGTTTTTTTTTTAAAGAGGATACTCATCTTGCAAACCACACACAAACATCCCAGAGAAGAAAAAGACTTTACTGAACGTTTCGTAAAAGGTCACAGTAAAGGTAGCAGGAAGTGATTACGATTATTTTTTTCCTCTTTTAAAGCAGGTTCTATTATGAGGCGTGTCTCAGAAAATGAGGTAAATCTTTGCCTCATGAGATTCTTTTAAGCACATTTCACTTAATAGGAAAATGCAACTCCAAGTATTCTTCAACTTAAAAAATATGTTATGTTGCAGTAGATCAACTACAATACTAAAAGCTTGTAGTTTAGCTATGGTACTAAAAGGAGCGTTCAAGTTCACTTTGTTTTGAGCTGCCTTTGAGGTGTGTGAGGTAACTGGAGTCATGGCTTTGTGGCTTCCTATTAGAAGGAAACTTTCAATCATTTGCTGCCACATCCATTAGATAGTATCAGTGCTCTGAGCAGAATCCAGCCTACTCCACCACCCTGACCGGGATCTGCTGTCATTCCTCACATCCTGTCTTGCAGCCCCTACCTCAGGATAATCAGTCAAACTGTCTTCCCTAATTGAACGACTAGGCTACTTTGTGTTCTGAACCTTCTTTGCCTTGGGAAGATCTATGTGCTCTGTCACAATGGATCTCTAGCAGCAAGAAGCCAGTAGTGTGGGAGGAGTCAATTACCTTACCTAGCTCAGTAAATATATACTTTAAGGTTGTTTTTGTTGTAGTTGTTGATGATGTATTTAGGATCTGTGTGTGACAAGAGAGCAGATAGTTGGACGTAATTATGTGGCTGAGGAATGTTAGGTCTGTAGTCTAATGTTCTCTTTTACTGTGTTTCTACAGAGCAGAGTCTGATTGAAGCAAAGCAGCAGGTATCAGAAGAAAAGCCTGCTGTCAAAAGAGAGCATACGGTCTCAGAAATCCTCAAAGACACATGGCCCGCGAGACCCCAGCCCACACGTCCCCACTGCCCTGTCAGCCCTGACAGACCCATCTACCCCCGTGTTATCTACCCAATCCGACCACAACCTCACATTAGAGAGGACATCATGAAACCCAACCCAGGTATCTGCTTTACCACTCGCTCGCCTGCACTGTCCTCAGCCACCCCTAGCCCATCGGCACGCAGCAGTCCTGAAACCAGTCCAGGAAACAGTCCTGCTCCAGCAGATCCTCGGGATGCCCTGTCACTCTACAGTAGCGGCCTGGGTCATTATCCTGGCTACTCTCCACCTAACCCAATTCACTCGTTCTACCACAACCATTACCTCTTCGCCCCTTACCCCATAAGCGGAACACCACCGGTCGGGAATATGTTCTCCCGCATGTACCCCCTTTACAACAGCATACTTTCCCCTCACATGCCCGTCCCACCCAGCATGCTTCCACCTGAGGGAGGACGTCATTATCTACTGCCTCCCCACAGGGACTTCCTGCTTCCACCAGCCAAGAGTGCCTTTTCTAGAGCGACGACCCCGAAAGACAAACCTTTGCATGGACACCCTCATGCCCCCGTCAGCGGTTCTCCCACAGCAGGTTCTGGTGCCTCGGTCGATCAGCAGCCTGCCGATCCAACCTCAGCACAGCCAAGCATCCGGCACTCAGAAGATGAGGCAATCAATCTCAGCAAGATAAAGCGAGGCCCTGCGGGATACAAGACGCTGCCGTACCCACTGAAGAAACAGAATGGCAAAATTAAGTACGAGTGCAATGTATGCAGCAAGACCTTTGGGCAGCTCTCAAACCTTAAGGTAAAAACTGAATTTTTTTTTCCCATCAATCCCTCAGTTCTACACACCTGTTATGCCTGTTATGAATGGGACCCTGTCTCTAACCTTGCCCCCCTCTGCACTATTCTCAGGTGCACCTGCGTGTCCACAGTGGCGAGCGCCCTTTTAAGTGTCAGACATGCAATAAGGGCTTCACTCAGCTGGCCCACCTGCAAAAGCACTACCTGGTTCATACAGGAGAGAAGCCCCATGAATGCCAGGTGAGACTAATTCTCTGTTACCTGAACATCTGTCAGCTAGCACCGGTTTGCTGCTTGAAGGTTCTTTTCCAGTCCTAAAGCTCGTTGTTCTGTCTCTACAGGTATGCCATAAGCGTTTCAGCAGCACGAGTAATCTGAAGACCCATCTAAGGCTGCACTCAGGTGAGAAGCCTTATCAGTGCAAGCTCTGCCCGGCTAAGTTCACACAATTTGTCCACCTCAAACTGCACAAACGGCTGCACACACGAGAGCGCCCTCACAAGTGTCCACACTGCCACCGCAACTACATCCATCTCTGTAGCCTGCGCCTCCATCTTAAGGGCTACTGCCTGGCTGCCATGCCTTCCCCTCACTGTAGCCTTGACGAACTAAACCGCATGAACGAGGAGATTGAGCGCTTCGACATCAGTGACCATGCTGACCGGTTGGAGGAGATAGAGGGCGTTGATGTGGAAAGGCTGGTGGAGAAGCAGATCTTCAGCCTGATCTGCCGCGAAATGGACCTCAAGGCATCATACCACAAAGGCAGCACTGGAGGGGATTTGCTTCCTTCTTCACACCCGTCTAACCCCTACAGCCTTTATGAGCCAAGCTGCGAAACATCAGTTATCAAGCTTCTACCGGTCAAGGTCAAACAAGAGACTGTGGAGGCAATGGAATCTTAGCCCCAGTCCTAGCGCACACACACTCACTAAGACATTCTGCTCCTCAGCCTCATCGGTTCGCCCGGTGTGGCAGTCGGCAGCCACAAGTGTACACAATCCTTTTTATAAGGAGACAGGCTCAGACCTTTGCTTTCAGGGACCTACCATACTCAGGGCTAAGAGACACTGCTCCAGGCCACTAGTGGTCTAGTGTGTTCTACACTTACTTTAGAGACAATCATTTATTTCCTTATTTCATATTAATATTATTATTGTTGATGTCATTGACTTTTTTTTTTTTTGCTATTGTTATTCCTTAATAATATTTGGTTCAGTTTGTTATGCAACCTCCTTAATTTATTGTCAATGTTTACAATGACTGGGTAATTCATTGTAATTCACTGTTCTGTATATTTTCTATTGTCACTCTTTTTGTACATAGTTTGGAGCCTGAGTTAGATGTTTGTTTGCCCTCTGATTGTGACGAACTAACGCGTACCAGATTTGAGGAGCTTGCCTTGATTTAGGGTTTTTTGTTTGTTGTATTTTTAAGTAGCTCTTTTGAGGAAGGCTGTCATAATACAACAGAGTGAAAAATTTTTTCACAATGCCACCATCCCCATGTCTTAAACGCTTAGGGGAGGTGGGGAGGAATTTGATTTTCAAATAACCTACAAGCCTTTCTCTTAAGTTCTAGTGAGCACTCCTCATCTTCGGTGTAACATAAAAAGGGCATTTTGTAGATTTTCAACAAGTTACCTCAAACTGAAAGTGTGTGTATATATGTGTGTGTGTGTGCGCATGTGTGTGTGTATGTAGGCTACGAGTGTATTCAGAAGGAAGTCAAAGGCATATATGGTATTTATTGCTTTTCTACTTGAAAAAGAAACCAAATGTCCCTGGAGTAGAGGTCTCTACAAGGTCCAAAAAACAAAACAAAACATGAGCCTGGTAGCATGTAGCACACTGGCTATGAAGCTGAGAGTACTTCTCTGTTCACTCACTAATAATTTTGGAGCAAGAGACTGGGAGGGTGGGTAGGTAGGGGCTAAAATACTGAGCTAGTTACCAAAGTTCACTTAAAGAGCAGTGAGTATCTATAGTGGTGTTAGTCGCTCTTTAGATGTTGTCTGTTCTACGCATTTTTTGTTGTTTGCCCTCTTTACACTCATGGATGGCACAAATCAAAGTGCCTTGGTCTTTATATGCACTGGTTTATTTTCATGGTCATTTTCTGTATTTTCCTTTTGATTGTCTTTAAAATCCAGATTTTGTAGATGTCATCATTTTGATGGCTTGACCTTGACTTTCTTCTCTAAGGCACCGAAGTGTGCTGTAAAGCAGTAGCAGCTCTGTTCTGAAGTATGACCAAAGTCTTCCCCGTATCTTCAGCTTTAAATGAAATGATGTAAAAAGGAACTGTTTACATACAGGTTTACATAGTTATTTAAGTGCAACTTGTTTAAAATGTAAATTATATAAATGTTCACTGACATAATGGAATGTCTGTCTTGTCATTTTTTAAAAGGGGAAAAAAATTATTTATTCAAAGTCATAGAAGTAATACTGTTGATGAGTCTCGTACAAATACAAATGTGCAATTTCAGCTATATCTTCTACTAATCTAAAATGCGCCAGACCATTTCTTAAGTCTGATTTGATTTGAAAATCACTGAAATGACTGGACGAATCATGGAATTCGTCGTCTTACTCATCATTTTCAATTTGCCTTTGCACTGACACATGGTTCTCTTTCCAATAGCTTATTATTACTACTAAGGGAAATGGAACATTCAGATATTAACACAGAAGGTTCCACTGCCCCGGTAATCATGGGGCAAAACTAAGGAGCGGAGGCACACCGCTGCAACAACCCGGTAACATAAAAGAGTGAAGCATCTAAAGTTAGGCTCAAGTAATATCACGATCAATCACTGAGGTATCTGATCTCACAGTGGTTCTACAGTATACTGTACATGTCAATATCAGACCATTTAAAGGGACTGATTCATTTTCTACTCCTACAGAAGCTCTGATGATTCTTATTCCTCCAAGACATGATTTCTGCTGAACTTTTGCTGTCAATTTTCGATTGGTACAGTCAAAGAGAAAGCGGCAACTGAGTTTTGAGACACTTTGAACACAGCCTTTTGTAGACAACACTAGAAGCTGCATTTTCTTTTGTCTCATTAAATTCAAGAGAGAGAGAGAGAAAAAAGGAGAGGCTTGTAAGGAAATGACTGTTTACAGCTGCAGTGATGTAAGTGATAACAGAAACTTGTTTCATAGATGTTCCACAACATTAAAAGTTTAATAACTAGATGGTGGGAGTAGCTTCGCTATGCAACTTGCTGCATCACAGCAATCCAGATATTTTTTATTATTTTCCTCTTACTGCGCACTTTCGAATGTTTTACTCCTTACAGTACAAAAAACAATTTTTTACAAGACGACTTAAATTATTTTCCACAAGCACTAATCAGGTTCACATTTCCATCATAATGAGGTGATACTTGTTCTCACACCCTTGCCTAACCCATGTTGATACAAACATTTTATTTATATATTTTTTCTCTTCCCTCCCCGGAAAGAATGCTCGTCTTTCAGGGCGCCTGAGAAATTTCCGGAAAACAGCCACTGCAAATGGCACTTACGGTAAACAGACGTTGCACCAAAGAATTTTTAAACACTGAATGACACAGTACAATCAACAGTGACTCAAGAAGACCCAGGGGGCCTTTCTGTAATGAACCGCCCATGCATCCCATCAGGCCCGAAGTGTGGCCATACACATTAAAGAAGAAACAGATGGGAACCAGGCCCAGACACAAGGGGGAAATTTCAGGACATCCGTCCCCAACAAAGGCCTTGCATTTATATGGGCCAGTATAAATGTATGATAAAGGCTGCGGTTGAAAACAAACCAATTTGAACACGCGTTTCAGAGAACCTTGGGAACACACAGCTTCCTGCCAGGGTGCTTCTTCTTAACCAAACAGTTTGAGGAATTTTATATAAACCTGTTTAAAAAGCCAAAACATGCATCAATTAAAAAATAATAATAATTAAATGAACAGATGACTATTTAGGAGTGTCCAACAAATGAGCCTAAAGGAGTCTATCCAAATTTTACCAGCTAACCCATCTGAAATATATTGCTACCTTCTAACTTCACCACTAATAATGATGATAATGAAGTGTTCACAATTCTTTGCCCAATTTTGTAAGAAACAATATATACATGTTGAAAAATACTGCACGTTATAGAGCAATTGTGCATAAATAACTATATGCAGAACTTTATTATAACATTTTCTTAAATGCCGTAAAACTAGTGTCCCCTCAATAGCCAGGTAAGCATTTAGAGGCAAAAAAACTTGTAGGCGCCAGACGTTGTCAATAAATGTGGTCTAGGTATAACGCGTCATTTGCGAGTTTTGAGCACAACATGACTCATTCATCCCATTTGTTCATTTCATACATTTAGTCATTTGTTTAGGAATTTGGAATTGAATATCAAGATGCATGATGCTAAAAATTTGTTTAGTATAGGCTTGTTCGTTCTCAGTACGATTCAGGTTTAGAATACAGGTCTAGTTCGTCTCAAGGTTTCTTCGTATTGCCATCTCGGGGAGTTTTTTTGCTCACCACCATCGCCCTCGACTTGCTCATCATGGACTGAGAATTTTGATTTATACACATTTCCTCACATATTGCAAACTCGTTTTCTCTGTCTTTTGATTTTGTAAAGCGGCTTTGCGACAATGACCATTGTTAAAAGTGTCTTATGAATAAAATTTTATTTTATAGATTTTAACATACTACTTCTCCAGAGCATCAGTTTTGTGTACAAGACGTCAGGTGGTAGAAAATGTCACAGGAAAATAAAGAGCAATAGCCGCATTACGTCTTACGCAATAGCCATTGTTTTCCTTAAATCAAAGACTCGTTATTCCTTTGATTTCAAGGAAGCTTGTATTAACCTACCCAATCTACACAAATTTCATAACACTGGTGCAAACTATTTAAAAAAAAAAAAAAAAAAAAAAAAAAACATACCCAAGACACCTTGTCTGACTTAAATTTGAAGTGCTGCAATGACTAGAGCAACGATTGCATGTAATTTTGGTCTTCTGCTGATTAGTGGTGCAAAATAAATCCAAACCAGCGCATGCGCCAACCTTGCAGAAAACAATAGCTGTAGCAGAAAAAAAAAATCTGACTACCGATTCAAAATCCATGTAAATTCACAGGCCGCATGTGTCAGGTTATGAATTGTGTGTGATAATAGGCTTTCTTCACTTCCTGCCAGGTCCCACCACCAGCAGCAGTAGCATGAGTCAGTAAAACCACCAGACTCGACAAGAAACACGTGCCTTTTCGAATACAGGCATTTCTTTCTAAATAAGGCGAGTGTTATTTACTGTAATGATGATGTCCTCAAGCATGTTTGGAGTCGAAATTCTCGAACGGTTGGTAACACGGGGCTGAGTTTGGTGCGCGATACAGGAGAATGTCTCTGACAAACAGAATTATTCCGATGTCTCATGACTGTTCAAAACATGTAGTGGTTTCACATTTAGCACAAAAATTACTTTCAATTACCCTTTAAAAGATTCCAGTTGTTTTTTTGGTTGTTGTTTTTTTTTTCTTTCCTGGCTGCGGAATTCAAATTCTTCCATTTTCATCTATGCCAAGTCTTGTGTTATTTCGCTGTACAACAAATTACAGTCTTCCTTTTGTCACAGCCAGCCAGGAGCCACAAACCACACATCCAGCCTGCTTAACAGGCAAACAAGCGCGCGCACACACTCTCTCTTTCACTCACACACGATGAATGCAATAAATGTTTATTTTGACCAGAGGCCACAGATTTTTCTTTGTCTTCCAGCCGCACGAGGAAGAAATACGTTTCTGTCTTGTACAACCTGAGGAATGAAAGCGATGACTCGTCCCGGGTAGGAGATGGGGGCCTAAACAAAGAGCGCAGCAAATTGCAAGGACGTGAATGAAGAGAGGCCTCTCGGTCGGTCCTCTCCTCTAAGTGATCACAGTGTCTCGGAGCCCCTCAGCACCTGCCAATTAGGGGCCTGGGTTAATGACAGGTTAGCTCTGGCCAAGTGGTGGGCTGAAAATGAGAGGGCGCTTCAGAAAGGAGTAGGGAGAGTTTTGTTGTTTGTATGTTACGCTGTCCGACCCCCATCGTGCTACTCCTCTCCAGGTGTACATGAAGAAAGGGGTGCAAGGGAGGACAGAGGGGAAAGTTCTTCTCCTAACACCTCATATAAGTTCACAGGGCACGGCTAGGTTATGGGCTTCCAGCCATCTCCGTTTTGCTATTACACCCCGAAATTGGTGGATGACAAGGAACAGGGTGTAGCAAACGCGTATGCGAGCGCACACACAGGGTGACCTGAGGCCTCCCCATTTAATCATTATGTGAACTTCAAAGAGTGCTTCCGGGATAAAAGCGCCATAAGTCTCCTCGCTCGCGCAGGAAGGGTCGAGAAAAGGCACGGCGCAGGACGTACGGACACCTACGAGAGCAAAGAGGAATGACAGAGAGAGGAAGGGAAGGAGGAGACGGCGCCCTCTGATCTCTTTTAGTGACGGCTTTACAGGAATATGAGAGCGAGGCAAGGACAGCGTTACTTAATGAAGTCATGAAGACGACCTTTGATGTCCACTACAGCAGGGAGAAAAAAAAGCCAGGGAAAAACACCCCCACTCCTTTCTCACACACACACACACACACACACACACACACACTCATCATCTGTAGCTAGAAGAGTGAACCACTCTCATGTTTTCCCACAGAATCACAAAACAAGAAGGAGCTAGTTAGATTGCATGACCTTAATCAACCTGCAGAATCGGGCCAAAACCACTGTTAACATGCTTACAGGAAAAGCACACGGCTTCTTAAATCACAACAACAAGTCTGAGAGACATCAACTGAACACGTGGATGTGGTTTTACTGAGATATTTATAGACCAGATTTTGAGTGAATGACTTCTTTGCAGAAACATACTTCTGCACGTCAGGTACCAAACAAGCCTTGTTAGCCATGCTGTCATTTGGTTAACTTTAATAAAGAACATTCCAGAAATACTTGGTCTCTTTCCATCTACACGATATTGATTCCAGGAAAATGCTATTATGTAAATATTTGGCACTATACCTTCTACCTTTGTACCCACACACCAGCATTAGATTCAAGACAGTTACCTTAGTTACAAAATATTGTTTTAATTATATATTAAGCATTTTTAAGTAGTTAAGTAGCAAAAGACAGAAAAAGCAAGCATGAAAAAAAAGAAAGAAAAATTTCATTTGATCACATTTGTTCTGAAAGAACGTGTGGCTTGCAGTATCGACATTTCAGCAGATTAAATACAGTCAATGCAGTGCACACATCTGGAGTCCAATCGAAAAAAAGAAAAGAAAAATAATTTAAAAAAAATCCCCGAACACGCGCATTGCGAAGTTTCAAAGCCCCAGGTTTTCCAGTCAGTTTGCTGAGAAGTGACCTGGTGTGGTTTGAGTATTCGCTCTCCCCATCTGTCTGCGAGTGTACACTCACTTATTCCTATAAGCGAATAATCACTCTCAGCTGCTAATCGTCTGCTCCTCGCTCCGACCTCCTCCGTCACGTCCTCTCCAAACGAAATAAACACAAACAAATGTTACCAGGCTAAACAGTTATGTCTAGTAGGTGTATAATCTGAGCTGTTTAAAATATTGTGCTGTATCAGCTATAATAATGTGTTACATTTTTATAAATCTCTCTCAGTATATATATATATATATATATATATATATATATATATACTGAACTTCCAATCAGGAGACTACGTTGCAGTTCTCTTACGACAGACATCCGGAGTCAACCGCAACACATGAACAGGCTGTTATTTTCTCTTTCATGTTGTATGATTTGGATTAGAGATAAGTATTTAAGTAAATCATTTCTGAATGACAGTTCCAGTTCCCAGACTAAGCCCACACACAGGAACTGAACAAAAATTTGCGACCACAACTCGGATGCAATTCCTTTTTTCGACCTCCTTTGTGCGCCGATAAAAATTGTTGAAAATCAATTTTCTGTTCCAGGGATGCTGGTTTTCCTGATAATTAACCAAATTCCAAGGGAAGATCTAAATGAAGAATTCATGTATTAGCTAGCTGCTGTGAATACTGTAAATACTCTGCACTGATGTACATCCTCATTTTGCAGAATCACATGCTTCCCTAGGGCGGAGCTTAGCGTATATTTGATCAGCCAATCACTAACTATAATCGCTATAACACCAAAGTGCAGATATGAGCAACTTGAGCAACTGAGACAAACACATTTTTATTAACGGCTGCAAGGCAGGGATGTAGATTCAACCTGAAAAAGAAGACACTCCTACACACCTACACTCTGCTGACTTATGCAAAACAAAATGATTAAATGTAAACGACTCCAAGAACAGACACCGGTTTTTTCTTTCTTTCTTTCTTTCAAAATCAACTTTTATGCACAGAGACAGCGTTTGTTCCCTCATGTTAGCGTGCCGTCTAGTAAACTTTATTACTAGCTTTGATTACGTGTTATAAAAGAAAGCCTAACTACTTAATCTTGGATCTTAAAATTAGTGCGAGGTTAGGTTTAATGCTTTAATGCTGAAATCATTATTTTGTTCAAAGCACCATACTGAGACTGTTGAGAAAGAAAAACACGCTGTACTAGTGAGGGGCTGATCAAAACTTAAGCTCTGGCCTTTTTGAGCCAGGGATAACTGTCACTCAGCAAAACCAGGACAAAATCAGGAGTGTAACGACTCATCATGAAGGTGAGCGAGTTCTAAGGCAACATGTAAAGAGAGTTCATCAGAGAGAGAAAGAGAGAGATGCATACCAGGGATGTAAAAAGGTTAGTTATCTTATTAAACATGGTGTAAAGAAAATATCTGAATCTCATTTGGAAAAAAAAGACGACATTTCTGAGCACACAGCAGTCACTAGTAGGCTAATCTCGTACATAAAAATACCACGGTAATACTTGGACACCGAGACAGTAAAAGGTGGAATTTACATCCCTGTGACATGCATAAGAAAAGAAGAATATTTCCATTCCACCAAATCTCGTAGCAAGTAGGCGTGGCAGGCCAAGTGGGCAAATGTGAATGCAGGAAGTGTGAGAAAGTTAATACACTCTTCTGGAAGGGTCCCTCCTGGATGACGGGAGCAGCAGAGTCGTTCTCGGGCCACATGGGCAGTTCGGGGTTTAGTCGCTCGGCGCCGGGACGATGCAGATGTGGAGGAAGTTGTCTGGATGGCTCAGGTGCTCGCTGAGCCACTGGACGGGCGTCTCGAACAGCGGCTCGATGCCGTGAACCACCACTTGGTATTTCTTTGGCTCATCTGTTATGAAAAGAGACAGAGAGAGTTGTTGGATGAACAGATGAACTGTGAGTGACTTATCAGCCTGTGGGTCAGTCAAGTGTCCATTTGCCTCCTTTCCTAAATGTGCCTGCGAGTCCCTCATCCATCATTTTGTCTGAAAAACAAGAGGGCACTCAGGGGTTCAAATGGTCATGACAAGGACTGATGTAAGTTAGTCTCCTTCAGCCCCTGTGAGTCTAAGCATGTTCGCTTTTTTTTTTATTTTAGAAATATATATTTATATATATATATTTTCTAATATATATATATATATATATATATATATATATTCGAAAAGAAAACTGTTTATCATTTCTTACTGGAAAAAGAAAGTCGGAATAGTTTAATTCCCACCCTTTTGGTGCTACAAGTTGCCCGACCATAAGGCCTCAACCACACCCTCACTATGTCTTGTGCCCAAAAAATGTGGCTGGCTCTTATGGATGTGTTCATGAATAGCTCCACTGTTTGTGCTGGAAAGCGCACAACAGCCACTGTCTCTCCATCATGTCTCTTTTGCTCATGACGATCTGTGCTGAGCTCACACTGGAAAGCCGAGGGCGAATGCCCGCTGACCTACGGGAAGGAGGTGAGGTTAAGTAGCTAATGCGGCAGGGGGAGAGCAAAACGCCGGCTCAGCCGCCGACGCACACACTGGATGACCTTCTCCTACTGCTGACCTGAACCGTGATCCGGTCCAGCTTGAACTGACTTGGGCACTTTCAATAGCCTGAGGTCTAGATCCTGTGCGTGTTCCCATACAGTTTCCAGTGAGGCTGCGGAAACCAATCACAGTTCAATACATGTCCAAACAAACTGTACAGCTGATACTACATTTCAAGGCATGGATATACTATAGCAACTTTCATAGGTAATGATAATTATTTTATTGATTTTACTTTCTAAGCTTTTTTTTTTTTTCCTCTACAGATTTAATTCCCAAGAAAACCAGACCTCCAATAGAAAACAAGCACTACTGACTGACTGTTGAATAAAAGATATAGACGGTTGGTCATTCTATTAAGTTTCCATTAAGTTTAAAAGAGGTATGCATACAGAGTTGGGCAAATATTTGGATCCATACGAATCTTTCCCTACATGTAATCTGAAACTTTTCTTTTTACCCAAGATGTCTTTTACACCAACAATGGAAGATGGACTAGAACACCACTTGACTTTTTGGTCTTTGGGGTCATCTGAAGTCAGGAGTCTATCACAACTGGCCCAGAACAATCGCTGGACTAAAGGAGGAAATCACCTCGGCATGCAACAACATCAGTTCTGCCTATGGATCCAACCTTATGAGCCCTGCTGTACAGAACAACGCCAACCGAGTGAGTCTTGATCCTCCAGCAAAAAGGTTTATAACGTCGTCTTAGATGCTTAGATGAAAATATCGTAAGTTTTTGCTGTATTGAATGATTGTTTTACAGGATTAAATCTGTGAAAAAATTACACTCAATATCAAGAACAAGAAACTCTTTATGTATGTTGTACATTAAATAAAAATCAAACCTGAAACCAAAGCCTTTTAAAATTTTAACATTCTTTACTGGTATTGTAAAAAAAAAAAAAAAAAAAAAAATCCTCAAGTTAAAATTATAGCAATAATCAAGCCTGAGTAATGAATATTTTCTTATTTGTATCCCCCCCCCCCCCCCAACATAAATTTCGTACTTATTTCGATAGTATCTGAACTAGTAAGTAAGATAAAAGTGCCACCTACATACTGTAACCACATGGAACGGTTCATTTTAATCACCAGGGTGGGCATTATGACAAGAATATCATGTCACGATTCTCAGAAGACATTGTAGATTCTTTTGGTGGAGGACATGGGTTTGCACGGGCAGCCATCACAATTTTTCCATCAAACCCTTACATTTGCCCTTTTTTTCTTTAGCCAACTCATCAACTTCAGGGACAAAATGTTCACTTAGTGGTTAGCACTGTGGCCTTGCACCTCCAGGGTTGAGGGTTCCATTCCCGCCTCGGGGTCTGTGTGCATGGAGTTTGCATGTTCTCCCCATGCTTGGTGGGTTTCCTCTATGTAGTCCGATTTCCTCCGGTTAAATGGAATTCCCAAATTGCCTGAAGTGTGTGAATGAGTGTGTGGTGGTGTGTGCATGTGTGCCCTGCGATGGATTGGCACCCTGTCCAGAGTGTGCCCGAAGTTTCTTGGGATAGGATCCAATCCTCCTTTGACCCTGTATACAGGATAAGCAGTATAGAAGATGAATGAATGAATAGCAGGCTGTGTGTGTGTTTTTTTTTGCAAATCAGGTGGCATCCAGTTTTCAGTTCTAACTAAACATAAAAAAAAACTCTCAATGCTCACAATATAAGAAAAAAAGTTTAGACATTGATTATTAAGATACTGATGATGACATTCTAGATTGGTACTTAGATACTTTCAGCTATGAATCACGATTCTTTTGCGTGGCGATTCAGGTATTGCCACACTGACTCCAAAAATCTTTTTTTTAAAGTGTGGTGTTGTTTTTTTTTTTACATTTATAATAAAGATGAACAGGTCGATTGGCCAGTGACCAGAATTAGCTGGTTTTCAGTTTGATTGTATGTGACTGCTGATCATCTGATCAGCCTCAGATATAAGGGATTCTGTAACGAGAGTTACATTATAAAAACACTTGCGTTAAAAGCCTCCGATTTGCCATGTTTTTGGCCATTCTTGCAAATTAGCCTCAAAAACACGCCTACACCAGTCTCAAAACACCGCGAGCGCTAATTAGTCAAAAACTGCATGCGTAGAAGCCCTGCATGCCCGCAACAAAAGCCACACGTGCCCACCTGCTCGCAGCCACTTAACCTGCATGCTCACTGATGAGCTTCGAGACTTTGGAGGCATCTGAGGCAGTAAAATGTCACCGTTTCTTTATAATCCTACAGCTAAACTATTTATACATTTTCATCTTGTGTGGTAGGACTGAATTATTTGCTACGTTTGTTTATAAATAATAATAATTAGGGTGGATGACAGTAATGTATTGTTTAAATGCTGCACTTGGCTTTTAAATGAGAAAACTAATATTATAAGGAATGAGCTACATTTAATGAATCAATCATTAACCTTTTTTAAAAAGTTTTTTAAAATTGTAATAAAATCGGGTAAAAACGTAATATCAAATCGGGACATATATAAAATCGCGATACTTGTAGAATCACAATTTAAATCGCATCGGAATTGTGATGATATAATATCAGGAGGTGACTGGTGACTCCATTTCTAATGAACATCATATAATCTATGTTGGATCATCCATGATAAACATGTTGGCAATTGACTCTTTTATGGCTGATTCTCAACACAGTGTTCCACCGCAGCAGTCTGTAATTAACACACACCCACCCACTCTCTCACACACACACAAACACACACACGCCTTGGTAATCAAACTCCATCAATCAAGCTGTGTCACCTTCTAGCTATAAGCGAAGCGCTGAAACTGGGGTTAATGCTAGTTCACGGAGAGTGAGAACAACGAAGGAGACACGTACAAGACAAAGTTGGCGTCAGGCTCCTGGAGGCCACACCCTGTCGTCCACTCATACCAAACTTCAATTTGGTGCAAGGCGAAGGGCGGAGCTCTAGCAACTCATCATGACTAAAAGCCTGACTGTTTTAATCCCGGCCCTGGTGCAAAACTAAAATGCAAGTACACATCATAACAAGATAACCGTTATAAGGGCGGTTTGACCGTTAAACATGGCCCAGCTCTGAGACAGAAAGGTTAAACGGAAGTAAAACAACGAAGAGCCAAAACCAAACAAAACTATTTAACGACTATTCACGATAACCTTTGCAGATATCTTATCTGAACAAAAAAAAACAACAACAAAAAAAACAAGGCATTTGTGGCATATCGAAGAATCAACCCATATTAAACAATCTGGAGGGGTTTGATACCTGATTCCAAACAGACTCCTTTTCACAAAGAGAAAGTAACAGGAAGATTTAAGCAATGCTCCCTCATCACCAACCAAACCACAACACCTGAAAACAGAGAGTAAAAGTTGAAGGGCGTTATAACAGCTTTTCTCTTTTAGCTAACCCTCATATTTTCTCTCTCGGCGGGTGGGTGCCTTCCCCTCAATCACTCTCAGAATGACACAAAGGGGAAATTCAATGACAGTAAAGAAACAACATGGTCATACAGTGGATCCTAAAGTGAGCACAGACTCCCACGTGTCCCTACGCACGTCGCTTCCATCGCTAGTTTCTTTATGGAACGTTTTTGATTTTTTAATATCGGACTTCGTATCAAAATGATATTTCCAATGTGAAACCTGGCCTGAGTTCCAAGGTGGAATAAAAGTGTGTAAAATGACTGGTCTTTGTAAATATGAAACCACACTGTGATTTACATCGTCGAAGGATTCCCTGCATCTTTTACCCCCACGTGCAAAGTGTTGGGTTTTTGTTTGTCTGTTTGCATCAATATTGTTTATATTGAATGCTCACCCCCGTAGGGGATCCTTAAATTGTTTTTTTAAATATTAAAAACTACTAACAGTAGTTAATAAACACTAAGGTGTTGTTTTTTTTTTTTTTTTAAAGAAATCCATCAATTTAACGTTGCAAGTTTAACTAAATTATTTTAACAGTGTCAACTTTTTGGGATTTTGGGATTCAGAACTGACCACTGACTCATTTAATTGAATTGAACTACATAAAGTCTAATAAATTACAGTAATGACTGACAAATAAAATGACTTAGATTAATTGTGGAAATATTTCACATTTAATTATGGCACTTTAGTGGATTATAAAATGTGCATGGTGAAGTCCAATGCAGAAGTGCCAAAACATGCAGTTCCTTAAATGACCACTAGGAAAAGTGGCTCCAAAAGTGAGTCAATCCACATATTTAAAATGTTCAACTTTGCAAAAGAAACAAATAAATGTTTGAAGTATAGTACCAACTCTCCTTAATCAGATTCCTTCATGATGACACATACAGGGATTGAATTGTTATGTAACTCATCAGGTAAAAATAAAACTATATAAATATTAAAAAAGTGTCTGTACACTGGTCAGAACTCTTTCAATGATATCTTTAAGTTTCATACGGGGAGGACCCGAAACCAGTCTCATAAAAATGTCTATCTGTATGTTTGTATGTCTGTCTAGCCAGATTACGTCAAAGCATCTAGTGTTTTTATGGGCGCGTCTTAAATCAACTGCTAAACAGAATTTAATGAATCTTTTGCAGTACTGTACTTGGATATCTGCCTGAGATTTAATCTGCACCATAAGTGAAATCAAAATGGTAAATGCCCGATTTAATAATCTACTTTAAAATAAGCTAATAATAAGCTACTCGCTCAATGTAAACAAACAGCTGCACCAAGAGATACTGATTAGAAAAGCTAAACTAAATATTTTTACTGGGATTAGTTCATTTATTCGCCTCAGAAATACCAGTGCTGAAGTGGCATAAGTTAATTCGAACGCACTGGAGTCATTTTAAGACAAAACTTAATCTTTATCTGATCTACTTTTTCGATTTCTCATCTGTGATTCATTCTCCGATTACCGAACAGGGAGTTTATCTGGCTGATGACGAAAGAAGTACAACTTGGAGCTAATAAAGCGTGAGATACTCAACCTTACAAAATGTGATTTCTTTGTATTAATAAGTTAGACAGAGAGTTCTGCTGTACAGAAAGACAGACAGACAGACATGTACGTGGGATTCAACCTGAACTAATAATATCACTGATTACATTAAAAATCATCAGATTACTTTCAGTTTTAATCTTTTAACTATTTCTACAAACTTTTTAACTGTCTACAACGAGTACTTACGCGAAGTTATAAAATTATGAATAATTAGGTAGGTCAATCTGAGTGACGGCTGCATTGCAGGCGTCAACCCGCTAGCTACCCGTCTGCTATACAACAATTTAGCTCTAGTGACCTTCAACTCTCAATTGAGTAGACCTTATATTCACAGGAGGACGTGTGGGGTTCAATGAGTTCAATCAAATGCAAAGGAACGTTAGCGTATATAATTAATGTTAGCCATCTTAGCATTTTAGCTAAGCTAAACCCACGTTAGCCAGCTTGTGATAACTGTGCCAAAAGCCGGGCTCTGTTTGTTCTGCCCATTTGCCCACTTATGGATTAACCAGGGTTTAGGCGGAGTCAGTTCCTGTAGGACCAGAGCTCCCAATGTTGAGCTTCAATAAAGAAAAGCTAAAAAAAAAAAAAGAAGCTCTTTAGAAAACCTAAAAGTGACATCACAGGGTTTGGCCTGCTCTTTTTATTTTTATTTATTTTTTTATACAGTCCGTTGTTAAAATCAACCTTTACCAATATGTAAACCAGGGAACGAGACATGAAAAATGTTTTATAAACCCCCAGATTGATCTACACTAATAGACTTACTACTTTCCTAGAACGGAATACAAACTTAGTAGGTTAGCAATTTCGGTGTCGGTATCGGTCTTACCGAGTTCCAATAAACATTCAGAGGGGGGAAAAGGGCTCGAGGTAGGAGTCACCATTTTTATGTCTTCAGAACGCAGTCTAAAGATAATCAGGTCAAAGTAATTAAGTCATCAGAGCCTCTTTTCTACCCACTAGTTTCTTTTCTATGCATTCTGAAACCAGTAACATTAAACCCAATGAAAATGGGTCCGCTAGTACGAGTAGATCTTGATTTGGTAACAATTTCTCAGTATTCGAAACCATCCTGCTGCGCAGGCGGATGAAATGTTGAGATTTCACAACACCTGTTGATTACGCTCACACGGTTAAGTGCCTGGTGACACCGCAGAAACAGGAAACCCTAAAACCAGCTCTGAACGCAGCGGAGTGGATGTGGCATCAGCGCTCCATTTACTGTACAAATGGAGAACGATGATGGCATAGCTTCGTGCTGGAGCCGTAAATGTACTCGTACTTGGGCTGAGCCTTGAGGATTTCCTTCCATTAATGCGCTTTCTAAAGATTCCATCGAATTACAGCGTAACTGAAATGATGTGATGGTGGTCTTCCGTGAGGCTCATACCTGGAACGCCTTGACGAGCAACTTACACCTCCGGTTCTGCTGAACAGCCTTACTAGTTGTTTATCGAAGTTTTCTTGCTTACAAGCAGAACAGGCATAACAGAACTGAAACCTGAAGTCATGGAGTACAGAGTACAGAGATGAGCCGGCAACACAAAAGCAGATAATCTAGAACTGAGTACGTCATGGTTATTCCTTCAGCAATTTGCTGGGAGAACATGGCCAGTTTGGAGTAAACAGTCATTTGAACACGTCTCTGAAGAAACGTGGATATTTTTATCGTATTAGCACTTGTGAGAGTGGAAGACGACTTTGCATCAGTTTAGAGATAACATTGGTCTATTTTAAACCTACAGCTTGTGCCCAAGCAGAAGACTTGTACTTTAATTCAATGATGTCTCAGTATACTTTTTTTTATATTTTTTATATGGAAACGTTATGATTTTTGAGTATTCAATGGACCGGTTTGCCATTATGACCTTTTGCCCAACTGTAGAGAAAAACAACACTGATGTCTGAATGTCTTCTGCCTGGCCACACCCATCACCTTCTCTTGCCAAGATGAGAAGCAAATAATAATGAGTGGCACACCTAAGGCTGCACAAATAAATAATAATAATAATTTTGCAATTATTTTGACATGGCTTGCAATTATTTAAACTGCAATATGTTGCGATATTAAATGTACCATTTTGTATTAAAAACATTTATCTAGACTAACAGTAATTAATTACAAAGAATTCTCATTATTGAATATTTATGAAACAACTTCAAGTACAAAAAAAATAAAATAATTACTGACAAACTCTACATAAATTCCAGACTTTGCATATATTTCCTGTTTAAATAAATGTGCAGGTCCATATTTTGATTCTGATTTTTATGCGAGTATGGAAAGGCCATGCTACAATGCCTACAATACAATTTTTGCCAATTTACAGACTCAACGAGTCAAAACACAAAAGAACTTGGGGAGGAAGGTGTGAAAAGTAAAAACATAGTAAACCAGGGGAAAAAAATACAGTACTTTTGATGACTGAATACAGGACCACGAAAAGGTTCCACATGGGCAAAAATGTTTCGCACTTGATCAAACCGTGAATATTTTGACAATCTGGATTATTAATCACTTTCTAATTGGGGCAACTCACTGTTTCTTTTTCATCTTTTGCTCTCTTTAAAAAGTGCAACTTCTTTATTTCAACAACAACAAAAAAATCTAAATGTTATAAGAAGCTGGCGCCAGATCGTAAAAATCAACAATTTTTAAAAGATTTTTACTTTTTTTTTTTTTATTTGTTTGATTGTTGTTACTGTAACAACAACAATCACAATGTTGATATTAGGTTCTAAATGATTACAGACACCATTAAATACAACTAAAAGCTAATATTTTATTTATTTTCCGATAAGCTTGAGGCTTCAAAACAAACAAAAAATAAATAAAAATAACAATAATGGAAAGTTATTATTGTTGATATTGCGTCCCATGTGTGTGACAAATCATTAAATAAATAAATAAAAATCTGCCACTAATTAATACGTAGCCTTGTTATTTAAAATTGGATAAAAAGTTAGGAATAGTCATATAAGCATTTTGTCATGTAAATTGTAAACTAATAAGCATTTATTTATATAAAGTGTCATTTTAAGTTATTGTTCAGACAGAAGCAATCCGTAAAGAAAAAGGGAGAAAAAAAATGCATTTATTAAAGTAAAGTGTCACTTTAAGCTATTTTTAATTCAGAAGTATTCTTTAAGACAGGCTTTTTATCCAACAGACAATAATTAAATCCAGATGCTAATCATAAACGCCAAAGGAAAAAAACAACAAAAAACAAAACAAAACAGGCCTCTAAAAAGCACAGCTTTTAACTGCTTTCTCTAGCTGTGCCTTGAGGTTGCTTCTGATACACACAGTTCACTGCGGTCGAGTGCTGCAGAGCCGAAAGGCCAAACATTACAACGTTTTTTGCTCAAGCATGGCCAACACTTTATTTGTTCAAACCACAACTTCTCATTTCTTCCCATTTACACGGCCCTAGAGGTCGAGTAGTATGAGGCGAACACAAACACAGCATCTATGACGGGGACGCTGTGGAACCCACAGAGAATTTCTGAATAAATCTGACTTATTTATTCCAGCCTGTAATACTCCTCTAAGAGTGACCCTTTTCCACTGCTATGGTCGGAGATGATCGATGCAAAGCGCTGCGTGGCAAACTGGAATGCCCCATCTCTGTCATACACACTCAGCCTGAGAGATCTGAAAGAGAGCGCGCTCAGTAGTGATGCTGAGTGCGCATAGGTGGGTGGGCCAGCTGTAGGTTTCCCCACTAAGAGTGTGGGCTGATGTGAAGGTTTGATGGGCGGGGGCTTTTCTGAGCAAATCATTTATTTGAAATAATACCACCATTGCTCAGTTTCTAAAATGATGGTTAAAAATATTTAAAAATAAAACAAACACCCCAAAAAAAAAAAAAAAAAAAAAAAACTTCACTTTTCCGGCTGACTTCTAAAGCCTGGGGATTTCTTGTTTCTCAAAAGATCGGCTCGTTTTGAAATCTTGCATGCTGAAAGGCGTAGGAGATGGCGCACTCGGTTGGGTGTCTCTGCTTATCCGCTTCAGACAGCCAAATGAAGAGAGTGCTCTTTTGTATCTGAGGCCAGATGCTAATTAACAGCAATTGCTGATCTTAGCACTGGTGGGCGAAGAGCATTCTTGGCTCGGTCTTGCTGTTTTCTTCATGGGATTCCCCGGTTAAATTAGCCCAGCGTGTTGTACTAAGTCATCCTTGTGGTTTTGCTGACATCAAAGTTTTTCCATGAACTAAATATATATATATATTAAAAAAAAAAACGTACGGGAAAGCATCGGTTGACCACTTATCACCAGAAAATTCAGCACTCCTCCTAAACAGTGACATCTATTACACATAGGAATCTCAGAATACTCATTTCTTCCCCTCCTGATCTAAAGACTTTTATCTGCATGTCCCATCTCCTCAACATGGAAGCGAAGGAACCCAAACAACCGGCAAACACACTTTCACTTTAATGCCGCTGCTGGGAGAAAAAGAGTGCGTGTTTGTGTGTGCGCGCACGCGCATGTGGTGGCCCTTTTACTTTCATGTGCCTTGGTCTCAGATAAGAGGACAATGGCAGTGAGGAACACAGCGCCCGCACGTGGGACAGCCTGCATGGTGGAGCACATCTGACTTCCTCTGAGGAGAAAGCCAAACGGCTCCTGTTTTGGCTGTGACCCTTATTCATACCTCCTGCTTTCTTTTTCTCATTTCTTCTCTTTTCTTCTGCGCTCACCCTCTTTGTCACGCATATCTTTAATCTTTGGATAAAATCTTGGGAGGGCTGCTGGAAAATAAAATAAATAAATAATAAAAAAAAAAACGATGATGCCTTACGGAGATTCTTTGAACTTCCTGTCAAATAAAACATCTTAGAAAATAGTAAGATGGCTAGTTTACCATCTAACATCAACGTGTGTGTGTGTGTGTGTGTGTCTAACTCTGATGTCCTACCATCCTGGCATATGGCAGCAGGGAACATCTCTTTGAGCAGATCTCCCAGGGTGAGAGTGTGGCCTTCGGAAGAAACGGGCCGGAACAGCTTCTGGATGAACGGCCTGTTGCTCAGCGTCTAGAGCAGATGCACAAATAAGCGTCTGTAAACTCCAAGTGCTTCCAGCAGCTTTTTAAAAAATTAACACACTTTTATGTCTAATCAGAAATGAACAGAGAAACAGAGCTATGGGACAAATTAAAGGAAAAAGCAGTGGTTTATGATGTACTTAATTACTAGAGATCACCAGTCACCTCCCGATACAATATCATCTTAACACTTCTGTGCTTAAAATTAAATATCATGATTTTTATAAATATCCCGATTTGATATTACATTTTCACGTTATTTTGTTCCAATTATAAATCTTTAAAAAGTTTAATGAGCGCAGCATTTAAACAACACAAACTAACTTCAAATACAAGGGTTTTAAATGTAACTTTTAAAATAAAAATGAGCAAAAAAGCTAAATTTTTACTGAGCAGTGTGTCTCAGCGTCTGTCCTCTGCCATAATTATTATTTCTAAACAAATTTAGCAAATAATTCACTCCTACCACACAGGATGAAAATGTATTGGATTATAAACTAACAGTGATGTTTTACCTCCTCAAATTCCTCCAAAGTCTGAAAACTCAAATGTAACGCCATAAAAATGTGTTTATTGCTAAAAAAAAAAAAAGCTTCTGAACTCGATACCTTTTCTTTCATATCTGAGGCTGATCAGCGGCCAATCAAACTGAAAATTAGCCGATCAGGGTCTGGTCAGAGGCCGATTGACTGGGACACCTCTATTATAAATGTAAAAACTGATAAAAAAAAAAAAAAAAATCATAAGAAAAAAAGAACCGTGATTGGGAACTGAATAAACTTTCCCCCCCGTCGTTTGTTTGTTTATCTTCATGTGATTTGGATTCATAAAGAACACAGTGACTGCAAATTACTATTTCTGATACTTGATCACTTTTGTCCTCTTAAAAAAATAAATAAATAAATAAAATAATAATTATATCCTATCCTGAAGGGAGAGGCCTGATCTAGCTTGACTCCACCCACAAGCTCAGGGCACATGGCTCACCGCCTAAACAGTTTGATGTAGGTGAAATGATGAATACACTCAGTATTTTATGACTGGTTGTTATCGTATGAGAAAAGCAAGCATTAAAACAACTTTTGGAATGTGGAAGCAACGTTAAGCTAAAGTTAAAATTGTATTTTGAATTGTCTTTGAGTAACAAAAAAAAAATTGTTGGTATGGTACCATGCCTGAACTTTTGCATTTGTATTCATTAGTGTCTGTGTAAATTTGCATTTACTTTTGGAATTAATGTAAAGAAGAATTCCAGTCAAAGAGTTCTCGCTGTGAAGGATGCTGAGAGCGGGTCATACTACAATCATGACCATAACAGCAACAAAGGTCAGAATATCAGTAGGAGATGCAAGACAATTTAACATTAGCTAGTATAAAACTTAAAATGCTCGCTTAACTGCTCACTTATCCTCTTCAGAGAAATGTCCATTACTCCAGAATAGAGAAATGTTATTGAGAAAGGAAGTGCAACATAACTGACAGGAAAGCAAAGACACCGCTTTTTCTCCTGATTGGATGGTCCAGGTAATTTATTCTTCATAGACCCTGGTGTGACACAGACTGAAGACATTTTAGCGACATTCCTAGTACATGGGGCAACAAATTTTTGATGACATCAGCTTTAAATGTCTTCCATTTAAATCTAATATAAAAGCGTTCCCTTACTTCAAAGTGGAGGGAAAAATAATAAATCACACACTTTTTGTTTCATATTTACACCCCAGTAGTTGTAGAAAACTATCACCAGTAGTTAAGAAAAAAATGGTTTCCATATCAGTAAATCCATTTCACAGTGCTGAGCTCCTCATTATCTGGCAAGTCATAGGGGAAAATGATTAACCATTTGTGGATTCGTAATCGTACAGATGCGCCAGGTCCGCCCCCAGGCTGCAGGCCGAGCGGGAAGCCGGGGATCCCCACATCATCGTGACTGAGCGTGTTATGCAGCTTCATGCTAGTGCTGAGCAATGACTAACTGGTGTCTAGCAATGTGCGTGTGTTCGAGAGAAGTGGATTCATCCCGTGTTGGAATCAAATCAGGGATCCACAAAGAGTCAAAAAAAAAAAAAAAAAAAAAAAAAATAGTGGGGAAAAACATGCAATGAAACAAATCCACACCTAAGTGCAGTAAGAGTTCATGGATAAACACCAGGACAGACATAAACCAAGCTCTTTAAAAGCCTGTGAAAGCAGGAGATTTTACATCAGTTATAAAAATTTGTATGATGGCAAGAAGAAAGATTTGCATACAACAGGAGAGTAGAGGATATATATTTATATTTTCATGTCGATTAGCTTTTCGGTTAGAGGCACTAATTATTAAACCGAACTTTCTGACAGCTGACTTAAATTACAGTCAGTATTTATTTGCATTAAAAACATCCTGGCGCAATCAAACACAGATTGAGGAGCCTGGATGGAAATGAAAAGGACCTTCCGTGCAAGGCCTTGCCTTTTGATCTTCGAGGTGTCGAGTGCTGGACACGGTTCAGTTTTTTTTTTTTTGTCCCCGGTTTCACATGCAGTCAGCGACCGACAATGTGAAACAGCAGGCTGACTAACAATACAAGCCAACGGTGTGAAATGGTGTGAAAAGGAAACCGGCGACACGGATGGCTCAGGTGTCGAAGCTGTAACTTGAGTACCTGAGCTCCGGGAAGAGAAGGTGGCCCAGGATGCGTCGGTGCGAGATCGCCTTACCAGAAAACCTGACTCACCATCCAAGTTAGCGGCGACTTGCGTGCGATTAACTGTAGGGCCTGAGCGGAGAGAGTGCGATATGTGACAGCTACTTTGATGCATTTTTAAAATGCTGCAATCAATTATTAAGGCCGATGCCGGCGCAGGGGCCTGTTAATACTGATGAGAAGTGTGATACTGTGTGTGCAGACACTTTCTTTTCAGTTCCCAGACACATAAGTTGGCAAGCGCCCACACGGGCAATGAAGCATTGCTGGTCTTTATCTGACCTCAGAGTTCAGGAGAGGGTATGCTTCAAACCGACCTTTCATTCCTAAGTAATGGTTTAGGTTTTTGCTCGGATGTCCTAATGTAGAAATTTACTTAGAGAAGTGAACTGAGAGTAACTTTGTGACTACTGTAAACGTCGACAAAATTTAAGATGGTTATCACTACGGTGTAAACATTTTGAAAATGAAATGCATACTAAATTTGGATATGCAAGGTGCAACGAGTCCACACACACACACACACACACACACACACACACACACACACCACTAAGAGTAATAAGTGGACCTTGATTCAGAACTGGAAGCCATTTCAGGTCACTTAATATCATGTGACAATTGAAAAAGTTCAGGTCAAGTGGGTAAGATGTCAAGTGGGTAAGATAAATAAAAACTATGTTTTAGGCAATTAAAAGTTATTATATTTAATACAGATTACATATATATTTTTTTTTCCCCCTCAAATTGCCTTAAAAAGATTCAAAAGGCATTTTTTATTTTTTATTTTATAGTGGAATGGTCAGACAATTTAGCTCCATCCACTCCGAACAATTTTAATTAACTGAGGAAACAATTAAAGCTATAATTGACCATTCCACTATGTAGTTTATTAAATAAAAAATGCCTTTTGAATCTTTTTTAAGGCAATCATCATTGTCTATGACAAAAAATATATAATCATTTGATTTTCCCATAAGAAAAATGGAAACTCAAATTACTCGTTTGACAGCTCAAAAAAAAAAAAATAATTAATACAAAATATAAAGGAAAATAAAACAAATTAACCTGCACGTTACCTTTAAAAAAAAAAAGTAAAATCCCGACAGAAGTGTTTCCATTTATGCGCGCAGGCGCTGTGTGTGTGTTTGTGTATGAAATAAGAGGAGGAATCAGCCTCCCCCTTCTCATCTTACACAGTAAACCTTTCTCTTCTCTTATTTGAATTTCACACAAACACACACACACATTAACGGAAAGACTGTTTTGTCGGTAAAATTAGCAAAGAACATCGCTAATGACACTTGCGTAAACACATACTAACGTAATCACTGCTGTAAAGTAAAACAAAAACAAATGAACCTGCACTTTAAAGTGAAGGCGTGAGTGTGTGTGTGTGTGTGTGTGTGAGAATGGGGCACGGTGTCAAATTACACGCGCGCACACAACAACAGAGAGAGAGAAAATGGATCTTTAACCTCTCTAATGAGACTTTCTTTTGCTTTACACGCGCACACAGACGTGTGTTATAAAAAACAGTACATGCACGCTGTACACACGCGCTTACAAACACAAAATTAAATATGTTTTACACGCACACGTTCCGATTCCGCAGCGCAAGAGAGAGAAAAACCATTGGCTCAGTTTTGATCACGTGACACTCTGCATCAAAACAAGAAGCGCATACGTGATACATGATACTCCGTACTCGTACACCAAGACTTGCCCGTTTTTCAAGTCAAAATTTATGAAAAATCTTTGCTCGTCTTGCGGAACACTCGAAAACCACGTTACTCACAATCTGAGGTTCCACTGTGTGTATATACACTACCGTTCAAAAGTTTGGGGTCACTTGCAAATTTCTTTGTTTTTGTTTAGTGATTTATTTTCTACATT
>JAOVVA010000024.1:15416408-15452820 GCA_028565275.1 Leiocassis micropogon
TTTGGATTTTTACAACATTATTGTTGAAATACACAGTCCTGAAAAAGGGGCGTTTCTTTTTTTGCTGAGTATATATACACACAAGTGAAACTCGAAAAATTTGAATAACGTGCAAAAGTTCATTTATTTCAGAATGCAACATAAAAGGTGAAACTAATATATGAGATAGACTCATTACATGCTAAGCAAGATAGTTCAAGCCGTGATTTGTCATAATTGAGATGATTATGGCATACAGCTCATGAAAACCCCAAATCACCAATCTCAGAAAATTAGAATATTGTGAAAAGGTTCAATATTCTAGGCTCATAGTGTCCCACTCTAATCAGCTAATTAAGCCATAACACCTGCAAAGGGTTCCTGAGCTTTTAAATGGTCTCTCAGTCTGGTTCGGTAGGAAGCACGATCCTGGGAAAGACTGCTGACCTGACAGTTGTGCAGAAAACTATCACTGACATCCTCCATATGGAGGAAAAGCCTCAAAAGGATATTGCAAAAGAAGAAGCATGTTCCCAAAGTGCTGTATCAAAGCACATTAATAGAAAGTCATGTGGAAGGGAAAAGTGTGGAAGAAAAAGATGCACAAGCAGCAGGGATGACCACAGTCTGGAGAGGATTGTCAGGCAATGGCCATTCAAAAGTGTTGGGGACTTTCACAAGGAGTGGACTGAGCCTGGAGTCAGTGCATCAAGAGCCACCACACAGTTGCTCAGTGGTCCAAAATTCTCTTTTCTGGTGAGAGCAACTTTTACATCTCATTTGGAATCAAAGGACCCAGAGTCTGGAGGAAGAATGGAGAGGCACACACTGCAAGATGCTTGAAGTCCAGTGTGAAGTTTCCACAAACTGCATTGATTTGGGGAGCCATGTCATCTGCTGGTGTTGGTCCAATGTGCTTCATTAAGTCCAGGGTCAACGCAGCTGTCTACCAGGAGATTTTGGAGCACTTTATGCTTCCTTCCGCAGATGAGCTTTATGTGGATGCTGACTTCATTTTCCAGCAGGACTTGGCACCTGCCCACACTGCCAAAAGCACCAAAACTTGGTTCAATGAACGTGGGATTACTGTGCTTGATTGGTCAGCAAACTCGCCCGACCTGAACCCCATAGAGAATCTATGGAGCATTGCCAAAAGAAAGATGAGAGACATGAGACCGAACAATGCAGAAGAGCTGAAGGCCGCTATTAAAGCATCCTGGTCTTCCATAACACCTCAGCAGTGCCACTGATAGCTTCCATGCCACGCCGCATTGAGGCAGTAATTGCTGCAAAAGGACCCCAAACCAAGTACTGAGTACATATGCATACTTATACTTTTTAGAGGTCCAATATGTTCTATGTACAATCCTTGTTTTATTGATTGCATGTAATAATCTAATCTTCTGAGATTGTGGATTTGGGGTTTTCATGAGCTGTATGCCATAATCATCTCAATTATGACAAATTACGGCTTGAACTATCTTGCTTTGCATGTAATGAATGTATCCCATGTATTAGTTTCACCTTTTAAGTTGAATAACTTAAGTTAAATAACTTTAAATAAAGTTGTTTTCTTCAAACTAGTACAACACAACTTTTAAAAAGGTGTCATTTTACTATAAATTGTGATAAGTTTAATTACAGGGATACAGCATGCAAACACATGAAAGAGGTCTACAGTATATTAAAAAGCTAAACTAAGCACCCGGAAAAAGAAGCGTGATTCAATATTGGAATAGACGTTATTTTTGGAATGCAGCGGGCGTACCGTACAGGAGAGCGGCGCCCAGGCCTGCCTTCTGTCACCATGACAATGGCTGTTTTAGAGTATGGCTCAGTGGAAAAAGTCTGCAGGACAGACAGGTGGTACACAGGAGAGTCCCGTGGCACTGTGCCCATGGTTTTTCCCATGATCGCCCTGCTCGCTCCCTGCTGGCATTTCAAACGCTCGCTGTCCCCATTTTAGAAACACTTTTACGCACTTTTACGCACACGGAACACAAAGTACAACAGGATGACAGATGTGCTTGATCCACCTTTATCCATCCATTTCCAATTTGACTTTGTTTATAATCAAACACTTTTCCAGAACTTGTCCAGTTCAGCTTTGTAATCAGTGGAACGGTTAAAACGAAGCCTTAGGCGAAGTTACAAAAACAAAACAAAACAAAAATACACTCCTTGCTTTTCAATCATGACAAATCCTCTTAAATGGAAACTATTGGTATGCTTCTGGGACAGTCTACACCTACACTGTCAACATTTTGAGATCAGCAAGTGATTGATTGCGTGTTTTGACTACAAAGTTTTTGGAATCATACTGAAAAAATGTCTAGCTTTATTGCAAACATTTTACAGATGATTATATTAATCTATTATGTGTATTTTACAGATAATCTGGCCACTTCATTAGGTACATACTAGTACTGGGTTGAACCCATTTGCCCCTTAATTCTTCGTGGCATAGATTGCTGGAAGTTGCTGGAAACATGCCTTAGAGGTTTTGGTCCATATTGCGATTACATCATCATGATCTTGCTACAGATTTGCCAGCTACACATCCATGATTCGAATCCCCCGTTCCACCACATCCCAAAGTTACTCTATTAAATTGAGATATGGGACCATATTTACTAAGCGTTTAAGAATAGGCAATCGCTCCAAAATGGCCAAAAATTCTTAGAGTAATGCAACTTTGGTTCTTCTTTTTTCAGAGTAGGAGTAAGAGCTATTTATCAACATAAAATAGGAAATCACTCCTATCTCCACCAAAACATAGGAGAGCTCTGGAAGTAACCTAACTGGTTAGGACAGAGACGTTGAGCAGAGACGTGCACGGAGGAATTTCTAGTAACATTGATTGACCTATATATTACACTTCATCAGGTGAAGCTAATCACTTTTTCAATGGCACACAAAGACAACTTTCTGGCAGAGGGCAGCAGATTAGCCTCAAGAATTTGATGGTATTTTATCCTATCTATTTTCCGTCCTTCTTGACAAGCGCTCTGGTCTCTGCTGCAAAGAAACACCCCCATAACAGGATATTACCACCTCCATGCTTTACTATAGGAATGATGTCATTTGGATGGTGAGCTGTATTGGATTTCTGCCAGACATATCGTTTGGTGTTATGGAAATAGTTTTAGTCTCATCTGACCAAAGCTCAGTCATGACTGCATGTTGCCTTTGGTGAGGAGTGGCATTTTTCTTGCAATAGAAGCCTCATTTGTGATGTCACATGCACACAATGACCACTTTTTGTCATAAATTCCTGCAACTGCTTCAGAGTTGCTGTAGGCCTTTTGGTAGCCTCTCTGACCAGTTTCCAGTTTTTCTAGAATCCAGTAGAATCTAATTACTTTTCCTGATATTGCAGTAATGTAATGCATTACATTTTAAACGCATGTAATTTGATTACAGTTACAAATGTCAATAACATTATGTTACGAGCATTACAAATGTAGTGTTTAAAAATTAATCAAAATGCATTTAAAAATCATGTTTTGCATGGCAGCATAAGAACTTAACCAACACTGCTAGGAAGTGATAACTTAAAATATTTTTTCTATTTATTTACTGACTTTATCCAGGAAATCATTTGACAATGCTTTGCCACCCATAGGTGATTGTTTGCTTCAGTTGCACTACAAGGGACTGCAATGGTCAGTTAGGTCAGGGACCACTGGTTTAAACGACAATACTGTTTTTTTTTTTTTTTGTATCTTGAGAAGTACAGCAGCTAATAAAACTGGGAGTTGCATAAAATTTAGGATGTGTGAATGGGACTGGAAAGATGGATTGGATAAAAAAAAAATACCTTCATTATGCATACTTCAGGTTTATTTGTATCCAAATACAAATACAGATAGAGATGATGACATTGTGTTTCTGTATTTAGACAAGTTGTCTAAATATATCGAGATACAAAAAGCACCGGTCAACACAATACCTTTTAAATAATTTTTTTTTATTCCTTTAATTAGCAGAAAGCATACTGTATACATAAAATACCCTTGAGATTTCTATAAATATTCCATATTAGAGAAGATAAAGGAGTGAATCCAACGTGTGCCTAAATTGAGGAGGGGGAAATAAAGAATACAATCAGCTCAGTTTAACAGCTTAGCAGAATAAGGCACACGATCATGCGTTCATAGACAACAAAAAAAAATATCCCAAAGTATCTGTTCCACAAGAATGAACGAAGTGATATTAAGTGCATGCTTTAGAAAGACATCTTTCACTAGAAGACAAGTGAGCCTTTGTTGAGAGCAGACCTCTCAGATTTGGTATTGTAGAAGTTCCTAGACAATCGTTCCCAGTTCCAGTCCTTGGACGCTGAAAGCTCTGGATGTGTCTGAGGCATGACATGTCTTATTATTTCGTTATCAAGTGATATTTGTCAAAGAAGCTCACGCAAGGTCCACTTCTTCATCTTTAGGGACACACGGCTGATTATAGAAAAAACATCGATAATGTAATAAATCCTTTGGTGTCGTCGCATCATTTATTGCTGCTGGTCTTCATCTCCATGGAACCCAACCTCAACCTCTGATTAATTACACATATTGCTGTATGCTTATTAAAAGAGAACAGGCTTTGCTGTATTATTCTAGTTCTGTATGTGTGATGGCGCTAAGGGAAAAAGTCCCATTAGAGTAATGCTAGCACAGAGCACAAATGGTTTAATTAAAACAAAATGATTTTTTTTTTCGGTTCCATTTGCTCATTTGCAGAGACAGCGTCCTTGGAGTGGTCACGAACCCTGTCGCTGGAGATCGTCCCAATTTGCAAGCCAAATCGAACATGCCTTATGCAGCTAAAGCAGCAAGTGGTGTAACTAAAACCCTAAACGTGATGCTTATATATTCTCCAAGTTGGATGTGATTTTATGGCTAGGACAAAATCCTAACAGAGGTTATGGGTTGTTAAGTAAAAAGTCCCAGGTCAATTTGACAATTAAATTTCAACCTTATGATTGTCATACGATAGCAGTTTTATTTACACCTTATTAATTGCCCTAATTAAAAAAAGAAAAAAAAATTGAGGTTTTTGGGAACTCCACAGCAACCCTGATTCCTTCGGCCAAACCTCTACATGAGTCAACAAGAAATGTGTTCCACGTTCATTATTTTCCAATAACAGCACGTTCCAAAGTGGTTTATTCCACTTTTTCCACAGAAATTAGTTAACAATTCCAGCTGTTATTTAATAAAGGAATGACACACTTTTTTCTTTAAAGCAAAAAAAAATGAGAAATTAAAGTTACGTTAATGTTATGGAACATCCTGCTACTATTTTCACTTCCATTTAGCAGCTATCAACGTTCCTTCTTTCATCAGGCTTTCTTTTTGGTCTTTCTTATAACGTTAATAATAATATAAAAAATAAATATAAAAAAGCCTGCAAAAAAACAACAACAACAACAACAACAAAAAAAACCCTTAATGTCCTTAAATGTGACTGTAACAAAAGACTCACACTGGAGACTCCTTTCATAAACGTTTAAAAACGCCCCCCCGATATCAACATACGTCTTTTGAAATATTCATGGAGCATCCATTGTATAAAAGTTGTGCTGTCAAAGAAAGTACACCTGTCAGAATGAGACCATGGGTTAAAACCTTGTAGACGGAACCACGGTCTGAACTGTGATGGTATAGAGAACGAATCAACAACCTTGGAATAATCAGAATAGATTTTTCAAGAGTGTTGTGGTATAAAATCGTTCTGTTAAACATGAGTGCGAGATGTGCTAACGTCTAACACGATCACACAGCTACTAAATTCTAATGTTTGCTAGCCTAAGAAAAAAGCTCAGTTGGCCATTTTAGCCTTAGTTATGACTCATGAAAATTTAGGAGCCAAGATCTCCAGGAAATCGGTTAGTGACCACTACCGCAGGAATAAGTGCTCTTTCTTTTCTCTCAGCTGGAATTCAACTGGATTCTTAGTCTAATCTCATTAACCACTTCGTTTCTTGCTGTAGTACTGGGGTAGGAGGGGATCAGGGAGGTAGTCCAATTGGTGGTCCGATTTCATCAAGAGACCATGCACTACACAGGGTTCATTAAGGCATATATACAGCACATGAATCATACACTTTTATACAAAGACTATGTACTACTGGCATCTTTATATGTATACGGTATAAAAAAAAAAAAAAACATGGTCTAAACACAGGTCTACTTTATTCACACGTTTCCACACACATCTACACATTCCAGCCTTTCATATTTACTGTAAACAAATGAGCGACCAAAATGTAAAGGTATAAAAAAAAAAGAAAAAAAAAAAAAGAAGTGAAATGAAGAAGACGAACGGAATTGCATCCCTGCTTGGTCTTGCAGCAAGGCACTGCAGAAATCTGTCCCGTGTGATGAACCAGTCGGGACGAATCGCTACGGATCGACAGCGTTTGTCCTGAACGCCAGCACGTACACACATCGAAAAGAGAAGAAGACTAAAGTCTTTGAGATCTTGGTCCACCGTAGAGCAGTTCTAATAGTTTAAGGCAAGAGCAAGGACAAGCACACGAACAACCAACAAATTAAACAAACAGTCACTTCTTGTCATGGTGCTTTTTTTATACACCCTTAAATTTAAGGCCTTTCATGTGAAACATGACGTCACGTCATCCTCGTACTGTAGAAGTTCCTCGAAACGTGAGGACTGATTGTCCAATTGCGGGTGGCTTCAGAGGGAAGACATCTTGGTCCCTTCTTTCGTCAGGCATCTTCATGTTCATGGCCATCTATGAGTGACCGTGAGAGGAAGTGCAGGATAGGTCGTTCCTGATAATCTCGTTAACTGTGGAGAAAAAAAAGAAAAAAAAAGAAGAAGCATTTTAAGTTTCAAGCAAAATGTCCAATTCAGACATCAACTATTAGATATTGAGGTTGATCCCTTGCTATGCCGAAAACTACACCTAAGATAACAAAATAAACAAAATATTCAATTTGCATACTACGAAGCAAGTGCAGTTTCTTCTCTTTGAGGTTTACTACTACTTCGTACCAACAAGAAAAAAAAAGGAAAATTTAGTGAACAGAGATGCTACAGTGATAGATTCACGTTTAAACCTTTTTGAAACACTTTTCTAATTAGATGCAAGTTCCAATGCAAATCAATACTCTGTCTCTTCTAACTGATCACCTTTATCCTATGATGAGACATTTCTACCCTGACGGCTATGGTTTCTTATCGGATGAACCGCCCTGCTGTGCTAGGGTTGAAAATGATGTAAAATCAGTTCTGTGCAAAGTCTTTAGCCACCCCCATTTCTTCAAAGTAAATAAATTTCACTGATGCAGATGAAATCAAAGAAACAGAAACACTTTTTTTGACTGCAACAGGCCACAAAGTGCCTAAAGAGCCCATTTTTATGTAACAACCTCGGCAGCAACCTCATTTCCCCTCTCATCTGTTCCAACCACTCAGCATTCAGCATCACCAGTATACTAATAACTGCCTGATCATCTGTCATCATCTGCACCTGTTTCTTACTGGTTTATGCCTTAAGTTAGATGTTTCTTTTAGAATCGAATGATTCATAGGTCACTGTGTGGTTTAACAAACAAAATACATTCTTCTGAAAGGCTCGAGTGAGCACTGGGCTGGCTTTTGCACCCGCACATTTCCCACACTTTCATCCAGACTTATCCTTATCTCTGTGTTCTTTGGCTGGACTTGAGGAAGTGACTACACAAAGTGGCTGGATGACCCTTAAAGGCTTCTGATGACCCCTGAGATCACAGCGACCTCTAAAAGCTGTTTAATGACACACCAACACCAAGAGTGGATGAAGCACAGGAAGATCTGGCTGTGCTCCATACCACAGAATCAGGGCGGATTATAACTCACGCCTTTATGATCACAGAACACCATCGGCTTATTGCCTTATCAGCTCCTCCAGCAATGGTATACACACATGTGCGCACGCACACACACACACAAACACAGACACACTAACGCCCAGATCTCGTTTTCCTACATGAGGGAGTCCCAGTGGAAAAGTGCAGGCTGAGCCAACACCACTGGCTGTTTGTGCCTGCCACAGCTCGCAGCAAAACAGGCATTAACATGCCGAAACCATGTTCTTCATTGTAAACACTGGCAAAAAAACATAAAACCACAAACCCAGGATCTCAATTATGTGATCAATCTTTAATGTCTATACTAAAAAAAAACTCGGATAAAAAAAAATTAATAACAAAGCAGAGCGGAGGGAGAGTTAAAAGAAATCACACTAAATGTAAAACAAAAGTTTTTCTTGCAAAGGAAGAGTGCTTGCTTCCTTTTCATTCTTGTCAGTCGCGGTAACGGTCGGGTTTTCTCCGAAATTTTTCACACCTACACAGCAACCACAACATTGCGCTGTTTTGCTTTATCAACTAATACTTTCCATTTCCAAGCCATCAGCTTTTCCACTGCAAAAAAAAAAAAAAAGGCAAGAGCTGGAAAAAAAAGACTGATTTATGCCAGCAAACATGTCCAGAGGCTTTTAATCACTCTTTTGACGTTCAAAAAGCCACCGAAACAGGATGCTGTAAACTGTTAAACCTCAACGCTATACCTATGTGTGGCTAATTATAGCATTCTATTAATATGATCTGCCAGACTGCTTATTAATATGATCAACAAGTGCAACAAAAAAAAGATGGTAAAGATCAGTTAATTGTTTCTGATGGTGAAAGAAGATAAAAATAATAATAATAAAAAAAGCAGTTTGAATGTTGAGGTGTAGGATAGTCTCCAGGGCTTGAGCCCACCTGATGCAATGCATTGTAATGGTGCCTGGAATTTTAAAAGTAACTAGAGTTTATGGTAGACTTTAAACAAATATAGGATAGGTTTTCAGTATGCTTGAACTATTCAGCACTTTGGAGTGTGACTACTTGCAACTAGGTCATGACTATACACAAAATAACCCAGGAAGTAGGAAATGAAGTGTGGGGGAAATACACAATGCTACCACTACCACGTTTCACAGTGGGAATAGTATTCTTAGAAATTAATAAAGTAAAAATAGAAATGTTAAATAGTACTATAAGCTGAAATTAGCCTTTTACGAAAGCTTTGGTTAATTAACATAGCATAAATATCATATGTTAAAAAAAAGTAGTGAAAAATCTTGTTTCATAGAAAAATCTGAGCATCTATTGTGATTCAAGGGCTGTTCCAGTCAAACCAGGACTTTGTTACTGTGCAGAATAACCAAACACAGTTATGAAAGTAAAAACTTTCTATAGTTCTCTATATAATCCTCTGCTACACTAATGCTCTTATCCCAGCATTTCACTAATACTTTCCCAATACCCCGAAGACATGGGGTTGCCTGGTTCATTTCTAAAATGCTGGCTTCCCAGGAATTCCTTTAATGGCCCAAACAGGTGGAAATGGCTTGGAGCGAGGTCAGGACTATATGAAACATGTGGCAATAACTCTCAACCAAGTTCCTGTAATATGCAAGTGGTGTTGGTGAATGATTGTGTGTACAGTTCCCACAGACTGACGCAACTCTTCTGCAAAGTTGCCAACAAGTTATCTGTCAATTTTCAAGGATCAAGCGTTCCACTCTCTGAATGTTCATGGGAACGACTGCAGTGGGCTCCACTCTTCTTGTCATTTATGGACGTACGTATTTACCATGGATTTCATCACAAGTCCTGATTTGACTTGAATACCCCTTCTAAAAAACACGACATTTGCTTTAAGAAACCTGAAAAGTCTATTCTTGGGCATTATCTTTTATTATCACATATTGGCATTGGGCTCATATCGGGCACATATTGGCATTGGGCTTCACATATATATCACATATATTTATCTTTTTTTTTTTTTTTTTTTTAGGTGTCACTCTGATACCAAGCAGATCTGCACATTATTATATTTACAAACTGTTAGACTATAACCCAAGTCAGCAATTACACCAACAACCCACCAAAGCAAGCAAACAAGCAAGCATGGCTGGTTTCAGACAGAGTGTTTCTAAGTGTGACAGAACACAGAAGGTGCTTTATTAAAACATGCATCATCCCTGCAGTGCCCCAGCCTGTAATCCTGGCACTGCCAGCACACATGTGTGTATAGGGAGGGCAGCCAAACCATCCCTCCTGATTTTCCTTTTGGGTGTGGTGCTGTTTCAGGTATCTTTAAATCTCATTCCCCGTACAGGGATCAGGGACTGGCAACTGACGTTTGCTGGGCTAAAAATACACCACAGGAATTCCGGCTTTGTTCACTTTCAGCAAGCTGACAACATGTTTTTTTTTTTTTTCTTTGATATGACACTGTTTTCCTGTCAATACCGATGTGAAGCTGTTTCACGCACTTTCCGTTATAGCTTATTCATCAGTTGGGTATGCAAGCTTTCAAAAAGGTAGTGGAAAAAAATGCTGATAACAAAACCACAAGCTGTTAGGGAATTGCTGCTTTTCTATCTTGCGTTGTGTCCTAATCATAAAATAAGTTCTTATATACAATAGGCCTACTGCAAATATAAACAATCCTATAACAAAGCTAACGTTACCAAGTCTTAAACATTATCAACAAACATGCCACTCCCACAAATATAGATACTTCCATGAATAGTCATTACATTATATCTAAGAAACAGTCATGGTTGTATTTGTAAAAAATTGTTTTGTAGTTGCAGTTGAAGAAAAAATTTAGCTAGCTTAGTCAAATTTGTTAATTGCCACAAAGCTAGCAAGACGCTTTAATGCAAAGCTAATTTCTGGAAGATGATTAGAGTCAGCATTAAAAAGAGGATTAGTGTCCCCCCAAAAAAAGCTTAGTTCTGAATATTTTCTTTTAGAATCTTGACTTTTCCTCTGAATTCTAAATTTTAATCTCAGAATTCTGACTTCAAACTAAAGTCAGAATTTTAAGATCAAAGTCACAATTCTGAGTTCAAAGTAAGAATTCTGAAAGAAAAAAATTCAAATCTTGAGGGGAAAAATTCAGAATTCTGAGAAAAAAAAGTAAAATTCTGAGAAAAAAAGTAAAAATTCTGAGAGAAAAGTCATATTCTGAGGAAGCATAATTATGAGAGAAAAAAAAGTCAAATTCTAAGGGAAAAAAAATCAGAATTTTGAGAGAAAAAGTAAAATTCTGAGAATGAAGTCAAATTTTGAGAGAAAAAGTCAAATTCTGAGAGAAAAAAGTCAAATTCTGACAGAAACAAAGTCAAATTCTAAGAAAAAAGGTCATATTCCGAGAAACCATAATTCTGAGAAAAAAAGTCAAATTTTGAGAAAAAAAACAACCAAAATCCGAATCCTGAGTTTAATGTCAGAATTCTGAGAAAAAAAACGTCAGAATTCTAAGAGAAAAAATTCAATTCCGAGAAAAAAAATCTGAATCCTGAGTTTCACATCCTTTTCGAACTAGACGCAAATGAATAATAATAAAAACTTCTTATTCACACATACATATAGGAAAGGAGATAACAGATGGTAACTTGTTAGTGTTACGTTACTTATGAAGTAGCATGAGCAACAGTTTGGAAAAGAGTCACTGGAGTCATGTTTCAACGCAATTTTACTTTATGGCACAGATAGCCTGGTCTAGGAAATGAATTTGACTCTACAGTTCACTAATTAATTCATCCAGGTTTCAGTCAGTGAAAAAACTCCTGTAGGTCAACTCAGCAAAACAGTTAGCCTAGAGCTATTCATTAATCTCACATTAATAAATACTATGGAGACAAAAAACTCACAACTGAGTATTTTATTATGTTATAGCTTATCCTACAGTTTTCCCAGCATCATAACACTGACAATTTCTATCATAATCAAGCATAATGAGTACTGCTGTATTAGCTGTTATCTGGATACTGTATATCGAAGCTCCATTTAGGGACCTATTGTGTACTTTAATGTACATTAATCCCTAGAAAACAAAGAGAGGGAATTACTAAAGTAAGTTTAACCGAGATGAGCGAGAGGTAAGAGCAGGGAGCCTGTGGTTTGGTGGATGGATGGCCATCACACCTTGGACAATCCTTAGCATGAAACCTGATACTCTCTTGATGAGCATGAGGGGAAACTAATTCCGGAGCAGCTTTTTCAATCAAGTATGATGAGTTCAGCAGCTAAGATGCAACTCGTTCACTATTTTTGCATGGTTTACAATTAATAAAAGATAATGCATTTGTTGAAATTTGCTAAAAAAAAAAAAAAAAGATACGTTGAGTGACAAGCTCAACAACATGTTTGTGGCATAATTGCGAGATCACAATATCCCGCTCTGAAATTGTATATGTTCAATAGGGCGGCTTTCACAGAAATGCTCTAACCTTGTTTAAACCGCCCGTGAAATTGATTTGGCAAAGGAAGCTTAACTCTGAATTTGATGCTGTAGGAGAAGGGCAATTGAATTTCCTGCTACATATTACTTATTGTTTCCCCACAATATCAAATCTGCTCTCGCTTTCAGCCGAAACGCTAATGGGCCATTCGCAGCCTCCCACGCGCAGAGCCGCGCCAGCGATGGAGCTAGCATGCCAAACTCCTGGCTTAACCCCATACAGAAAGACATTAGAGGGGTTAAGAAACAGTACAAATACACACATGATGAAAAATTCCACTGGATCTGTCATTAGTCAGTTCAAGTTATAAATAAATAATAATAATAATAATAAAAAAGTATATGGTTAGCATGCCCCGTCAAGAAAAACTTGACTGATTCGAAAAGCCTGCACTGGCCATGTGGAAGCATTCAGCTCAGAGGCTGACAGCAGGGGGACAGACAGAAGGAGGGAGAGTTTGTTTTAAAATGGCTTTGAATAAACTCTGGTGTGTTATTCACCAGGGCCTGGCAGCAGCTGCCGAAACCTTTCAAATCCCCACCGTGTCCCAGAAAGAGAGAAAGAGAGGTTAAAGGAGTTTCTCCAGACTACCTGTGTACTTTCTGACAGCGGAGAGGCCAAGGCAACTCCTATCCTTGGAATAAACCTTGCCACCCCAACTCATTCCTTTAAGCTCTCTACTGTTATATTCTCTTTAGGTTGCAGTTGTATCTCCAAAGCATCTGATAAGAATACTTTTGTTTATACCACTGTGTTCCTGTTTTCAAAATGAATATATTAAAAGTTTAGTCAATTTGATCCTAATGAGCATCCAAAGGGGGTGCTGGCAAGTCTCCTTAAGATGATATGAGGAAGAAACCTTGAAAAAAAAAAAAAAAGAAACCATAATTCTTTGTTATTTTTTGGTGTTCATTGCTTTCACTTTGACTCTGATGATGATTTGACTTCACCCTCTTAAGTCACTTAAGTCTTAATTAGATCTCAGCTAGTCCTGGAGTTTGACTTCAACTAAAAATAACTCACCCTACAGTATCCATTTTTTACTTAAATGTTCAGGAATAGAAATATGACTGACTCTAATAAATATAAAGCATATTAATATATACATTGAAATAGTGTTCATGAAATAAGTCACATCATCAAATTCAACTTCTTGGCTGACTGCATTATTGAAAAATTGCTAAGCAGGTTGGGAGGTATGACGTAAATTCCCATGCCACCTCTTTAGAGAGCAATGCATTTAAAATAGTTGTACTACTGACAGGTGGTGCCGAAGGTGAACTCGAAAATTATATTTTACTCACAAACTATATTTGTATCAAAGCTGCGAAACTACACATTGCTGCAAATCCCATTGAAATAAATGGAATTTTACTTGTAATAGCAAGTCCCTCGGCCTTTAGTGTGCCCCTCCCTCCTTTGTGATTCAATGCCCTTCACACACACACACACACACACACACACACACACACACACACACACACACACACACACACACACACACTTAATTCACTCTTACAGATCTTCATCTGCTGCAGGCACAGCAGATAAAGCGATGAGCTTTGGCACTCCACCTGTTTGATAGAGGCTGATGCTGAAGTGTGAGCGCTGATGCTCCCTCGAGCATGATCAATTACAACAGTTGCCAGGGTGAGCGAGGAACCCCAGGGGATACACGAGTCTACTCGACCCAGACAAGACAGAAAGAAAAACAAAGCTCCGCGCAACACATGCTGCCAATGCGACTCTCTGCCTACGCGGAACCAGAAAGGAACGGTCGCCAAAATTAGACGGTTAATCTAACAACACTGGCTGTTTGCATTGGCTCTGTTTAAGAAAGGCCCCTTTTCACTTTGATCCACCAAACCTTAGTATGTCTCCCTGCAGCGCTCGTCTTCCCCTCCCTCCCCTCTCATCTCTCTGCTATCTTCCTCTTCTCCTGCAATCACTTCCTTTCTGACTCGAGGGAGGCCAGGGTGTATGTGTCGGGCGGTGTCCCCTAGGGTGGCGTATGTGTGTGTGTGCAAGGGGTGTTTACATGGTTAGGCCTGCTCTCCTGTGCCCTAATCAGAGATGTGCAGAAATTATTTACTATTTGCTCAGCTGCACACACACTCTCATACACACAATCATTTCACTGAGCATTTTGCACAACAAGGAGTCGGCAAATGCAAAAACCATGACTACCTTTCATTCCTGGCTGGCCTATTACATCATCACAAGGCACGGTGCAACACCGAATCGAAGCCGTACCGTGAGCGCAGATGTTTTAACCCCAATAAAAAGTGCACGGCTTTTTAAACAGCAATGTGTTATGAATAAAAAAAAAAAAACGCCTGCATTTCCACATGCGCTGGTTCATGAGAAAAGCTCGCCAGCCATCTGATAAGCAGCGTTTGACAAACGCGACCTGGTCAAGCCAAGCTGAGAAAAGAGGTTCGTCATCTGACAAGGATAGAGCAAGGAAAGGAGGAGCATATTGAAGCAATCAAGGTTGTGTTTAATGGGAGTTATAACATCAGGATTTGTACACTGCCTCTTTAAATCACCTGTCGCCTGTCAGTCTTGGTGTCAGATTTTACTCTTATGTATAGACAAAAACATGGTGTATATTCTGCATATATGTGGTCCTTGTGGTATCCAAAAGGATTACATCAACGTAAGCTTTATTGGACTCTATTGTCCTTCATAGGGAGAGTGACCATCTCTTTCATTCCATTTCATTTTATTTTATCACGTCTGAGCGGTGAGAATCCGCGAGTTCCTCTCCTTAGGTGGTGTCGTTACCGCTCTCTCAGGTTATGGAGCTGAAACTGAGATCTCAGTAGAGTTAACCCATACTACTGTTCACTATTTCAGCACCTTCCTTTTTTTATTTCATCACAATACTACTGGCTAGAAAATCTTCCAGAATCTGTCCATATTAAATGGTTGGCATATTTGAAATCCATCTGTAGTGTTTCCCCGTTCTTGTGCTGGCTTTTCCACTTCACTCTCCCTCCTTTTTTTTTTTCTTTTTAAGGAATTCTTTAAATGCTTCTACGGCTCCTACATCTGGATGCTCTGAAATACCCATTAAGCAATATACAACGATCAGAATCCACTAGGGTCTACTGAGCATCCCCTCCAACTCTTCCACACACACACACATACTCACACACCATGCATGCTGAGATGAAAACTTACCCAGCACAGACATATTCATAACTCATGAAGAAGACAACAGACACAGGTTTATCACGTCCAAACACATGCAGCATGGACGCGGCGTGCATAAATCACAACCTCGCGTTCGGCAATGCGATTTCATCACCGGTAGGTTTTATATCGCTTTACGTCCCGAGCTCTCGGGGTATGAGCGTCTTAGCAGAGCCGAGGAGTGTGATTCCAGTAAAAGTCCTGCAGGTTTAACATAAACACCGATGATAAGCCTCGATGCACACAATGTCCCCCAGGGGGCCCATTTTCCTGAAACGACATGCTTAAACTATTCCATGAAGAGGAAGATGGAGGATTGGGAATGACCACTGGAAACTGAGTAAGCTGATACTGAGGATCTGGATCGTGACCTTATGATGCTGACTTCGTGTGCAGTTTTTCACCTTTTGTTTATTTAATGGAGACTGTAGACACAATAGACTATTGTAGTTTGAGGAATAAAACTCTTGGGGGCGTGCGGTTGTGGGAAGATTATGAATGACAATGCAATATAATCTTGCCAATATGTTTATTCCTCTTATACCATAGACCACTCACGGGCAATTAAGAAATGCTAATTAGCCTACTCTGCATATCTTTGGACTGTGGGAGGAAACCAGATTATCCAGAGGAAACCCATCAAGCATGGGGAGAACTTGCATACTCCATGCACACAGACCCAGGGCGAGAATCGAACCCTCGGCCCTGGAGGTGTGAGGCCACAGTGCTAACCACTACACCACACAAACAGTCACTAATATAGTGCGTCAGTTATCACATCAATCAGTCCCTTTGTCAAATTTTAGCTGTTTATTGCAAAAAAAATGCTTTTTTTTGCCTCTATCATGCATGTAGCACTATACCACTAAACTTTCACAAAAATTAATGAATTAAATAAATAATAGGACAAGCGTGAAAATTGCGACATTTAAAATTCCTCCTCGTGTTTTCGTCTCGCTCGTAAAGATCTCTGTTCTGTCTGCAGTCACACGAGGAATAATCCAGCCTCAAAGTAATCCGTATTTACTGAGTTATTAGTTACGTAAGTGGAAACGAGATGAAGTGCAACATATGTGCGGCGGACACTTTTACGAGTCTAAGGCCTGAATGGGATTTGAAACATGCCGTGATTCATGAGGGAGCCAGAATACATTAAATGAGAGCTGTTAGAAGCCACCGAACTGAAGCGCGCTAACTTCATCTAGCGAATAAGGTGTGTGTGTGTGTGTGTGTGCGTACTGCGTGTTACCTAATAGGACACGCCAAGGTAAAGTGGTGATTTTGTGTGGTGTGATGTGATTTACAGTCAGGAACACTAGCTGAGTAATTAACTTGTCCTGACCAACATTAACCAAACAACAAGGCCGGCGTTAGAACTTCGTCGTGTCATTCGCCATGTATACTTTCACAAATATTCAAATTTCACCTGCAATCCAATTTGATTTTATCATTTTTCCATTCATGTGAATGTTATCGATCTAAAAGCAGGTGGAAACCCCACTTCTCTTACACACAGTTTGAAGCCAGAGCTCCGATCCGTCTCCTTCCACACTTTTTCCTATCAGTCTGGCTGTCTTTTTGCATATATATATGTGATTAAGTGTGTCTGCGTGTCTATGTATTGTCTAGGTGGAGGTGTTCGGGTCTGTGTGTGTGTGGGTGTGTGTGTGTGTGTGTGTGTGTGAGCATGTGTGGACTTATCAGTGTCTTCTCACTCTATCTGTGAGCTTGTGGCCAAGAGCTCTAACTCTTTCATTCTGGCTGAGAGATGATGAAGGAAAGAAGGGCAATAAATTGAGCCGTGAAAATTCCTTCCGCTCTGTTTCGGGCCCCACGTTTACAGATCTCGGTAGGGACGTACTGTGTGTGGTTCGTTCTACTGAAATCAAGAAACAGGCAGCTGTGCAAGCTAGAGGGAAGAAAAGTCCTTTTCATTTATGACGCTTTCTTTCTCGGAGTTTCTTCTAGTAGGGTTTTGTGGCGAGGGAGAGAGAGAGAGAGTGAGAGAAGCAAGAAAAGAGGACAGAAGCAAGCCAAGATCAGCAACGCACTTGGCTTCCCTTGGCCTCGCATTCTGCAGGGGCTTCGCCTGTTTACATCCTCCACGACGGCATAATTTCTCTTGGAAATTATAAACAGGAAATATGATTGAATGCGAATTTTGAACGGTTCAAGATTGAACTCTTAAGCAATGTGGCTAGTAATAAACAGGCACAATTACTCAATTCCAAATAACAAATAAAGCTTTCCGTGGTATGTTGAAGAAACCAACAGGAACTTGAATTTAGGCTTTGGATTTGAGCGTGACCCGACTTGAGCCAAGCTTTTTTCCAAGCCACAACTCTCAAACTCTCTCTCAGGAGCGTAGAAGTACCAACCCACAAACCTCCACCACATAAACTCGCGGCGCATGCCGACTCCTGCTTCCTCCCTCTGAGACAGGACTCACCAATCTCTCTTCCATCAAATGGTTTTAGACATTCGTAGTTAATTCCTTGGACAGCGTAGTTTAAACATTCCTGCACTCTGGTTTTTCAAGCCTGCGATATTTTCACCAGAACACCGTGACGACCCTTTCCCCCTTTTTTTTTTTTTTTTAAAAAAAAAAGAGAAAAAGAAAATCAGGTTTTAATTTTGAGGTTTCCTCATCAGACATGAAGAAAGCCAATTTGTTTAGACAGTGACGTCGTTACGCACCAGACGGATTCCATTGCCGTGACTCGAGCGTAAAGATAATGACGGAGTGGCTGAAACTGGACCACTCTGAGCGAGCCGAATGAGCCGCGCCACAGGAACGAGCCTCGCGCGAGAAGCGAAGGCTATGAAGTCAGACCGAGCATTAGGAGACTGTTAAGCTCATCATGAAGCACTTTAGTACTCGATGACTTCAAAGAACCAGAATCCAAATACAGACAAAGACTTTCACAAAGTCGTTAACGTACTGTCGGGTCGTGGGGATGTGTCCAATACAAAGTGAACACAAGTGAGATTATATAGGTAGCACTTTTTATGAAGTCTTGACTTATTTAGAACTCATTCTAATGTTAAAATTATATGTACAATGGTAATCATTTGTATAACTATGAGACTCATCGAGTCGTTTATAATAACAATCATTTCATGACTCAAGTGTTGATACTTAATACTTTTAACACTGTAGGGTTCAGAACTAATACTGACTTGTTTCTAATTTATTAAGAATTATTCAATACAACATTTTGCATGGAAACCAGAGAATCTGGAGGAAACCCACCAAGCACAGGGAGAACATACGGACTCTCCATCCACCCATGGACCCTGGAGGTGCAAGGCGACAGTGCTTACCACTAAGCCACCGTGCCACCATACAATAAATTGCTATAGATCTTTTGCACCTGACAGTCTGAAAGGTCTAAATTCCACATTAAACACCAGTCATGGAAAAAAACATCTTTTAAGCAACATGTTGTGTCTCAAAGTCCTTCCGAATCGCCTCTGAACTGTCCATGTTGTTTTGTTCACGGCTAACCCAAGCTAGAAAGCTAACTAGATTCTACCACAAGGCTCTAACCCCTGATCAAGGGCACTACATGGTGTGTAAAACAAGGAAACATAGAGCACTAGCTTTCCATTTTGCACTATTTGGAATTCAACCCCAGAACAGTTATTTAGTTATTAATTAGAAAGCTAGAAATCTCAGTATTAGTTAACTTTATCTGAACATCATTTTATGAAACTTAAATGTAGCGTATTTCATAAGCATCGTCTCATTTGCACCCAACGGACTGAATGAGCACCGAACATTATCGCTAGCAAACGCCCCCGAATCACATATTTGTACACAGGTTTGACAGATCAAACTTCTGAAAATTAATATCCTTATTACCTGCTCCATCCATTTTAACACAGTTGTTTCACTTTGGAATAAGTTACAAAGTCCACAATGACATATGATCAGTGAACACAATGAAAATAATCAGTAAAACAGAAGCTACAGTATCAAGCGCTAGGTTCCTCTTGTATTGTGCTCTGGTGTAACAAAGCATTAGGTAATCCAAGGGATAATCAGGTAACCATCGAGTAATATTTCATTTTTTGGGCTCCAAAAGACATAATTATCAACGAAAATATATACATAATAGCCTAATGTCGGTTAATGGTTCTGCTTCTGCCAGGCATTGTTGTGACCCTCATCTTGATGGTAATGTCGAGTGAAAGGGTTATAAAGTAATAGGAATACCATTTATTTATTTTACACATGTATTTTTTGTGACACATTAAAGAGCCGCAAAAGTTGTGTTTCATAAATGAAATAGAAGTAGAACCCAGACATTTGGAGCCTGGTGTGTCTGATTAAAATGCATTGTGGAGAAAATGGTGTAGTCTGGATTTACAATCTATTAATTATATTGATCATAATTTGATATAATATAATCAATAAAGATCAATTGCACTTCTGAAAAGTCTGGAAGCTCCTTACGACACTAACCTCCAACCAGCTAATATTTTCATACTCTATTTACCCAAGCTTTATGCTATAAAAAGGCTGTGAATGAGTGTATTTGTTTCATTTCCTGTCTCTGACATGAGCGTTAGCAAAAGAGAAATGAATCAGGTCATAAATTGTGGCGTGTTTGTCTGTGGCTGATAATAACAAAAGCAGACGTCTGAGGAAATTTAACTTAAAGCACTATTGGGTTCATATGTTTATTGGATTGGATTTATATTTCCAATGATGGAAATCACCGCGACAAATCCCAAAATGTTCTGGACTTGACAGTCTGGTTGCCTTCCTAGCACTCTATCCAACCCCAAAAGCCCTCTGCGGCCACTGCTTTGGTCTTCGGTAATCGCTGGAAAAAATAACGTAGGTTCCCAACGGTTCGCTCATCTTCTAGATTCGTAATCCGCAAACATTACAACTACAAGCATGTCCTCTCTGGTAATGAATAATAAAGAAAACCCTCACCCTCATGTTTTACCTATCGATAAAGGCTGAGGGCACTTCACCAGAAAGCCCCGATTCCTGTTCGATTAACTCCGCCCTCTTACACCAAGCCACAGAGGTCAAAGTTTGAACGCGGTAAAAGCTGCGATCCTAGCCTCAGGCCGCGTCTCAAGCTCCCTACAGACGCTCTAGACCCTGCTATTCCCAAAATGTTTGTGACCTCCACCCCCTTAATGCAAGACTCAACCCCATCCCAAAGCTCTATGCTACAATGTTAGCGACTCAGCGATTTCAGCACGGGACCGGACGCACTCTCAATCATCATTAGAGGTTCGAGTGGAGTCCTGCTGCCCTGGGCTTGCTGCCAGAGCGCGTCAAAGTTTCCATGAGGGAAGCCGCAAATCGGGGAGGGAGGAAGAGGGGGGGGTCACAGGGATCCTCTGTAATTTAAGACCCCTGCTCCATTAGGAAAAAAGAATGATCCAGAGAGAGAGAGAGAGAGAGAGAGAGGGAGTCTACAAAAGTGTACAACTTGGACAGAGAAAGAGTTCAAGTATTGTCAAGTGTACCAGACAAAGATACTGTATATGATAGTTAGCGAGTGTTCAAAAATAAAAAAACAATACATTTTGAGATTCGGGCTGGGTTCAGGATGCCAGGTTGGAGGGACACAAAGCAGTTTTTTGACGTCATCCTACAGCAGAAATTATCCATATCTAATAATCATCAGTGAAAGAGAGCATTTGTCGATATGTGATATTTAGCAAAATGTATAATTTGATACCAAAATTAAAAGCTGCTCAGTCACTTATAGTTATGAGCATGGATCTTATGACATGAACAGGTGGAACGTATTCATGTGAACAGCTGGAGTGAATCCACCGTACTGATTAGTCCCACTCAAAATGCTTGAAACCTAATCAGATCCTGATAACCCAAACGAGAGAACTCTTACACATCCAAAATCATTAGCCACCCACTATGAAAGATCTAAAACCGTAACACTGCAGACAGTAACTTAACTCTTGCACACACACACACACACACACACATACGAAAGAGATGCATGATATCACTCCCGTCCCACCAGCATCTCGTCCAGCCTTTTATTGCTTAATTAGGGAAAAACAAAATGAGCCTGATGCAAATCCCATCTAAAACGCCCCTGTTTTTCACATGCTTCCCCCCAAATGCCATGTGGGTGCCTTGTACATTGTAAACCACTGTCAGTATGAAAAGGAATGACCCAACTAAAACTGTTATTGGACGCTACTCAGTTTGGAGACCGCAGGCTGGATTACGCAAGCGCTAGACACAGCAAACAAAAAAAAAAGGAGACGGAGACGCTGCAAAGAAAAAAGTATGTTTTTGATTTCAAGTAGCAGTGAAAAATGCTCGCAGTGTCCTCAGTGTCTTGGCGTCGGACCGACCAGCCTTCAACACTTGATCGGAGAAGAACTTGTTTATTTGGATCCTTTCAGCAAAGAAGCTACTGCGTTTGGCGGAGCAACGTGCTGAACCCAGCAAGAGTTCAGCTAGTGAAAACGGAGAACGGTGATGATAACGTGTACTTTTGCTCCTGAACATCATGTCCTCTTGTGATGTTAGCAGCAATGCTGAGTGGTGGGCAATTTGAAAGGATTTACACACATATATACACACACTCTGCCTCAGATTTCCTCCAGTCTCATGTCCAGCTGTTGAGATGCAGACCGATTTCTTCGGGGTTCACTCTCCAGGATGTTTAATGAGCCTGGCAAAGGAGGCCTTCAAAGTGTTGGTCCGAACCCCTGCACCAGAGTTGTTTATTTCATTGCTCGGCTCGTTTGAAATGCAGAGAGCGAGCAGATTCCTTCAGAGGATGCAGTTACCACCGCACACTTACCGGGACTCCAGCAGCTGACCACAGACGCTTATTCAAGCATTAGAGCGCGCGAGATGGCGGCCCCGATCGAGCTTTTTTCTTTCTTTCTTTTTTTTTTCCCTGGGACGAGAACTGGAGGCCCCCTAGCCAATCGATATGCATTCCTGCAGCTCACTTAGTGCAAGTGTAATCACAGGCCAAATGCATTTCGAAGCACGAGAGCTAAAGTGACCGAAAATGAGGTGCAGGGCGAAACACCGAAAACAAGGTTACGCTTTTTTTTTTAAGGTGGAAATCCGGAATACTTTCACGTCTGGCCAAGCTGCAGGGCAGCTACTGGGTAAAACGATCCAATAACGAGCTTATATAGTGCATTGACCCGAGCTAAAGTTTCAGCTCTATTCGCTTAATACCACCAGAGTTCAGAACACACGAATAAACATGTCCTTTAGCATTACAGACTTAATATGTGATGGAGTTACACTCGATATCCGTGAGGTTATTCGATTTCTTTTGTTTCCTGACACATAAAAGATAACAGCACGGATCTGCCTGACACCAACAGATGATAAATTCTGGCTGAGTGTGAATTGACATGACTTTCAAAATGTCACATCTGACCATGTTTGAAGTCATTAATGGGGCTGATGACAAATAGATGACCTCGGCTGCAACCGTGTTGTTTATTTATGAGCTGAGGATGTGGTGATGACAGATTTAGTGAAGGCTACATTCTAACTCGATTTCTGCTCAGCCCCTAAATACTCCCCACCCACACAGTCAGATATACACATATGCATACACACACACACATCAAGACCACAACAGGCACCTCTAAACTTCCTTTCACTTCTTTCACTATTAGCAAGAAAAGAACATTGCGCATTGAATATCCATATAAACCAATATTATGGTTATTGTACATCATGTTCAATTAATATTTCTTTATAGTTTTTTATTTTATTTTATTATTTTTACCTGCTATATTTGTAATCATCATTGGATTGTGAAGCATATGAACTGAGGCCCATAATTTAATTTTTTTTAAAGATTTTGTTCCAGTGTTGAAAACCATTGTCAACTATTATCAAAGTCATTAAATTTATTTTTGACTTTTTAAACTTGAAAAACTTAAAAAGCCAGTTCACTCGAATTCCATTGTATATTAAAGAAAAATGTGTTCTGTTAGTGAAAATGTTCTGGAATAAAAAAAAAAAGCTCTCTGGCTTTAACGGTTCACAAAATTTTATACTCATTATGCTTATAAAATAAAGAAGTTACTGTCTTTTAAAAATGTTTTTTCAGATTCTATACACTAAGGAAACAATGCTGTCTTTATGCACATATTCAGGTTAGCATGAAATTACCTCATATTTATGTAAAAGCCAGTGGCCGCAGGTGACCAAGTTCGAGGTAGGTAAAGATCCCAGGTAATTATAAAAGAAATAGTGAGAAATCTCAGGACCAAACATCCAATGGCCCCCTGAGTGTTGGCGGGCAAGGTGCCAGGGGGCACCCCAAGGCCCCCTGAGCTCCCTTGATGACGCCAACTCAGTGCTGGAAGGCTCCACAGAGGAGGCTGAGGGAAAACAAGGGGCCATGAATCCAATTCTGGAAAAAAAAAAAGTTGGCCTCAGGAAGCCCCTACCCATTGTTTTGCTTCCTTCATTAGAGCTCGTGTGAACAGTCTGGGCTTGCGGCGCGTGTGCCTCTGTTTTCACTCGGCCGCTCCCAGCCAGACCCCTGACCCTGGTGTGTTTGGACAGATTGTTTGAAATCCCGCTGTGCTAATTTACTGCTGTCGCGTTAACGGGTGTATTCGTAACTCCCCTATCTACGCACATACACGTGTCTATCCACCTGCAGCTGGTGGGGCCCAAATAAACAGTGTGTAACAGGTTTTAATTTAAGCCACTTTGGGAATGGATATGATTATTGTAAACAACAAATGCCCCAGATACAAAGCTCCAGTTTCTTATAATCACCAGCATGAGCTCATGAAAATATTAGAATATTTGACAACTATGGAACTTCATAGTAAAATTTGCTCTTTGACATGAACCTTGACAAGTAATGTGAAAGGTGGAAAAGAGAAAGACAACCGATAGTGCAAAAGACCCAAGAAGACAAATGAGCCAAATCAGTAAGCAAAGCACACTGTAAAGCACAATCAGAGTTTTCTAAGGTTGTTTTGTAGTTACCCCAGACTTAGAACCTGTCCCAAGATAACTATAGAGACTCTAGACCAGGGTTCTTGGTTCCTGAAAGGCCAGAGGACACAATATGGTGATTCTTCTACTTAATAGATTCAACTAATTTGCTAGGTTCCGTGGGTGTCCTTATGTGCAGGTGAATTACAAACTGTGCTGGATACTGGCCATCCAAGACTGCAGTTGAATAGCCCTGTTCTAGGCCCTGCTACTAAACCCTGGTATTTAAAAAATACCACTGAATATGAGGTATACAGAATTGTAATTTGCTTTGCTGAAGAGAAAATACAATTTTCCTTCAACTGATTCAGGCAACTAAAATTTTAATAACACAAATCAAGCTGTGGGACGTGTGCTATTAATATTTTCTTTTACTATATAAGCATATGGGACAATAAAGTCTTTCTTTTATGGGTCAGTAAACCTAAACAGGTTTACCCCATCAACCCAACCTTTAAGTTTAGTTAGTATCTGGTGTGTAGTTTTGCTCTAAGCTTAACCCTTTTGATCTGTTTCTCCCTTAGCATGAGATGTTCCATGCAAAAGGACAGTGTGCCACATTTCATCCAACTAGATGATAAGTTTGTGATGAAAGGAGCATGGTTTCTCCAACCTACCATCATCCAGATACATTTGGTCGAGCTCCTGCGGTTCTTGTTTGATGGTAACAGGCAGTGCAGGGGAGTTGTGTTCGTCTGCTATCAGGGTTGGTGGGCTTCCTCTGGTGTGGGTGGAGCCAAAGGTGCCCAGATAAGGGCTTTCAGCTGCAGCTCCAGGCGTTGAGGGATGGGAGGTAGGAGAGGAAGAGGGACTACTGTTGGGGTAGAGGGGGTGGTATGAGGGACTACCAAGGTGCGGACTACCCTGAGGGTGGTGCATGCCGAGGGAGGAGGGGTCAGGAGAGCTTGGCAGGGCCAGCCCAGGGTGGGTGGATGCTTCTTGCATGGATGCCATACGTCCAGGCATGGTGGAGTGGGTAGGGCTGTTGTTTAGGCACTTAGGAAAGGGTACAGGCGACAGGTCATGGAGCTTAGGGCTAGAGCTTGGGGAAGAGCATAGCATTGGGGTGGGGCGAGATGCACAAGGGGCATAGCTGGCCACCATGCAGGGCTCAGGGTCATCCAAAGGCATCATGGTAGGCAGTCTCTGCTGGCCGAAGTAGGGATTTGCATGTATGGACATCCGGGACTCATAATCATCAGCCGGCTCTGTCTTTATCATCGGAACTGCAAGAGAAAGGGGGGGACGGGTAAAGTGAGCAAGACCGTGGACAAGCAAGCAAGTAAGTAAGTAAAGGAAAAAAAACATAAAAGTGAGTAAGAAGGAAAGATGGTGAGTGTGAAAAGGATACCCTATTAAACCAAATCAACTGTTCATAAGGAGAGCTGGAGAAGTCTGTTATTTTAACACAGAACATAAAACAGAAAAGTAGAAACAATGAGTCATCAGGGATAGCTTCACAGCTGGCTCTAATACTGAAATTCTCTTTAGACTGGTCTCCTGCTTTAATGTGCAATTAGAAGGCATATTGAAAGGGAGCAAGCTGCTGCAGGAGTTTTAGATCCCATGGGCTCCATGTTAGATAACCAAATATTGTTCTAAAGTACAAAAAAAAGAAATAAAATGATTTACTTTTGATTAGGTACTTAGAGCTGGTTGAGTGAGTCCACTCAGCATGTGGTTGCTGAGGCTTAGAAGAAGGAAAACTAAAGGAAGTCCACCGAGCAGCCACCTCAGTTCAGATAACCCCTCATTTTTTTCCCCCTCAGTACACTGACTCACTTAAGTAATACAGGTAATTAATTCTAATTATCTTGCACATTTTTGGTTTCAAGGCAAACATACAGTATTCCACATCCAGTCTATAAAAAAAACAAAACTAAATGAACAGTTTATGTAAGGAGAAATGATATCGACAACCTTCCACATCATAAGACTCCAATCCAATTTTAACAGTAAATTGTAAATATTTCCCCCAAATGGTCAATGTAACAGCTTGTGAATCTATGTACAAGGACTATCAAGTCAACTTGTTAGACACATGTAGAATGAACCCAAGCAAGCGCCCTGTCAGATTTCTGACTTTCTTGTTCGTAGGTTGTTAGTTTTTTAACGAAATGGATCTTTCGCACCCGTGATCCCCAGCGCGCCATGGATTTACGTCATTGCTGTCTGCTCTAAGTGGCGTGGGAGTGCTGTGGGTGTCCCTGGGCACCCTGCCTGGTGCGAGTCAGATGCTCCCATGATCTCCAGCTCTCCCTAAGCACTTCCTCTAGAGACTACACCTACCAGCACTGGCCGGGCTGTTGTTTGGTGCATCTGGAGTGAGGCTCTTAAGTCACCTTGGGATAAGTATGTTCTACTTTTTTAACGAAGGACTGGTGGACTCAACAACATGCAATACCCTGCAGTCAAAATGTCTATGGCCAAAAAAGAAAATTTTATGATGATTTGAAATGATAACAGTTTTGTTAAAAACATTTGGATTGATGATAGATTAAAACTGATACATCTCTGATGCAGTATTCAGTCTAAACAAGTCTGATTAATATCAAATCTGGACATAACCTAGTCTAGGACCAAATGTATTTCAGATCTAATCTGGTACAACACCAGCTCTTACTCTCCATCAGAGAAGACCAGCCCAGATGTACTGCAATGTTCTTTTTATTTCTACTGTTTTTTTCAACCTCACCCAGAGCCTTAATAATTAAACCTGCAGATGAACAAAAATAAAGCACAGATAAGGATACATTTTTTTCTCACTACACTAACGTCATGTAGTTCTTCCTCCAGCTCTAGTTCCAGTTTCTCTCTTACATCTTAGGGATGCTCTTTATATCACTTCTATAAAAATCATCAGGCCCGGAGTGGATGTTTACAAACGGTGACTTCTCTCTTGTGGACACAAAATACAGAGGGATTCCAGCATTGCTTCTGTAATGTCCTGTACTGCAACCATTCATGATGTAAAGTTACAACCTTTTTACCGTCGGTAATGCTGTTGGACAGTAACATTACAGCTTGTAATTGTATATGAAATAATATATATGAAAAGAGTCACACACTCTAAGATGTCATTCAATCACCGTTAGCTTTAATTACAGCACAGTGGTGTCCAGTTCATGTGTGAAAATTATTTATCATGTTCCCAATTCACAATTTGAGTCCTTGAATATGTCCGTGCCATCAGGGAGGAAAATCTCCATAGATGTGATAACCTGGTCATTCAGTACATTCAGGTCGTCGGCTGACTTTATTATACTGCCACATAACCTGGCTGAGCCTAGTCCTGAGCAAAAGCAACCCAAGATCATAACACTACCTCCAGAGGCTTGTGATTGATTATAGTGGCTACTGTGCACACATCACTCTGGAATAGGGTCATTCTGGATTCATCAGACCACATGATATTTTTCGATTGCTGCAAAGTCCAATCTTTATGTTACCTAACAAATTCAATCCTTTTTTCTGATGAGTCTCACTAACAAAAGTTTTTTTTTTATGGACACAGCTTTTAATCGCAATCTTATGAGCTATTACATTGTGTATGTATGAAAATGTTCTTACTTTCACTATTAAACATAGCTGTTGAGTTTTTAACCATGCAGCCTCATATAGTGTTTAAGTGATCTCCATTCATGATTATTTTCTTTCTTCCACAGAACTGATGCTTCAGCACTATTCTTCCAGGTTTTGATAATGTGTTGAAAGGTTCTTAACCCAATTCCAATAATTTCAAATCTCCCTAATACATAGCTGTACGAGATTCATCCTACTGTATATATAGGATGTTTTCATCTTTGCTTGATGTAGCCCAATAATTTGATCCTTCTTAAATGAGGACCTTTTATTCTGTTGAATCCTTAAAGTTATTTTATAGCATGTATAATAGTTACATATAGAGTGTAAAATCGATTAGATATTCATGTGTAATTAGTGTTAGATGTGTGAAAACTCCTCATATAATAAAAATGAAATTAATAGTGTATACAGTGTACAAAACACTAGCATATGTACCTATCAGTATGCACCTACAAACTGTAACCAACATACTTTTGCAGTCTCACAGTTTTGCAGTTTGAGACAGAAGGAAAGGACGAAGGAGTCTCCGTATGACACAGGTGACTCTTAATTACGTCACGAGGGCCTAGTAATAATTACAAGCCCCCTGGCAAGAGCAATCTGGCGATCAATATGGACCAGTTGGTTGTGTCTGTCACCGGCCCGAACCTGTGCCAACTCCTGCCCTGCCAGCGCTAGTTCCAGTTCCACACAATCACGACAAACAGCATGCTCCCTCAAACCTGGCAAACTATCAGTCCCTAAACTTGGACTGCCACTTTTCACGGCTCGTACAGGACAGAACGTCTCGATTTCTGAAGACTGTCAAGGTGAAATAAAGGAGACGCCTCAAAAATCATTTACTTTTTTAATGCATACCAAGTGTCGGAGAAATGTCTGTCTTGCAGTCCTTTGTGAATACACAAAGTAGACACTGTATGCATGAGACGGTCAGTTGGTCCTGGAAAATGGACACGTTATGTGTGTGGTGAGTGTTGTGCCACACAGAGCGTTGGTTTTTATGGTGCTTAGTCATGTTTTGGTTGCTGGACAAAGCCACAACTGGCTGAAACATCTAAAGACTTACACAACGAGAGGTCAACAAGCTTTCATTGACATGTCTTGTGTTTTGTTTTTCAACCCTCTTTTCTCACTGCTTGTACAGACGTCCCATTGATGTCTATGGGAATTGAAAGTTAATGTAATATGTGTGCGTGTGTGTGTGTGTGTGTGCACAAGTACATGTGTGTGTGTAGGTGAGAAAAAAAAATTACATTTTGTTTCTGTTTTATTACTATTTCTATTTATTCTTGCTGAGTTGTTCATTTTCTAAAATAAATGCATTTATTTTCTAAATAAATAAATAGGGTATCTATCTATCTATCTATCTATCTATCTATCTATCTATCTATCAATCTATCTATTACTATTTTTATTTATTCTTGCTCAATGTTGTTTCTCTTCTCAACAAACAAACAAACAAACAAACAAACAAATTAATAAATATTACATTTTATTAAATATAATTTTTATTGATTCTTGCTTAACTGTGTTCCTTTTATAATAAATATATAAATAAATAATAATATATTTATTTATAACTATATAAAATTATAACTATATAATAAAAAAGATATTAATTCATTTATCCATGCTAAATAAATAAATAATGAATGAATGAATGAATGAATGAATACATTTCAGAAGTGCCCCTTCTCCCTGAATTTTTTTTTGGATATTTTAAAGATATATAATTTAGATTATTCTAAAGAATAATTATTTTTTAAAATCTTTTTTAGTAATTTCCAAAAATCTGTCAAATTTTACAGAGTTGTATAATTAAAAAACAAAACAAAACAAAACAAACAAACAAACAAAAAACCTTTACAATTTACTAGCTTAAAAATAATAATAATTTTAAAAAAAAAGGTCTGTAAATCATGAACTATGAAATGCAGTAAAAGAACCTTATTGTCTGGAAACTTTAACCGTCATTGAATTCGATGTTCCAAATGTTCCGAAATTTCTACACTTTCAGTCCCATACTTTGCCAAACGTCTTCTCCACGACTGCACAAACCCATTCTGTTCCTCTCAAAATGACCTCAACATCATCTCTGTCTTTTATATTCGACTAATAAAAGCTATTTTTGGAGCAAGTACATTTTAGGAGTCCATTCTTTTCTTTTACAATATTGGTCCAATTATTGTCACGACTTAAAAGTCGTTTTGAAAGAAATAAAACAAAGACTAAAACACACCACCCTTACAATAAACACCACCCTTATAATAAGGATAGCTTGAGCTGAAGAGCCTGCCGCCGTTCAGGTTATTAATAGAACTCGATATTGTGAAGGAATCTTTGTTGTGCTTGTAAAAATAAAGGGATTCCGAGAAGCGACAGCTAAAGTGGGCTTTCCTCTGTTCCAGCCCTTTTTTCGCCTCTGTTTTATGTGGTTGGTGAGAATGTCTCTTATTTGGAAGGAGCGAACAAGACGCTGCGTCACGACTTTGCACACGAGAGAGTTGTTGGAAGTGCGATCGGAAAAGTGACGCTCACGTCGAGAGCGAGAGGAGGGAGCGAGTGAGCTGCACTCACACTCTCAAACTCACACACACACACATTCCTAATGCTTCTTTCATGCACAAATGTGAGAGGTTTACAGTGTTGGATTTATCTCTCCTATATTTTATTTTAACATCAGGCTAGACATGTTGGAGCGTTTTGAAAATAAAATGCATGAAACCCATTTCAAAAAAGCTGCCAGCTATTATACCACCTTATAAAAAACAGACTTAACTTTAATGAAGTGAGAAAATACAATTCTTCTTCTATATTCTATAGAGCAGTGACCAAGAATAGACGTAATTCATTACACATGGACATACACACAAAAGTAGATGTCAATTGTAACGTAGCAGGTAGCACTGAGAGTTAAAGAATGGGCTAAAAGTGTTAATCCTGATACATCTAACAACAACTGAGTGGGTTTTTCCACTTTGTTGGTAAATTAGCAAGGGGAAATCCCTTAGTCAGTCAGGATCATATCACCAAGAAGTAAAACTATTACAAAAGAAACAGGTTCATAGGACACATATAGACACAAGAGCAAAAGTTTGCATTCCCTGATAATAAAATGAAGAAAACAAGGACGATTTGTGGGTTTCATTTGTTAAATTTTAAGGTGACCTTTCATCATAACATCAAATATTCTATGTTAAAAAAATGAATAACATGTAACATTTAATATTAATTTACTAATAGATAATAATTTAAAATGATAGGATGTGTTACTTTATTAATGTAATTTAATTATTATTTGTTCAAAAATATTTAACAGCCATGGTAAATTAATTATACATTTTGGATTGTGGTCTTTCTGCACCATACACCCACATTCCTCTTGCAACACCTTGGAATCTTTTTTTTAAGATAAAGTGCAAAATAAAGGTATTTCTCTTTCCTTTTTTTTTTTTTTTGCCATCCAAAATCCGGGGGTGGAGGGTGCAAACTTTTGCACTTGACTGCACCTAAGAAGATGTTTGTGCAGGAAATCCTGTTTGATAGCGTGCAAACACACACTCAGGGAAAAAAATAAAGTCATGAGAATAGTTTATGAATCACATCAATTTTTTACCTGTTATAAGTGCTAAAGCCAAAGTACTGTGTGTGCGAGTGTATAGCTTGTTTCCTTTTTATCCTGTCTACATCCGTGTTTTCCCTTAATTACGAGGGGTGTTCAAGTCAAACTGGGACTTGTGATGAAATTTCTGGTGAGTGAAACTGTCAAGACGGTGTTAAAGAAGGATGTATGTCCGTGAATGATGATCCCAGCCGAGGTGGATCAAAGCCCATTGCAGATGTTGCTGTGAACATTCAGCAAGCAGAACACCTGATCCATGAAAGTCGACGAATAAATTTGTTGCCAATCATTCATCACAATCATTTACCCACACCACTTGCACATTACAGGAACCCAGCTAGCAGTTATTGCCACATCCCATTTCCACATTTTTGGCCCATTGAAGAAGTTCCTGGGTTTCATATGTGAAACAGGCAGTCTGATCATGGCTCCAGTGTACTGAGTAAACTTTCTACCCTGATGGTGTCCAAGCACTAGTGCAACGCTAGAATAAGTGCATTAGTGCAGCAGGGAATTATATAGAGAAATAAAAGGACTCATACAGTCCTGGTTTGATTTGAACGCCACTTGTAGTTTTAATGCCCTATAATAATGGATTAATGCTCCTATCCATGCCTCATACTAAAGGTGAATGATGCCACTATACTGTACATTCGCTGTTAATCCTGAGCTTTGATTTTTAGTTATGTGTTTCAAATGGATCCTTGGTTTTAAAACTGCAACATTTACACAATTTACAGTTCCGGTTTGCTTGTTTATCTGCCTGTGATTTAAGCTCTGGTTGGGAGTTATGATTTTGTCATGCTAAGGTTACAGAGCAATTGCATGAATGATTAACCCAGGAAAAGTGCAATATAAGGACCCCCATAGACATATCACTTTGTACAGTAGGAAAGTTAGAGTCAAACCAGACCTTTTGATCTTGCGGTAACTGCTGACCTACCACTAACCCACTGTGGAAACTTGCTAGTCATAGCTTTGGCTAAATCCATAGCAGCTCAGGTTAAGCTATGCTAGCAACCAAAATGGAAAGCTTCCTTCACATGCCCAATAAAGCATTAACGTTTCTAATAAACATACTTCATGTATCATTAAGCAGTTACGTGACATTACACACAGATAAAGACAAACCATATCTGAATGATCTAAAAATCTTTATAGAGACGAACACTAAACCTGAGCTTGTGAGTAATTACAAGATCCTGTCCTTGATCAGAATAGTGTCATGGTTAGATCTGTTAGCAAGTTGCCACGTGTATTTGATTTGTGTTTACAGGACGTATCAGACGTCAGATGAATGGAAAGTGATGGTTATTTTCAATACCTCCCACAGACCACAGGCTGTTTGTGTCGTCCTTCCGCTTTTTAAAGAATGTGCAGCTAATTTTAGAGGCGGTTTTCACACTCGGTGGCTTTCGTGTGTGTGTATGTGTGTGTGTGTGTGTGTGCGCGTGTATGCATGAGTGTGAGCGTCTGTGTGTTGTACATTCCTTTTTTTTTTAATGCCCAACACTATAGTGTGCGTGAGACTTTCTTTATGAGAAACATCAACAACCGCAATTGTGCTTGAAGTGGTAGCAGGAGCGATATACAAGAGCGTAGCAGGAAGTGATGACAACCTTTGTTGGCCTTCTGTCTCATTTTCACTGTCACACACATGCTCACACACATGCACACATATACATGGATGCTCACACACAATATCTCTTACTTTCTCTCAATTTTGTATGGAAACTAAAATTGCAATTAAAATGCATGGGATAATGTTTCCAGAATTTTCCATCTTGATGGAAAAACCATCTGACATTCTAAGAATGTGAAAGTCCTAGAGACTTATAAGCTTGGTGCATGATTACTGAGATAATAAACAAAGCAAAGATGAAAAAAGAATCAGAATAGGGATGAGCTGTTGTGTGAGGTGTGTTGAGTTACCGTTGGACGGCAGGTAGGTAAAGCGCTGATACTGGCTCCTCTTCCTTTTGCCGTTGCAGACGTAGAAGCTAACGGACACTGCGCTAGATATCCTCTGATTGCGATATGGGGGGATCTCCACCACCAGTGAAGTCTGGAAAATGGAATGCAAATCTAATCATGTCTTAACTATAAAACTAGCTGTAAAGAAGTCATTTGATCAGAAACATAAGACAAAGGGAGTGACAGCGGAGTCATCCCCATGTTCTCAGGGCCCTCTGTTCCCAGGGCCCTACAGAATGTACCCTGGATTTATAAGGCACATACTGTAATGGGAGCATGAAAAAGAGTCCCCCGAGCCTCATGTTCCCCAGGGTCTTATCTTCCCAGTTACCAAGTTCCTATATTTTCCATGTCTATATAGCACATTTGGAAACTTAAAAAGATATTCAACAGGTGTCTATTTGTGGGAAGAAATTCTTTCTAAAGACCTCCAAAAACACATAAAATGATAGACATGAGTTTTGTCGTGTTTGAAGCCTTGTTCCTATAACATTAAACAGGATAATATTCAGGAATGAGCGTATTAGTGTGTGTATGTGAGTGTGCCCTGCAATGGATTGGCATCCTGTCCAGCGTGTCCCGTCCCATCCGCCCCCCCCTCCATGTATACAGGATAACGCTGTCTAAAAGATGATGATATTCAAGCAATACTTTATCTTGAAATGGGTCAAGTTAGCCTCGTACCAAACAAGAGTTAAATGTTAATGGAAAAGTAAACAAGGGAACACAGGACCCTGGGGACACAAAGTACGCTCCTTTGACAGCTAGTAAAGATTCAGTTACTTCTAGCAAAATGAGCCTTTCTTGCTTTTGTGCAGGCTCAAATTTAAAGAATTCATTCACCATTCATAACAAAGATTCACAGTGTAAATGGTGATCACATGAATGATTTAGATATTAATTTGGTGTATATTAATAGCAGTATAAAGTTTGAAATTTCAACACTAACACCACTGTCACAGCAAGGCTACAGTAGCTAGCTAACAAACTGGTTTCTGTGGTTCCTGGTTTTTATTTTCTTAATTCTTTTTTTTTTCCACCATAAAATTAATTTTAGATCAATTCCAGAGCAATTTGGTGACATATTGAGAAAGTGCTAGCTATGCTAACTTTTTTCTGAGGTAAAAACAACCAGTATTTAGCCATAGCTTTGCCTCAAAATCTCTCTCTGTCTCTCTTTCTCTCCTTTTCTCTCTTTCGCTTTCTTTACCATCATACTATGTAACAAAAATTCTGTGAGAGTAACATTAAATCTGATATAAATCAGTCATTCTTGTAAATCAGATAAAAAACAAAAAAAAGATAGCACGTCATGCTAGGTTTAGCCTTAAGCGATATTAATACTGTATGTGCAACCAATGGGTTTTCCCCCTGATTAATTTGTAAGAAGGAAGTTTGACCCTTTTTTTGTTTGTAATATCTGAAAGAACATGAGAAAATGTGTGTTTGTGTGTGTTAGAGTTTATGTACAGTCTTTGCACGATGGTGTGTAATACTTCAGCTTTGTGTGCACGTAGTGGGGGAATGGCGATGACGTTGACAGCTCAAAATTGTGATGAACAGAGAGACAAATTGACGGATAGACTTTTTTAAAGAGATGGGCTTGTCTACTGGTTGAGACCATTATCATGGACTTAGGTATGTTTGTTATGCATGTGTGTTGTGTGTGTGTCCTCTGAAGTGTCAGGGGAAACAAAATGAGATGGCCATGTTTCCATAGGCTCTCATTAAACAGCCATGATATAATAACAAGTCTTTAACTTTTTACTTCTCTAACACACACACACACACACATACAGTACACACAAACACACAAACCCACTGTCTTTTTCCACTGTGTGGGTCTGATCCTATCACCGTCTGGCCCTAAAGGCCAATTAGCATTAAGGCGAAGGGTCATGATTAGCTTATCTGACGCAATGGCTCTCAGTGAGAAACACAAAACCACGCAATAATGACAAAAGACAAAACCAAAGGTTTGAGTTTGTGTAGGCAGGAGCTCTGCAGCAAAAAACGGCGGTTGCTTTGTAGGAAGACGTAAAATGTGAGCATGTTTTTGGAAACAGTTAACGACGGATTGGACTGGAGGTGTAAAACTCACAAAAATGAAACCCAAGGATGAGCGATATGACAAAATTAGATTCATTCTAATTTTATGTTTAGTGTTGGTTTGTTGGTTAGCCAAGCCTCCTTGATATTATATCTATGTCCTGTTTTAATTCCAGACAAAACCAACCTTTCGGGACACAAATTAGCATAAAAGCAATAAAACGCTAATTAGAGCCAGTTGCTCTCTCTATTTTCTGAGTATAAATATAACCGAGACTGGAACAGTTTATTTGTCTGTTATTTCCTTCGTGAAAAAACATGTATGAACGGTTTAAACAGAATAATCAAGTATAATTTCAAGCGTGTTTTATGATCAAAACAAAACAAGTGGTGAGTTTAAAGAGAAATCAAGTAAAATAATGCCTGGGTTAAATATTCCTTTATGGAGTGGAGTAAAAACAGGTGATGAAAAGGAAGAATAATCGAGGTGTCTAAATCAGACCTAGTTTGTTTGTGCTACAGCAAATGAAGCTGATGACAGCGTGTGTGTATGTGTGTGTAAGAGTGTGTGTGTGTGTGTACGTATGTGTGTGTGTGTGTGTGTTTGGAGATGCATGCTTATTGATTTTTTCGACATTTGCGACATTGTGCATAGAGATATCGTCCCCAGGCACCAGACTGCCAATAG
>JAOVVA010000024.1:15454359-15489239 GCA_028565275.1 Leiocassis micropogon
AATAATAAATTGTGTATGTGTGAGAAAAATGTGTCTAGATAATAATGAGATGAATGCATGATGAATGAAATGTCTCTTGTTTATGTTTATGTTAGGTATGAAGTGATCTCTATAGCAAATAAGGACTCAATTGTTTAAAAAATTATTAGTTATTAAAAATAAGTTGAATATCATGTCAATATCATGTAACCTATAATATTGGTCACATTGATTTATTCTGTTCTAGGTGTATGTGGGTAAATAGTATGATGAAAATATCCTCCTGTTTAATAAACGTACGTATGGAATTTAGAGGATGTGGTTAAACTTTCATTATCAGTCTCACTGAGTCAGAGTAAAACTGGGCCGGTGTATGGTTTTCCACTGATCTGTTCTTCTCATCAAATTCTCTCAAGAGCGAATCTCAGGCAGGTTTTTGTGCTATCAACTCTTAACGAAGCGTGTGTGTGTTAGAAAGAGTTGTGTGGGGGGGAGTGGAGAAAGATCTACAGCTGTGCATGTGCGAAAATGATACATATATGCCAAAAAAACAGAGATATTAATCTATTAATGGAACTTTTACCAAATACGGTTATGTGAATAAAGAATGAATGAAACTAAATTCTAGCAGGGATCCCTAGTGCGCAGTACTGTCAGTTCTCGCCAGCTCTTTGTTTCATACTGCTGGATTTTTTGGACACATCCGAGGGGAAGTATTCCTTTAACAGCACTGCATCATGGGGGAATCTCACTTCTCTGTCTCCTCCAGCGGGGAAACCTAAGACATCCCCTTAAGTCCATTGCTGGTAAACATGTTTTTCAGGTGCTGCTCCCTCATCCCTCAACTCCTCCCTTATTGTCTCTTGTCTTCATTCACAATCTCTCTCTCTCTCAATTCAACTCAATTGCATTTATTTAAAGTAGTTCTACTGCAATATTAAGTTACAGTGTGCAATGCTTATGCATTTAGATCTGTCTGTATTATATATCAGTGCATTAATCAGTCGATAAAGATTATCGTTTTAATGAAAACAATATCAATACACGATCTTATAACTCACTTTTGTGTCCATATGTATCTATCAGTCTGCAGCGGAGAGTTAAAGTTTCCATTGCTATTAGTGTACTCAATTCACTCTAAATATGACTCATATATGGCAGGAGACTTAGATTTATCTACAAGATAAATAGTAGCATAGAAAAATCCTCTCAATATGCATACCAGGTTGAAGACGTGGCGTGTTTGTGTAAATTATCTGAGCGAAATTATAATAGCAATATTATAATTACTGTAACACTACACTGTAATAAAGCATGTGTACCTTAATCACCAGTTAAACTGCAGACCAGACATAGATCATGAGTGTTTATGGAGCATAAATCAATTCTGTTTGGTTTGGGAGGTCTGGTTCATTTAGTAGAATAATAATAATTTAAAAAGAAAAAAAAAAGAAAAGATTAAAGGAAGTCCAAACAATATTAATCTGTTTGTGCAATATTTGTCCACAGAAACAGTCTAGAATTGTGTTTTCAATTTTAACACATTTAAAAATCTATTAAATGGATAGATGAATAATATTCAATATATATATTTTAATACTTAAAGAAATTGTTGATTTTCTAAGGCAGTCTAGGAAAACCCACAGCTGAGGAAAAGTTTGGGCAAAGAGCAAAAAAATAAATATCAGTTTTAAAAAGTTACACTTTGACTTTAAATATCTTTCATGAAAACAACAACAACAACAACGAAAAAAAACAAGTGTATCATGTTAATCTTTAAAAATTTCCTGCAAAAATAATGACACAGTTTAACAAATTTTGAGGTAAAAGCAGTCTGCCTGAATAAAGATGCGTAAAATCTTACTAGCCAATTGTGTCAGTTTGGAGTATATTTAAATTGTTTTAAATAATTACATTTTGAATGCACATTTTCACTTGATGGTGTGGAAACATCCTGTTTATGAATTACGATGGAAAGAACAATCATGAAATAAGCATGAAACTCTTTATAACTGTGGTGAGCAGAAAAGCATGTAAATGTGAATATGTTTTAATAAAGCAAAGCTTAACAAACAGGATTATCCCTTCCCTTTAGCCCCCCCCCCCCCCCATCATCCTGTGTGTCTGTCTTTTATTCCCTCACCTCCCCATCCTGTCTGTGTCTTTCACCCTGGTAATATCTGTCTCCCATCAGCGGGTACCAAAATTAAACACAGCCGTTTTTATGGGGGCCCCTGTAGCCAGGAAAATTGCTCCACAGGATAAAACGACAAACTAAAAGACGAGAGGTCTTAATCGTCCTTTTCCTGTTCTTTGTTTTTTTTTCGTGCCTCAGATGAGTTGGGCGAGAGCCACATATGTGGCATACCTTTTCATGTCAGAGAGAGTCGTAGGACTGATAACCGCAAAACTTTCTGTGCACTCCCTGCAACATCTGTAAAAATGCTTCTGTTCCTGCCCACGACGCTTTGACATCCCCAAGTCACACGCCCACACACACACACACACATACACATACACACACACCTCAAAACTCTTTCATCAGTCAACGAGGTTAGACAAATCACCATGATTATCAAAATCCCCCCAGAGATACAACACGTAGTCTTTACACACACACAGACACACACACAACCCAGCATTCATAAAAGATAGATAAAGCAGTTGCAGCCATGTCTTTACATGATTACATGATTCACAGCTATATGTTTACATTGCACTTTAATGCAGATTGTTCACAATAAATTGTCCTGAAAAACCTTGACCCTGTCAGTTTAGCTCATTTTAGCTAGCTGATCAGTGTTAGCAGTAAATTTTTGCATTCATGAATAACTTACAAAGACCAGTTAAGCTATGTTAGTTTGCTAGCTAGCGTTAGCTGTGAATATTATCAACATTTTTAATAATATGTCAAAAAAATTCCCCTGCAATTCTGTCAGTTTGGCTCATTTTAGCTAGGATATCAATGAATATGAACAATAATGAATAAAAAAGGAAAATTAACTTATGTCTGTTAGGTCTGCTATCTAGTGACATTCTAGCTATCTCATTTTAGCTACCTGACTAGAATTATCATTAAAGTTTAGCATTTATGAATAACTTACAGTACAAAGTCAAATTAAGCTATGTTGATTTGCTAGCTAGTGTAAGCTGTGAATATTGTTGGCAGTGAATATGAGCAATAATGAATAGCCAAAAAAAAACAAAAAAAACATGTCTGTTAGCTAACTAACAGATCCTGTCAAATTTTAGCTACTGTAGATGACTAGAACTAGCACTGCATTTCAGCATTTATGAATAATTTATAAATTCAAATTAGCCTACATATGTTTGTCTACTCTATAGCATTATGTATGGATACGTTGACTATAACATGCCATAAATATTCTCCGAAATCTGTTTGGCTTAAAAGGTTTTAGGCTGATGAGAGTTAGCAGTGAATTTGAGCAATAGTAAATTACTTGATCAAACTGATCAAATTATCTCATTCTGCTAGCTAGTGCTAGCTATGCATATTATCAACATTTATAATAATACATCAAAGATCCTTTCTGAAATTCTGTCAGCTTGTTTAGCCAGCTGACTAAGTTTGTCAGTGAAAATAACAAAGTCAAATTTTGGTTATCTTGGTTGACCTATCTATTGTTTTCTATTGTTAGCCGTAATTTTTTATAAACATTTATAGCATATTTTCTCTGAAATCCTGGCAGTTTAGCTCTTTTTATCTAACTGACTGAAGGTCATCAGTAAATATGAGCATAACAAGATAAATTAGCTTAAATTATCTGACTAGCTAGAGTTAGCTGTGCATATTAAAAACATAATTGTGTATTGAATACTGTATTTTCTTTAAAATATGATTAACTTAGCTAATTTAGATGAAAAGTTGAGATGCTGTCAGTGTATATGATGGTATAATCCTGTCAGGTTAGCTTTTGCGAGCTAATTAACCCGTGTTGTCAGTGAATATGATCAGAATGACTTACAATGTCAATTTAGTGTAAGTTACTGAGCTAAATAGTGTTTAAAGGAATGATAAAAAAAAAATCCTGTCAGAAATGCATAAATTCAGTTTATGTACAACACATAGCTAGAATTAGCATTAGTCAACTAGCTAGTGTTAGCTGTGAATATTGTAAATATTTGGAATTATAGGTCAAAATGTTTACTTAAAATCCTGGCAAGTTAGCAGGGTCAGTCTTTGCAGTGATATACAGTAAGTGTGATGAAACATTATTAGCATTCGCTATACACGTTTTTGTGGGGCGTGGTGGGGTTGTTGAGAGGTCCTACAAAACCCCCAGGGCCTAAAGTCAGGTTAAAGCAGAACTGATTAGCATTAAGGACTAGATTTATTAATAATAAAATTGGACATAGAATTTCTGTCAGATTTGATTAAGCAGCTAGCTAGAGTTTGCGGCGAATATTGCTAATGTTTCAAATGATCTTCAGGGGAATCCTGTCATGTCTCTTCGCTTCTGCTCAGAACCAGCAGAGACAACAGCAGCGATTACAGCTGTCGACAGCTAAATAGCATTCACACCATCCATTTATCAAACAGAAACATGACGGATGGTTAAATTACATATACAGTGACGGGAGCGATTCAGCCCTGACTTTCCCTCTGCATCTCTGCTCTGTGATTGCCGCATAGGGAAGTTATTAATTTTAGGAGAATGTTAACCTAGAACCTTAAACTATCTGCCTCAGGTCGAGTTTGTGTACGGCGGAAACGAGAGAAGAGAAAATCTCTACACTGAAGATCCCTACATCAAAGCTGGTAAATATGAAGACCTGTCCTGACAGAGCGACGATAAGAGAAACTGTGTCTGTGAGAGAGTCTCTCCATGTAATCAAGGTATGTCTCTTCATTTCTCTATCCCGAGTCTTTCAGCCTTCTAATGTAAGTTTCTTAACTCTGTGTGTGTGTGTGTGTGTGTGTGTTCAGAGAGAAGAGAGAGAAAGAAACACATTAAAGGGAAAAGAGGGAAAAACACATTAAAGGAGACACAAAGATAAAGAGTCAGGCAGAGAAAGGGAGAGATACATAAAGAGGGAAAGTAGGAAATACAAAAAATGGACAGCCAGTGAGAGTGAAGTAGACAGACAAAGAGAGAGGGATAGACATCACAGCAGAAAGAAAAGGAAAGACAAAGAGATAAAGAGTGAAGTAGATATAGTTGCTGAAAGAGGGAGACATAAGGAGAATGAAGAAAAAGACAATGACAGACAAAATAGGAGAGACAGACAGAGACAGTAGAGGAAAGAAAAAATAGAAAGAGGTCAAGGAAGCAGCAGAAAGAGATAAATATATAGACAAAATTTGAATGAGACAGGCAGATGGAGAAAGGAGAGTGAGGGAGAGAGCCAAAGGGAGACAGACAGACAGAGAGACAGAAAGGGAGAAATAGAGTGAGATAAAATGATTGATAGACAGACAGATGGAGAGAGATAGCTGATGCAGAGACAAACAGAAAGAGGGCAAGGAAGAGGCAGAAAGAGGGAACAATATACAAAGGAGACGAGAGACCGGCACAATAAAGGCAAAAAGAGAGAGAGACAAAAATAGAAAAAAAGACAGAAAAGCAAGTGAAAGAGAGGGAGAGACACAAAGAGAAATGCACTGACAGAAATATAGCTAGACAGAACGAGTGATAGAAAGATATTGAGAGAAAGACAGATTGATGGATAAAGAAATCCTGGCAGAGAAAAGACACAGCGAAAAGGTGAGACAGACAGAAGGAAAGATATGACAGAAGGAGTAAGACAGACAGAGGAAGGTAGACAGTGAGAGAGACAGGAAGAAAGGAAAGAGAGACAGAAACAGTAAAAAAGAATGAGAAAGATGGAAAGAGACCTGGGATGGGAGAGAGAGACAGAGAGAGAGAGAGATCTCTATACAGAGAAAGACAGAGAGAGAAAGAGACAGGCAGCAGACAAAGAGGGAGAAAAAGACAGGCAATGGGGGAGAGAGAGAGTGAGACAGAGTGAAAGACAAAAAGGGAACAGACAGACACACCAACAGAGGAGAGGGGGAAAAGGAGAGACAGAGAGAGAGAGAGAGAGAGAGATGGGGATGGAGAGAGACAGACAGACAGAGAGACAGACAGAGACTGAGAAATTCCAGTGGTGTGTGCAGGATCCAGGCACAGCTCCAATCGGACCAGATGTAAAACGCATCACGGCCATGAGGGAATTCCTCAGAGAGAGGCTTTCCCCAACACACACACATACACTCATGCACGCACACACAGGCACACAGGCACACACACACACACACACACACACACACACACACAAACATACACACACTCTCCACGAGGTGTGCCAGGTATGCCTACGAGTAGCTTTGCCAAAACTGAAGGGAACTCTTCGGCTCTTACAGACCCACAGGAAGAAAAAATGACCACACAATCACACACACACACACAATCACACACACTCTCAAATAACAAAGTGCATTTCCATGCAAACGTCAACCTCACCCTGGAAACATAAAGTTACAAGCGCAGGAAAAAAAATCACACACACATTTGGTTCTGGTCAACAGAATTAGGGGTGAAGGACACGCGCCACGCTGCTGAACGGCTTTCCAAAATAAGCCGATTTCAGAATACAGCCGGGACGGATCTTATCACGTGGCATAAATCCTACATAAACATGATTGGCATATGGCTGAGTATTATTAGAGCTGTGTGTGTATGTGTGTGTCTGTGTGTGTGTTCATGTATTCCTGAAAGATTGGTCTGTTCCTGTTTGCCCCTCTGAAGGGAATCCCTCACAGCTGAGACACTGAAAACACTTCCTGTTCAAGATACAAACAAGCCTGCAGGCTAGCCACACGCACGCACACACACACACACACACACACACACGAACGCACAAGTAAACAAGCAAACATCCATAAAAAGCAGGCTATATTTAGATTAGTTTCTACACACACAATGAGGGATGAGCTCAGCATTTAAGTAAATGGAGATTTTTTTAAGTCTTAATAGTAATCTGACCCAGTGACCGACTGACTGAATAGTTTTTACTATTTTACATATCCTAATATTTAACACTTTAATCGCTTCATATTAAACAAAAAAAGAGGATTCAGATTTTACAACTATATAAAATGGAAATTTTGTGATCTGAGGAGACCTTCATACGTTTTGCAAATATGCGAGTTATCATTAGAAAATTTTGAAATGACTTGATGGAACCGACACACCCCTACCCTGGAAGCCCCGCCTCCTAGCTCTCGTCACGGTGCGTGCTCTGATTTCGAAGAATGCCACAAAATGTATTTCACTCCATAATGCAAAATGTTCAAGATTTTATTTCATACACTTTACAAATACACATTTGCATGCTACAATCTGATTGGCTCTCATATTCTGTGATGCAACAACACCTGTTTCTTGCATGTGTACTGATACTATCTCGCATTTTAAACTCTTGTGATGACGCTTTGTTTCACAGCTCCAATGTTTATACAGAAAAAAAATGATTTAATAAAGCTTCTGGTGTAATTTTGCTTCTTAAGCGTAACTTCCAGTGGGGATGAGAGGATGACCTCTTTTTCTTAATTGGCCTGATGTGATGTTATGTGCGAGTGAAGAAAGACATCTGTTGCTATTTAAAGGCTGGAAATTTAAAGAAGGTGTTTATTGGCGGCCGCTTCGGAAAGCCGGTGCTGCTCTTCAGCTTTGATGGCTGCGGTTAGGAAGCTTGACAAATGTTTTGATGGTATTAAAGGCATTCGCGTGAGTTTTAGTACTTTGACAGTTCGTTTGTGTTTGGGTTTTTAATTAGTAGAATAAACTTTAACGTGTCTTCTTATTCTTCTTCTGTTTTCTCGATTTCTTTTGTGCCCTCTCTTTCACCTTTGTGGATTCACAGAGAAGGGCTGATCTCCTCGAAAGTTCTTCCATCAAGACTCACTAGTTTTGGAGATACAGATAGACAGCCATTCTGACCAAAGAAGATCATCAGGAATTCATCGAATCATGCAAAGAAAGAAGAGGAGGCTGTAGAGAGAGAGAGAGAGAGAGAGAGAGAGAGAGAGAGTAAAACGCCTGAGATGGCAATAACAGACCAGCAAAGTGCTGTGGGCTGAACAAAAACAGCACAGGCCGCATCAGTGGGTTAAACGGTCAGCCTAGGAAAAGTAAGAGAGAGAGAGAGAGAGAGAGAGAGAGAGAGAAGGAGGGAGGGAAAAGTGAAGGGAGGACAGAGGGAGGGCTTCCCTCTCTTGGGGATTCCCTTTCTTTCCACTCCAATCAGGCCCGAATTTGCATGCACAGCCTGCCGCTGCATAAACAGCTCACTCCGAGGCTGAAGTCTGACGTGTCAGAGCGTATGAGCTGCTTGTGTTTAACGGCCGCTCTGGGCCCGAGCATATGTGTGCGCATGTTGTGCAATCCAAAGCCAATACCAGGTTGGGGAATTTCTCTTTCCGGAAATGAAACCCACAAACCTGATGGAGGGAGCTAGACTACAAGAGCTTCAACAGATTTTTTGAATAAGTCGGCAAAAGAAACGCTACCATGTCTATAAAGTAATTTCTGAGCTACCAAACACAAGCAGTCATGGGCGATATCCAGAACCAGATGTTAACTTATTAACTGTATTGCAATCATTTAGTTAATTTTTTTAGAAACTCTTCTTTGGGAATGTTCCATGTAGAACCCCTTTAAGAAGGCAGTCCCACTCACCCATAAAAAACATTAACACATTAACATCGATTATCCATTATATAGCAGTAAACTGGCTACAGGATTATGGGCACCCAAGGGCTTCCTGCGGGGACTGTCATGTCTGATCCCACAGAAAAGCCAATCAGTGGTAGAAAGGGACCAGAACAATCAGTGCAGCACAGGCAGCCTTGCATGGGGCCCAGCAGGCAAAGAATCCAACTCCCCAGATCCCAAAAGGATCAAGCACCCATGGAATGCACAGGACGAATAAGTCAGATCCACAGAGAGCACATCCTGCAACCCACAGCACCCAAAAGATCAACTGCCAATGTCCTGGAGCCAGATACCACAGCTCACCATGAAATCTTGTGGAGTCATGGCCCAAGGGGTCAAAGCTGCCCTGGCAGCACAAAGGGATCCTGCACAACACTGATCTTAATGTCCTGCGTTGTAATATTATGGCTATTCGGTGTGTATATATTATAAGGATGCCATACAATACTTTTTTTCTTACATATTGCATCTTCTAGCTTTAGATACCTTTGCAACTATTTTCCATTTAGTTTTGTCTAAAAACACATTTAAACTTAGCATAAAAAAACAGATGGAGACACAACTACTGACTAAACAATGAAAAAAAAAACAACACACATTTGCCAAATCGCTGGCAGTCAGTTTTCCCAAATGTCTCTGGATGTAGCTGTCCTAAACCAACATTCTGGGAAAGATTGGACCTATGGTAGGTATCCATCTTGGTTCAGGAAAGATCATTGTTTCTGGATTTCCATCCATCTTAATTCATTAGCGTTTAATGTGACACTTCAGCACAACTCCTCTCTTAGGGGCCGGCAGCAGGCCAAGTGAAGTAAAGAGTTTACCCCAAGACAGTGGAGACCTTGCTGAGAGGGGAACAGCAGACACATTCGTATTCTTTGGGAAAAGCCTGAGGCGAGCGATGCCAAGGAAAACAAGGTAAAACATCACAAAATTATTATTTTTTTTTTCGTAGTGATATATATATATTTTTTTTACACTGTCGTTTCAGCAATTCTGAACTGAAGCGAAAAAACTGAAGCGAAATCCCGAATCTCTGGCCAGTGGGAACTGTGCAGTCTGATCCACTAAGCCTAGAAGAGCTATGTTTAATTTGCCAATGTTGGGTTTCACCCTTTCCTGCACTGAGAGGCAGTGTGTAAATGCCCTTGCTTAAATTAGCTGAAGTTTTAAATTAGAAAAACAGTAAGTATGTGATCAAGACGAGCGTCAAAAATCAGAACTCCTTCAGCTTTATTTTGATATCTATAGCGTAATCACGAGTGGTGGAAAACACATCTTATCTGTTTTCCCATCGTCATCAGAGTGTGTGTGTGTGTGTGTGTGTGTGTGTGTGTGTGTGTGTGTGTGTGTGTATAGAAAGTGGCGGTTTAGGCATCGAAAACAGGTTTCCAAACGCAATCAAGGAAACGACTTGTAGCCCTCGAAGATCAACATCTTGTTGCGCTTTTCCACCCAGACAGCACATGTTTGACAAATAAATTCCAGTAGACGGATGAGGTGACTGAAATAATAGAGAGATCTATTATTTTTATGGAGACAGAAAGATGGAGGAAAATGGGGAAAGGGCTGGTGAGGGAGAAAATGAGTCTGCAAGACTTAAAGAGAGTGCAGGGGAGAGAGAGAGCGAGAGAGAGAGAGAGAGAGAGAGAGAGCATGAGCGAGAGATTGCACATGCCCCGTTTGTGATTCATTCCTCAACTTGCGGCTGAACGTCAGAGAACAGGCAATGGAAACTTGTGCAAATGTAAATACGTTTTGGTTTAAAAATATAGCATCCTAATGCACACCACATGGGCCGCCTGGCAGGCCGTGCTCTATTTTGACGGAAGGACAGACCGAGGGAGCAGAAGGAGAGGGAATGGTAATAAAAAAACGAGGGCAAGTGAGGAAGCAAATGCGAGTGAAATTAAAACGATGGAATGAGAAAAGACCAGAGTAGGCTTACCTTGCGCTTTCTCCACAAACATGACTTTGGATTCGGGAAGGAAGTTATGGCCACTGAGGAGCATCCTTTTACCTCCTGATGCAGGATAGCTCTCCAGACTCTGCTTCTCGACCAAAGGCAACTCCTGAGCTGAACGCTGGGCTGCAAGGGAACAGATACGTGTCACTAAAAAGCATCAGGCTTTTGTCTCTTAACCTGATCTCCATCTGTCCCTTTGTGTCCAGAAAGCTCTTTTTTCCATATGTACATATACAGTACCGTGAGGGTCAAAAGTATTAAGATTTTTAACCTTCGACCCTATCTGGCTGAAGAGTTAGTTAATGGATGGAACAAATATATATCAGGACTTTTTTTCCACTTCTGCTCAAAAATGGCTAAAACTCTTAAATGAGTTCTTAAATGAATTGCGAACTTCTGTGGCAAATTTGTGTACATCAAGCAGGCATAGACTGAGCGAGTGACACCAGAGTACTGCAGATGTCTTTTTGACGCCCAGCCAGATCCACCAGGAATTTAGGAATAAAGGACAGACTAAATATCGATTATTGTACAGCAATTTCTTTGCATAAAATAAAAAATGTTCTTGTTAACTATATATATACAGTATATATCTATGTGTGTGTATGTATATATCGTTAATACTGTGAATTTCACCTTTGTAAAATACTTCTTGACGGAAAAAAAACCTTTGTCCCAATACTTTCGGTCACCTCTCCAAAGTCTCTCTCCTGGTATTTGGGAATTTTTCAGATGACAGGTGTAGGAGGTGGGAGTATAATTACCAGATGGAGGAAATCTGTCAGTGACTAAAATCCCCTTTTTTGTTTCAGATTTACAAAAATCAGAAACAGATTTTTATTGTGTTTTGCAGGCAATTAATAATCCATAATGTTTATAGCTTATTCCATGGATTATTACATATAATTAGTAAAAATGTGAAGTCAATCATGGAAAAAAGTACTTCTTACTTGGTTAACACTGAAAATATGCAGTGTGTATAAGTTAATTCTAATTAAAAAAAAATCTATGTTCATTAAGCCGAGCAAAACACATGTTAAAATGGAAGAAAGCATTGTTATGAATAATTGGACCTTTATATGCCATTCATACCCCAATGCTTCAGCTTTCTATGACTTAAAAGGGATTTCTCATAATTTCATTTAGAAAATTATAAGTTTAGAGTCACTTTTTGCCCCTTAGACAGTGTGTTTTGTTTCTTCAGCCTCATCAGTAAACTCATTTTAGTGATTACTTAAGCATCCGCCTGTTGGTAATTTTTAATGCCAAAGCTCGAGGCTGTTTTGGTCATACCGAGCGTTTTCACAGCCAGAAAATGTAGCGTCAAAATTTAGTTTACTGTTTTTTTATCAGAATTTTGGCAAAGTCTAATCTTAATTTATAAGTGACAAAAGAGAGAAAGGTGTAGTCCATCTGTTTGCCCTGAAAGTAGAGAAGGATTATTATACCAGAGCAGATTTATGGGAATGGCAAAGAGGCCTGAATAACATCATGGGTTTTAAATAAGTAACAATGCATCCTCTTTAAACTAGACAACTCCAGTTTCTCCAATCATAATGTCTTAGAAAATTATCTTTGCATCTGGAAAATGCCCTTTTCCTGGCCCGATGTAAATACCTAAACACTGACCAAATAGCTGTTATACTGTAAATCTTTTAATGGCTTAGATAATGTTGTTGACTCAACATCTGCTCATGTGCACGGTTGTACACGTTCACCTACAAATAACAATTAAGATTCATCATTGTGTGTTTTTCACATCTTTGCGTGTATTGTACCTAAGAAATGCTGCTGTAATTAAAGACCAGCCTGTACTTGAAACAGAACTCTTAAATACATTATAGTCAAACTGAAAATTTTTGGGGAACATTTATAACTGTAATGATTTATAATCCTGTGATGGATCGGCACCCCATCCAGGGGGTACCCTGCCTCGTGAACTAAGTCTCCTGGGATAGGCTCCAGGCCCTCCATGAGCCTGTATACAGCATAAAGATGATGAGTGAGTGAGATGATTTATAATCGCTCTTTTAAATCTGGTTCATGTCAGGATTACATTGTCGTGTCATCTCAGGGATTATTTTTCTTCACATTTAGAAATGTTATCACCTCTGCTTTGCCCAATAGTGATCTAAATCTACATCCAAATTTTTAGAAAACTGCTTGGCGTCAATGTACTATAGTACAGAAACACAAATAAAGTTTTACTTAGCCTGAACAATTTGATGTAAAAAAAAAAATAATAATCATAATAAATAAAAATTCGGATTATTTTGACACATTTCGGGATTGAGATTTTACGATAGTTATTTAGGCTAGTACTAAATAATGTGACAAATTATCACATTACAAGGATGTTCGCCAAAATTGCAGCTTTTCGCTTTTAAATAATTGCTTTGGTCCATATTGCGATTTCGATGTTTATACGATTAATTGTATTACGGGTACTTACAGCACTCTATGGGGTTGGATGCAACTTGTAGAGACACAGTCCTGCCATTGGGCTGGTTAATGTGGACACGGAACACCATTCGGACTCGGGTGTTTTTGCGGCCGATGTCTGTCTCGCCCTTCCTCAGTTCAATGTCAGAGTTTCGAAGCTTCAGGATTCCAGCACAGTCGATTCTGCAGGGTGGAAGACGTATAGGAAATCATTAAGAGTTTCCTTAATAAATTCCTTTACTCATGTGGAAAGAATAAAAAAAAAAAAATGGGATGTGAACCAAAAATGTAAACTATCAAACTGACAAATATAAAAAAAAAAATGAGCATTGAAATTTTTATTGATCCCAAACTAAGTGGAGTTTGCAAGCTTTATGGCTGATTTTGGACAAAGTGATGGAACTAATGCATGTACTGCCTGTTTGTCATGACTAGCAATGACATCAAGACCGACGTGTACAATGCTAGGCTTTGTAATGGTGAGGCATAACAGGTCAAAGTCTTTATCCCAGTTGGTGCCCTCACACCCTGGAAGAGGGACTTCCCTCTACTAGCTTAATTGCCTCCCTAGTGTCCATGGAATGGGGGATCTCTGGTGACTCTCACTGTGTTTCCAGAGGAAAAGCACATTGGGCAGCAAACACTTTCTCAATGTTGGTCAAGCATCCTAATTCAGGCTTCCCCCACAAAACTTATACCAGTACAAACAGCTTCAATTTTATATTTTATTTATTAATGAGACATTTGGGTGAAAAAGGTCTCATATTTAAAATAAAAACAAAATAAAACTAAAGCAGAGCTAATTAAAAAAACTGAGAATGCACATGGGATATGGCTTATTCTTCCAATTATTTTATATCAGAGTTTAGGGAACATGGTAAATGTCAAATTTTACACAAATCTATTTTCCCCCAGTTCAGCCAGTTACAACTTGAATACACAGAAAATACCCCCATAAGCACATAACTCGCAGTGTCTGATGTCACTCTCAGGCAAAATAAATTTGAACAGGAATATATTATGAGAGTTCATGGCCAATTGAATCATATAAATGGCTAGCGATCATATATATTAATTGTATAATAGTCTGTAAAAGAAAGCAAGATGCAGAGACCATCAGTGTGGGCTGACAGGCATTTCCCTGAAACCAGGGTTAAAAGTGTCTCGTGTCGTAACTACCGCTAGGCTCTTTCCGATGTTAATACTTCTCTTAGCAATATAATTAAGAAACAAGGGAAATGATGGGAAAGAAATGACCTCATTTGCTTCGACGGCGGACACAGACCAATTAGGGACACTCTTTACACCTTGCATGCTCGCTGGATGGATTGAGGCCGCCCCCTCGAACCTCCCACAGGATACAAACATGACTTGTTTTCATGTTTCTATTACATAAAAATGTAATTTCAGAGAATAAAAAACTATCCCAATGTGTTTCAGACTGAACAGTTGTGCTGCTGTTTTGCTTAATTTATTGTACAATTACGTGCCTTCATGATGTCAAGTGTAGACTGTGAAATGCTGTAGTGCTTATGGACCTGATTTGGGTAACATGGATTTCCTGAAGCAATGACACAGAAACGGAGAGATGGAGAAACTGAACTGGATCTATGAGGGAAAAAAAAACTGGCTTGTGTCTTATCAACAGCCTGCTTATGGATGGAAAGACCACATCAGCCAGCCTCCACAAAACCTGGCCTTTAAATGAAAAAAGGTCCTCAGCCCACACCTTCCTGTCTGAGATTGGACCGGAGAAAACCCCCTCACTGCTCCGACATTTCAGCAGACAATCTAGCCAAGACTTATCGGGTCATCAGGACACAGAGGAACGTCTGCTCCACCTGTAATTCAGTTAACCGTCTGATTTGTTCATAACACTTCCACGACAGATTTCTTACCGCAAGTAGAAATGAGAGTTTGCTTAAGCACTGCTTGTTCAAATATATATATTTTTTTAAACAAATGAAGCTGGTACTGGGTGGGGGTTTGTATTCACTTAAAAAACCAATGTGTTTTGCCAGTAAAGTGGTGTATTACCATAGAAAACAACAGAAAAGAGAGACGTTTAAAGGTGAGAGAGGTTATGTAATGTCTGGGTTCGATGGCTTATTTCTTTTACTCTGAAGCTGCTGGGATGAAAGCCAGTGGAACTGTTGAGAATGGAAGCCAAGGAGTGCTGCTGGCTGGACGGTGTGCTGGGTAAAAGCCCCAGGGACATTCAATCTCTAGGTGGTGGAAGTGGTGAGGAGGGGGTGTTAGGGATAAAACCTCTATAATTCATACAGCAAGAAGCAACAAACATACTGACACGTGTAGGATCAGAATTAGACTTGGACTTGTCAGAACAACAGGGGTCTGGGTATATGCATAATGGGTATATTCTGGTGCAGGATAGACTCCTCAAAGATTGTTTAAGCTCAGTAAAAGAGAAGGAAAACCCTTCAAGGGTCCACTCAGGATTCAAGGGTCCACTCAGAGGGACCATGTAGAGAGATCCAAGGAATTCCCTTAGAAGGTGAGAGATGAAACTTTAGATATTAGATATTGATTATTTCATGTAGATTCCCTGTTGTACTGTATATATTGTATATATAGTACAAGAAAGATATCCGACACACCGTACATCCGTACATCTACATAGAGTATATAGTGCCATAATATGTATAAAAATGAATAGAGGCATGAATGATACGTAAAGGTTGCATACAGATGGGACACACTCACATGGCTCTCATGTTGTTCTCAGGCAGCAGAGGGATCTCCAACACTTTGGTGTTCGATTGCATGGCCTCGTGGCTGGCAGTGGAAACTGTCTTCCCGGTGATGCGATGGACCTGGTAGAAAGCGTGTGGTCGCAGAAGTCGGTCGTCTGCCGTGCCGATGAAGAGCTGGAGCGTTAGTGGCTCACTCTCCATGTAGCCGTAGAGCTGGCAAAACAACAAAGAGAACTAGGTGAGCTCGTGAAAAAAAAAAAAACTCTCAAAAGAAGCCCACTCTTAAAACCCCATCTCTTCTGTACTGTAATTATTTCAGCACACTGTGGCTAAGGCTTCCTAATGATAGCTTTTAGCCTCAGAGAGGCTCGCTCGTGTTAGCAGCACTGTATTTGTTTCCCTGGTCGGGCTGGAGACGAGCCACATTACCTTCGACCTAGTTCTCTTTGCCCAATTAAGTGGGTTCCCTTTGGGGTTTTGGGGGATTCTTAAAGACAGGTTTGATCTTTTTTTTCTTCTTGAGGTTATGCAGCAGAAACTCTTTAAGAGCCTTTGTTCTGTAACACAGAAATGGAGGTTTGGTACTGTCACGCTTCTCGTTGTGAAAATTTCTCAGTAAACATAAAAACGATACCTATGGAGAAATGGGTCTTCAGCAGATACTGACTCCATGGAAAATAACCAAGATTTTAAAGAGGTCAAACATATAAATTTAACATAATCCCTCTATTTATTTTATGATGGCTAATAACATTTGAAACAAAATTTACATTAAACTACTAAATTGTTGTGATCTGACATAACCCTATTTTTTTGATTACAGAATGTTTTTTGAATGTCATGGTTCCAGGAACTTTTGCTTCTTACAGCATTTAATCTGGAAAGATTTTAATCCAGATTTTTTAACATGCCTACAAAACCATTTTTAGCCTTTGATGCGTTAGCAAATTTGTCTATTGGCTCTATACCATTTATTTAAATGTCATACTAATGTTCAGGGAAAAAAAACTCTACAAAACCCCTTTGAAATGATTGATTTTACACTTAATGGAATTAAATAAGCCTAAGAAAGACACCAAACATCTATGCACTCTTGTTCCCAATTGTTAGCCTGATTCAATTGAATTTTGGTGACGGCAGCATTTCTGAGCATTACTTGCTATTAACACGCTGTTAGCCTCCATAATGCTGCCCTGGGGGCTTTCTGACATGGAACACAATGAGTGTTATGATTTTCATTATGGCTGGCAAAGCTTTGGGCCAGAGCCAGCGACGGTGCCACACTGAGATAAAAGCACCAAGAGAATCAGAACCCCTTACTTCAAACAGGTACAACTTCCTGTCTCTCTCCGGTTACCACTTAGCCCTTTTGCTCACTAATAAAAACCACTTTAGCGCAGGCAGGGGGAAGAACTGGTTGTTCTGTAAGTGGGAGCCAACGTACTATATGTCAATGTGTTAAGATTGCTGTAGATCTGTTAATGTACACTTATTACTGTGGCTATCCTTGACCATGTGCTGTAAATGTTGCATGACCATATTAAGAAGAACAGTACATGCTGGATGTGCAGATCACTACTGCGGCTTTGGTGCAACCGTAATGGTACAACTGAATAGACTTTGGTGTAACCAGATCTTTCAGTGTGCATGGCTTCATTCTCCACATTGTGGGTGGGCGACTGGACTGCACCCTTAAAAGAGTAAAAAAGAAAACACTAAGATTAACGTCCAAAACTCAATCTAATTGGGGTTTACTGGCCACATGTTCAATTGCCCTGAAAGCAAATAAGAACGACCTGTCAAAATAAAGTCCATGTGGTAAATCCAAACTGCACAGTTTCAGGTCTAGGGCTTATGAAATTTCAATTGGTGACCGAGTCAAAACGGTAAGGATGTCAGGCTAAATAATAGGGGATCTGCTTATTTAACAGACTGAATCATCTAAGAGAATGTAGACCACATGTAACCTATGACATAATCTGATTAATGCTTATATAATTACCCCTGTTTGGGTGTGGGCGGGGGTGTCAGGGAGGATTGAGGTATTTTTGAAAAATGGACCAGCAGAGGAGTGAGAATGAGGCATTACTGGAAATTCCTGCCAACTACAATCTGGAAAATAATAATAAAAGTCAGGATCCTTTCCCAGACCAGTCCCCCCTAGTTGTAAGTGACACTTCTGGCATTTATGGTGGCACAGTGGCACCTTAGACATTTATCTTGGGTCGACCCAGAGCTTGGGTTATTGTTTGTGCAGATTTTTTAGACATTCTTTCCGGGCCAGTATGGGCTTCTTTCAGGTGCATTTGCTCCTCCTATCTCTGGCTCCAACAAAACATGCTGGTAAGTGCATTGCCCCAAGTGTTTCATTCAGGGTGTATTCCTGTCTCACATTGTGACCCTGGCCAGACCAGGAGAAAGTTTACTGAACATGAAGGAATGAACTCCCATTATACTACATTGTATGACCTCCTGCCATTATTACTGTCCCATGTAGACCCCTGGAGACACTACCCCTCCAAAAAAGCCATTTTAAGAGCTGTATTATTTGATTTCTTTTGCTTTTTTAACAAGTGGCCCTTTGGATGGTTGAAGGAAGGTCTTGAATAATTGGAGTCCATGTCTGGAGACAAGGAACACTGTGTTATAAAAAAAAAAAAAGCATAGCACTTAATTTGCTATGTGCGATTTGTGTCTCATCTGACCCAATATTCTGTGCTCTGAGTACCTAAAAAGAGGTCATTGTGACTAGACTTCAGAAACTGACATAAGGCTTTCAGACGATATAGTTTCTAAAAATGAATGGATTTCCAAGCATGATAAGTTATCCAAGATGAATAATCATTCTCAATACAAAACCCATTCTTTACTAGAAGACCATTCTCAGCGTCAATCAATGAGCTGAATGGTTAAGAATGACAATTTTTGATGCCAGCAATTGTTGGCTCATGATCTATCCACACTCCTGGCTCTTTTCCTCCTTTCAGAGTCTCAACAGATGTCCTGACCCTGAACGCTAGTAACATATGCTTGTCATCAACAAGGCATGCTGGGGTCAGGGGCTTCTTGAAGTCCTCGCTTCTCTAGAGAGCACTTTATCTCCAAGGTGATCTCACCAGAGGCACTCGCTCTGCTTATTATATTTTACTCGCTGTGTCACCGCAGCTAATTAGCTACAGGCCTGTTGCGCTACCAAGAACTTCTAGACAAACGATGAAAAGGGGAAAATGTTGCGAGTGTGTTTATTGTGCACTTGATCAAAACATGTAATCGGAAAATGGTCTTTTAAATAGTGCAGAAAAAATCCGACGTTTCTTCCTTTGTACCGCTTATAACACAGGATTATAGTCATTGCACACTGCCATAGTTTTGTGTGTTCTTTCAACCAGGCATTACCTCAGTTTTTATGTGTCTAAGGGAAATGGTTTTTGAGCTCACAGGTCTAGTGGTGTAGGGCCACAACCATGGCTGGCTTCATTCAAAGCAAAAGTGACCTCATGCACAAAAAGGAAGTGATGAATGAGGTCAGGTAACTTGCAGTGACGCTGGTCTTCCTGAAAGTAACGTAACATGTTTTTGTCCCCCACGGGCAAGCTCCCTAGATTTACTTACCATATGTGTTACTCTCCTGCACTCTCTCTCTCTCTCTCTCTCTCTCTCTCTCTCTTTATTGTCTTCATCCGCACGCTTCTAAAAGACACCATGAAATCCAAACCACTGTCCAAACGGTCTGTTGGTGCCTAAGGCTGAATTTTCTTTATACAGGGCATTATATGACAAAAATCTTTTACTTAAAGAAGATCTTTTATGCAAAATTCAATAATCGTTTTCAGACACTCTGGTGGGTCTAAAATGTGTAAGAAAAGAAATATTGGAAAAAAAAAACAATTCTAGCTTTTTGTCCTTTTTCAATTTTTATTATTTACATGAGCTTTAAGAAGCCAACTAGATTTTTCCCCCTTATTGTGACCTCATATAAGGAAGATACCTTGCTATTCTCTGGGACGTGTGACTCAGTCATAGCTCATTTACGGAGACACTGAAACAGTTCATTTGAAAAAGGAGTGAAATAAACGGAGTATAAAGTTTCACAAAATGACAGGATCTGACTGAAGTTCAGCTGGAGAATTAACACACACATTTTCTGGGAGCTCTGAGACCTGTATTAACCTGTTAAGGAAATAATAGAAAAGATAGCCATTTTATTTTACATATGTTTTTGAATCTATTGCTGGAAAATACGGAAAATGCTTATGATCTGTCTGGATTTCAGGATGTGCCTTAATTATACCCACTGACCGCTGACATATTTAGCACACCTATACAAATGTTTTTAATCTTCAACTGTCTAGATTCCTGTTCACAGCTGAAAGAAGTAGAACCCAATGTGGTCTTCCGCTGTTGTACAGTAGCTTACTACAGTTGTAAAAAAGTGGTTATTTGAGTGGCTTTTTGCGCTAATCAGTCTAAGCGTTTTTATCTCCTAAACATATGTCTGCCACTTCACTTCGAACCATTTTTGGTTTTGTTTTTCACACCGAGAAACTATTGTGCATGAAAATCCCTGGGGTTCGGCACCTGTCTGGGACCAACAGCTCTGCCAACTTTCCTCAATTCTAACATTTGACATGACATTCTAACATTTGACATGACATTCTAACATTTGACAGAAGCACTTGACCTGTATCTGTATTGTGATTTTTATGCATTGTATTGCTGCCACATGATTGGATAATGGCGTAGAGATTCCTTATAAAATGGCCAATAAGTTTATGGGGATCAAGTACACCCCATTGACAAACTACACCCATTGACAGTTAGTGGATGTCTGTATTAAGCTAACAACTTTATTTTATTTTATTTATTTATTTTTTTTTTACGGTATGTATAAAATCATTTTGTTGTTAAAAGCTTATACATTTGAATCAGTTACAAAGGAAGAAGAAAGTAGCGAATTTCATTAAAGGATTAGACACAACTCCTAATAAACTGGAAAGAGCCCATCCTCCTCGGCAACCTCATGTTTCAAACCAGGAATCTGAAATCAAATCATGGAGCGTAGTTCCTCTGACCGAGTTCTGCATATTACCAACTGTTTTGCATCAGAGAGGTCTGAGTGTCAGCCTGTGAGAAAGCCAAAATCTCTATTACTCAAGGTCTGTTCCTACTTTACACTGATTTGCCAGTTTATTAGGTTTACAGATCTAATAAATAATAAACAGGCAACTCATTCTACATAGTTGTTTCCATATTACCTATGTTGCCAGTTGATTAGTAGGCCCAAGGTATAAATCAACAGAATTACCAAGGAAATGTGCTCTTATTACGCATAACAAATATGGCACATGACATGCTATGCAGCAGCAGCCTTACTACATCAGGTATTAGTGAAACGTCCTCTCTGGAAACATATCAGCCCTGCTGGGTCACCCAGCTCCAGGATTTGCAATGGGAACATTTGTTTAAGGAAATGAGAGGCTCATGAGTGGTGACATCAGAGAGCTACAATAAGGAAGCTATGTTTTCACTTTTTCTTTCTCTCTATTACTTAACATTATGTAACTAATTCGAACTTCTTCCCGCTCTCGTTTCTGTCTCTTGTACTCGCCGCGGTGGTGAGAAGGAATGTCATGACTGGTCTAGTCCACGTGGCGTAGAAAGGGGGAGAGAGAAAGAGAGAGAGAGAGAGAGAGTGCAAGGTTGGAGGGAAGGAAGGAGGGGGACCATGGTCCATTATCACAGTCGCTCATAGGCGTTGACAGTCACCTGGAGAGGCCTCTCAGTACCAAATTAAATCTACACTCATCTAAGTCTTTTCTCTCTACCCTAGAGTCTCTTTTATTAGCTCGGCTGATTCACATAGGATTTGCTAAATGTCTGTGTGCGTGTAGCTTTATTGTAATTGGCTGCCTCAGTAATCAGTGTCACTTTTATGGTTTTCGGCAGAATGACAATAGACTGTGGTGGGTATTAAAATGCAAATGCGAAACAAATGTCATTGAGGGCCAACGTTTAAAGCGCCCCGTGTCTAGACTGAAGATCATAGAGATCATAAGCACTGTATAAATCGATGGCTTAAAAAAAAAACATCTTAGAACAGGAGTGCCTTGCCAAACACTACACACTGACGTGTGCAGGATTCCAGTGCCCCGTGATCTAAGTGGTGGCCAACGATGCCTTACCTCATAAATCTGTGGTCAGCACCTCAGACCAATGAAAATGTTGCCGTCGCACAGCATTCTTTGAGTTACTCCATGGTTGCAATTAGTGGTTTCCCAATACCAAGGTCTTGAGTAAGGGGAGCCCCTCAAAGAAAAGGAAATCTGGGCATGGAGTGATTACTGGATCTTTACATAATAAACACGAGACAGTAATTATTTGCAATATGCTGCTTTCTTGATTTTTTTTTTTTTTTAATAGAGCTGTCAACCATGCTTCATGGGGATTCCAGTAGATTTACTGGAGAAACATGCTTTCAAAGAGAAAATGTCTGATCCTTAATGCATTTCATTTCTTTGTCCAAACCTCAGGCTTTGGAAAGAGAGCGTTCAAGTAGTACCCAAAGCAGAGAATCTATCTAGCCGAAAGGGAATCAGGTTTCCCATCACCCTCGCTTCCAGGTACAGTTCTAAAGTTTAACCAATGCCAAGTCTTTAAACCATCAAAAAATAGTTACTAACTGAGTTACACTTTGGTCTTCAACAGTTTTTAAAACATAGTTCCATGTAATTCAGCACTGGTAAGCACTCACAATATTCATTTCAGATTGATGGAAAACCCATCATTCTTGAGGTGCTCATTCCCTCAAAGGTAGTCCTTGAGATTCCTCTAGAATGCCTCCAAAAACCATCATGTAGATGTTGGCAATGAATTTGGAGCAACAGTGTGCCTTTTCCACAGACAGACATCGCCCCAATAGTATTGCGGTTGGCAGTAGTTAGTAAAGAGGAAAAGTGGCTACAGGGGTCAGCTTCCTTCATAAAAAGCCATTCTGGGAAATAAAAGAGGCGAGGGGATCAGGGATACGGGCATAGACAATGACGGAACGGTTAGCCGGCAATATCCTTGTCTAAGAGGGGGAAGAAGATGTCTACCAACATGGGGCATCTCCGGTAAGCCTTGGTCTCCAGTCTGCCAGTGGTGTAGTGTATAGGGAGAGTGATGTCACCTCTAGGAAAGGAACTTTCCTAAACAAAGGGAAGTCTGTGTGTTTGGCAGCGGTGAAAGGGGTTAGAAAAACACCTCTGCTCATTACGGCAGAACCTCAATGATAACTAATGAGTATGCCGAGGGGAGAAGGGGGTTGCTGCCATTTCTTTTCTGTTGGTGTTCCAGCTGTTTGCATCACATGACAGAAAATTAAAATACAAACCCCATGTGATCGCTATACAAATGATGTGTGATGTGGCTCTGTTTGACAAGGGATGGGCACCACTGGTGGCTACCACTTTGTTTGTATTCTTGTTTTTTCAATGCTACTCTACAGGAAAGTTGTGTCACCACCACAATAGAAGCAGTGTGTGTGTTTATGTGTGTTGCTGCATGAAAGAAAACATTTTGGAATGAGTGTCAGCTCATAGATTGACTTGGGAGCCCTTTTGAGAGATGACTGCCTCAACAGAAATTACACAAGCAATGAGACGAATGCCCCTGGAGATGCAGCATGGTAGCATCAGCTGGGCTGTGGGTCTCCTGTCTCTCTTTTGCCCCATATCATGCCCTACTCCTCTGTAGGAGCACCACTTGTGCCTAGGGCCCTTAATCAGCAGGAAGCATAGGGTCCCAGAGGGGAAGGAGCTCTGCCGAGCCTCAGCTGGCTGCCTGTTGATTCCCTGCGCCCCACACCCTCTTCCCTCATCCCCCCTGCTGCTGTTCTCCATGGCTGCCACCCACCCGCCCAAAGCCTGCTCTTCATTACTGCCTTACCCTGGCAGCCATGATGTGAACGATGCTCCGGCAAGGAAAGTAAGTAAGTAAGTAAGTAAGTAAGTAAGTACAGGGGTTGGTTGGGGGAGTCAAAATTACAACCCACTCTACTCTCAGCTTTTGGATCATCTACGATAAATGTTGGCAAGAGTTGAAGCATGACTAAGCTAAAGCTCCTTTCTTACAGCACATCTCTCTCACTGGACCGGATTGGCTAACCCAGACAAGAGAGAGCAGCAAGTAAGCTTCTGCTGTCTGCTCGGGAGGCAGCAGGCTGACGAAAGCCCTCATATATCTCCCCCAAACTGGAGCGGTTAAGGCATTAAATCACAGTGAAGAAAAGTAAAAGCTGAAGCATGATAACAATGCGAGCACGGAAGATGAAGTGCGTCACCGAAGTGGTATTTTTCAGCTTTCGTTCTTTTAGAGAAAATCTAATCACATTGTACAACTAAAACATACTCCAAAATGGAAATTCTACTGTTTTAAAATAGAAAAAAATGGAAATAAAGCAATTTGTGGTTGCTGCATGAATAAATGAAGCTGACCAGAGACTGGAATACACTATATGGTCAAAAGTTTGTAGACACCCGATAGCGATCAGAACTGTTTTATTTTTTTTTAAATATCCCATTCTATTGAGGTATTACATGTTTCGCATGTACCACATCACATGTTTTGTTATAATAACCTCTACTGTTCTGGGAAGGCTTTTCATTTGATTTTGAGACATCATTGTGATTGTGCTCATTCAGCTGCAAAAGGCTTAGTGAGGTCAGGCAAAAACCGCTGGATGATGTTGGGTCTGTGGCGCAGTTAGTGGTCTGGTTCATCCCAAGGGGGTTCAGTGGGAGTATGATCAGGGATCTGTGAAGGGCAATCGAGATCTTTTACACCATTGTGTTCATGGAGCTGTATAGGCGGGGTTTCAGGAAAGGGAAATCTTAAAACAATAGCATAAAAAATATTATAGAAAAACTTTGACCGTCCAACTTTTGGGGAAGTAACGCATGTGAGCATGACTGTCAGGTGTTCACTTACTTTTGGCGATGTAGTGTAAGCCACAGCATATGGGTGCCGGGGTTTATATTTGTTACTAATGGTACTACACCCATGAGAGATGGATGGCACTCTTGGCAGTCTTAGTCGTGTACAACTCTCAATCGCAGCCATGTGACAGGCTACACTGGTTAACGTCTACCTCCCTGCAGGCCTGTGTTAACAAATTCAACTTCAGCATTGAGACATGACTTCTACTGGGGGGAGGAAATGGATTATAAATAACACCTGAGAGTTGATGAATTAGGTTTGAAACTGGCTGGGCGGCAGCTGCTGTGCTGGGAAGTGAAAGTGCCCGTGTTCGACTGGGGAGAAAATAAGGGTTTGGAAAACAGCTGCAATGCCTTGACTACTGCCTTTACCAAGAGACGGCAGCACCGCGCCAGTGTGTCTGCGTCTGAATGTATTACATTATTGATTTCACGGCCACACGCGCGTCACTCCCGACCACATACACACACACATGTAGCGTTGCACTTTCAAGTGCACTTTCCACCTTGGATAAACCAAGACGGGAATTAGGGGGCTAAGTTCAAGACAGAGAAAAATAGAGAGCGCTTTTTTCTAACACGTGTCAGGTAATGCAGGTGAGAGTGACGTGGGTCCTATAACCCCTGCCAAACACAATAGTTAGAGGCAGTGCTCTCACCCCACAGTAATTGCGATAATATGCCCCACTGCAATTCGCTCCTAGAAACGGTGTAGTTCGATTGACTTCGGACTTCACGGGCCATTAATAACACATACACACCAGCATCTCACTCACAAATGTATACACACTCTCTTTTTCTTTCTGTCACTCTCAGATGCATGTTTACCTTTATTTAAAGCTCAGATGGTCAGCCAGACATTTTATAAAAAACAAGAAGACAGTCATGTGTAATAAAACAGTTTCTTCATTTCGGAGTAAAGGCAGTAATAATTCCAGGTACTAATATATATATATATATATATATATATATATATATATATTACAAGTACAATTACTTGAAAAGCAGATGAATAATAGTTTCACATTAGTAACATCATTTTCCCACATGCACTTCTAGTGAAAGAAAGAGCATTTTCACACACACTATGTGATGGGAACTCAGGATTGCGATTAAACAGCTGTGCAGCCATAAGAAAAGCAATTGTCAGTGAGACTAATCAGAAAAGTAGGCTTCAGCTTGCTAGGGAGTATAAAGATTGGACTTTGGAACAATGGAAAAAGATCACTTGTCCAGACTGACCCTGCTACAGAGCGATGTGCGTGTCGTGGTACGAGGGAAAGTGCATAAAGTGATGCACCCATCATACATAGTCCTCATTGCACGGCGGTGCTATGAACTGGGGTTGCTTCAGTTGCTCAGGTCTAGGCTTAGCAACGTTATGTGTACTATGTATAGATGGGGTTATACACTGAATACTAGCTCAATCCATGTGGCTGATTAGACAGAAATGACTGTAGATGTTTGCTCTTGTAAGATTTTCTGTATAGCAGAAGAAAGGTTAGCATACCTGCACCACAGGGTGCCCTCCTGACAGGGCCTTCACTGCTCCTCGGCTGCCCTCCGTCTCATAATGGGCACGGTGGTGGGATTTGGGCTGCACCTCAATCTGCAGATTGTAGGGACCTGAGCAGGACGGCAGCTGCCAATCAAGAGCCGGCAGGGACGAGCTGCCAAATCAGAGGACAGAGCACTTCATCAAGATTTATGCATTACACACACACATACACATATACACATACTCCACTCACAGACAGTCTTGCAGGCATTAATCGGATGAGTGAAACCAGATTTTCGGCCTGCTCTGGCAAGCGCGTGGGACCCGGACCCCTTCGTTTCATCATTGTCTCTAATCTAATCTGGCGTAGTCAAAGTCTGACATACTTAATTTTCAAAGTCTGGCAGCTAATTGTGGATGTTTTTTTTTTTGGTTGTTTATTTCTTTTAGAAGAATTAATGAAAGAAGCATGCGCTCCATTTAAAGTGTACCATGTATTCTATCACGATCTGACAGCTCATCTGTCTGGGTCTCCACAAAGGTGATCATGCTTTTAAGTGGATGAATTCAATTCCACCAAAATTATAAAACGTAAAAAAAAAAAATATATATATATATATATATATATGTTTTGTATTATGTTTGTGATTCACTGTTGTCCTGAGACAGTAAGAGATGGAAGAACACGTTCCCACGTGAAAAGTCACACAAAGCACACACACTGACGGAACAAAATTTCACCACACCCGGATGCCTGGACGATGCAACCTAAATCAACACAAACGGACACAATCTCAGGCATCCTCTTGGAACTTTCGGTGTGTTTGCTGACCCGAAACGAACCGGCTTTCCTTTGCACTTTTTATCTGCATTTTATCTTCCCTTTATCGCCCTAATGCGTCTGAGAGGGAAGGGGAATCTGCAGCCAGTACCACCAGGACTGACACCATCACTTCCTGCTCCGCACTATCACCCTCAAACACTTGATTTCCGACAGGAAAGTGTGCCGGCGGAGGAAAGTACGCGCACACATACACACTCGTGCACTATGACCACAGGCGGACCCAGAGGCCTGTTAAAAACAGTAAAAACAACAAAATAATAAAGTCATGTGTTGGTGAGTGTTTATGTGTGGGTTGCTATAGGAACTAGCCCACAATGCATTGTGCAACCCTTTGAAAAGTGATTTATAAAATACGTCTCATGTCTCTTACTTTTAGAATAAATATAGGATCGGCTAAATTGAATAAACTGGTTTTATTTTAGACACCAAGGAGGAGACTTTGTCTGTATGTAAACCCAAATTATTCATTAGCTCTATAACCATGTGTCTGAAGTCCATGTGTCAATAATCCTACCTCAAATGTTTTAATAGATTCAATTCTGTGTACTATTTTTCTTGTACCTGAGGTAAGGTTTGGGCTTGGGCCATGAGTATGGGTGAGGTGGCACATCCAGGAATCCTGAGCAATAGCTCTCTTTCTTGAATGGCATGCAGTTGGAGTTGGTATAGTCCTCCTGGCCTAGTTCCGTGCCTGCATCGTCATTCGCCGGCTCCAGCTTCAGACTCATGCTGGCATTGTGCTCAACACTGGTCTTCCGACTCTTGTTGGGAACGCCATCTCCGAGATCAGGTAGGCCGTCTGTACTGAGAGCATTGATAGCTGCCACGATGGCTGAATTGGTGGTGTACTGGTTAGTGGTTCCCAGCCAGCTTTCTTCGATCCTTGGTGAACCTTGAGGTGAAGCCCCGGGAGAATGGTTGGGTGAGATGCCTGGTGCGTGCCCATAGGGAGTGCCGCTGAAGCTATACTTCCGCTTGCCATGACTTCCGATTTCCTCGTTGGGGGAGTTGGAAGGAGACTGACGAGGGGACGGCCCAGCGGCATGCCCATGAGGTGGGCAAGACAGCATCAAAGAGGACGATCCTTTAGGCGAGACACACGGTGACTGCCAAGGTGAGTTTTGAGGTGAGTTTTCATAGTTGTAGAAACCAGACTCAAATGAAGCATCAGAGTTGCAGCTGCTTGCTGGACTCAGACTGCTCGGGTCACGGTACCCATCAGCGCCGGGCAAGGTCAAGGTCACAATGTTGACTCGCTTAGCCACAGGGCCCATGGTGCCACTTTGTTCCACCTCTTCCTCAGGCATCTGGCCATAGGATGTTATCTCGATCCGTGGCCTCTCCAAAGGTGGTGCACCATTGGGACGAAGCCCGGGGAAGTAGTAGTTGGGAGCCATGGCGCTCTCGTGGAGTCCGTAGCTTGCTTGGTGGCATGATGAGACTGAAATAACGGGGCTTGATTGAAGATTGTGGTACTGGGATGCCAGGCAGGGGTTGGCCATGCCAAGTGGGAGAGACAGACTTACGTTTGGTGCATAGCTAAAAGCCTCTGCAAGGAGAAAAGAAAAAAAAGATGGCAAGTTAAAGACAAAAGTCTAGCTTGTCTATTAGTGAAAGATATAGAAAGTAGCAGGCTTACTTCAAAATGTACTTTGGGGCATGGAAATGTTTTTACATGAGTATCATAGGAAAAGTAAAAAAGTATGTAAGGTCAGCTCCAGGAGATAAGAAGGCTGGTTATAGGAAATCCAACAAAATTACTCTTGCTGATTTAAGTTCTTATCTATATTTTATTATATGCATCTTCTTACATATTTAAAGATTGGTTAGCACAAAGTATCAAAAATAATAAATTCCAACCATCACCCCGGGATTATTGATCATTTGTAGCGGTTATTTCAAAACCTGTGATGTAATTATTTCACTCGAACCTGGATCAAAAGCGTACAACATGATTAAATGAGTAAAAAGAAAACTCCCTATCATGACCCTGTCTTCGTACTCATTCAGGTTTCTAAAGAAAACACTGCGTTCTGTTTGAGCAGTGACGCTTTCTTGTGGCCGGCCCCTTCACCTCAATCTATATTTGCTAACTGCAGCGGTACGCAACCAGGGCACCACGTGAAATGATGAACCTGTCATGCACCACAGAATGCGTGGGCAGAATGACTAAAATTAGTGTGTGACAGACTATTTCCAGAAGCAGATACACTGAAAAAAATGCTGTCACTCTTGAATAGATTTTGTGGTTACAAAAAAAAAAAAAATTATAATAATTTAAAAAAGCTTAAAAGCTATTTAAAACAGTATGATTTAAAAAAAAATTATCTTTCTCTCTGTTTCTTTCAGTTTCTTTTTCTATCCATCTATCAGTCTCTGACAATCACACAAACACAAAACAGCAAAACAGCACAAATCACCAGTTTTTGAATAAATAGGAATAAAATGTGTCCCAAAGGTGTAATATAATAAAAAATTAATAAATAAAAATTAATTAATAATTAATAATAAAAATATTTACTAAATAAAAAAACATACATTTTTAATTCTTTGCAAAGATAAATAAACTAAAGAATTAGTATTTCTGACACAAAGTTTGTCAAAATAAAAAAACAGATTCACTCATTGACACTTTATCCACTCACACACACACACACACAAACACACACACACACTCTCTCTCTCTGTCTATCTCTCACTGTCACCTGCCCAACACACCTCTCTCCATTTCCATCTCTCCTCCTCGGCTGCCGTACTCAAACAGAAAGCTGAAATCAAACTCTGGCTCTTTATGGCCGGATCCCATCTTCGGCGTCTCCGGGAAGGAGTGTGTATGCGCCGCTGTGTATCAGCAGCTCCTCGAGCAGAGCAGTGCAGTGGCTTTTGACATCCTGTTCAGTCAAACCAGAGCTCTTATCTCTTCCTTACTCTTGTTAAAAAAAAAAAAAAAAAAAAAACACCTGCCGCCTCATTCTGAGGGTTCTCTCGCAGCCAGATCCGCCCCTTACTAGTTCCTTTTTCAACTTTGAGGCACTCTGTGATTCACAAGCACTCTGCAGAAAAGAGCAGCAGGTAGCTACGGCTGCGCACGTCGCCTACATGCACATCATGCACACGGGGTTTTCTCTCCTCGTGGCATGGCGTGTTTGCATTTCGAGCTCAGCGGAGCTGCTTGACAGGGAAGTGAGCTAGTGTAGATTGCGTAGCCGTCCACCACATGCATGAACGCATGGGGGAATAAAGCAGAAGTCTGCCCTATGGATGGAATTTTACCTTATGCAAACTGGCCTACAGGAGAGCATGGAGGTTTTTTTTTTTCTCTCTTCTTTTTAACAGTTATCCACTGGACTGACTTTTGGGGAGAGTCAGCCTCTTAATTGTGCGTCTGGCAAAATTATGGGTATCAGAGACAGAGGTTTGGGCAACAACATGGGAAGAGGGGTGCAGAAAACTGCCGTCGTCAGCAGGCTGAAGCGCTGAGACAACGCACACACACATACACCCACACACCCACACACACACACACACACCCACACGTGGGCTCAAGTGCTGATGCGACACACATGCATACCCAAACCAAGCAGTCTGCTATCAATTATGAGGCTTAAAAGCAGAGGGCTGAAACGAATAATCATGCTCCCCTCGCCACAGTAATGCAATCCCCCAAACCACACATACAGACAGAAGGAACCCCAAATCGACGCACAGCCCATGACATCAGTGCGCTTTAGTTACTGGAGTAAGCGTAAGAGACGGAGATCCATCATCCTTCATAAAACCCTTGATACGCTACGATTCCCGTAGCACCACGCCAAGCTTGCGTCTACTAACGAATGATGCGATGTCGAGTCTGCACTCCTGTCCTGATCCCAACTGAACTCAAGACTCTCGAGTTAAGAAACAGAAAGAAAACTGAGGCAGCAATATTGCAACACATTGATGCAACTATCACAGGCACGGGCCGTTCTATTTGTGGCCGTAACAGCTGTGCACCGATGCTAAATAAATAAATAAATAAATAAATAAATCGTAGGTGTTATAACAGACTGCTTGTGGATTCATGACTGACAGCGAGAAAGAAGCAACTCATTAACGGCTACACAGCACACACATTCTAGAATGCAATAGTAATATTCTATTAATTTCTATCTTCTATTTTAATGTAACCAGAGGTTTATGATTCTATTAATGCATGCAGCTTGCAGGAGTTCGAATATCACGCCATTAAATAGTCAAAAAAAAACATTAAACATTCTATTAAAAGTATGAGCATGATGTTAATTTTTCTCTTCTATTCTATCGTATTCCATTCTACACTAAAGTCAATATAGTGGCACTGACTCTATTAAGTTTCAGTATTGATAATGCATTAATAACAGGATTGACATGACATTAATACAAACTGCATTTATATTCTATTGTATTCTATTCTATTCTGTTCCTGTTCTACTTTAAATTCAATATATCGGCATTACCTTTCTTGTGTTTCACTATAAATAATGCATGAAAAAAGGATTTGACCGGAAATTGATTAAGAAAAACTGCATCTCTATTATATTCTCACTCACTCTCTATACCGCTTATCCTGCACAGGGTTATGGGAGGCCTGGAGCCTACCTCGAGTACTCAGGGCATGAGACAGGGTACACCCTGGGCGGAGTGCCAATCTATTGCAGGGAACACACACACTACGTGGATTATATGAAGCCAATCAGCCTACTTTCCATGTCTCCGTTCTGTGGGAGGAAACCAGAGTATCTGGAGGAAACCCACCAAGCAGGGGGAAAACATGCAAACTCCACACACAGAGACTCAGGGCGAGAATCAAACCGTTGACACTGGAGTTGCATGGCCCCAGTGCTAACCACTACACCACCATTCAAATTCAATATAGTGTCATTGGCTCTATTAAGTTTCAGTATTGATAATGCATGAACAAAGGAATTGAAAGAGGGCAAAGGAATTGATAAGAATTCTATTCTAATATCAATATTGTGGCTGCCATTGTTAGGTTTCAGTGTTAATCCATTAGTAATATTAATAATAATAAACATTTAACAAGAAATTAATATGATTAATAATTATAATTATTAATAACTATTCTATTTTATTGTATTCTACTCTACTCTATCCTCACTCACTTTCTCACTCATTCTCCAACCTATAATGGGTCACAGGGCTATGGCAAGGTACACCCTTGATTGGGTGCCAGTCCGTCGCAGGGCAGACAAGCACACACACACACACACACACTCACGCACACAGTTTGGAAGGGCTGGTTAGTCTAATCTGCATGTCTTTGGACTGTGGGAGGAAACTGGAGTACCTGGAGGAAACCAATCCAAGCTCAGAGAGATCATGGAAACTCGACAGACCCGAAGGTGGGACTCTAACCCTTGACCCTGGAGGTGCAAGGTCACAGTGCTAATCACTATGCCATTATTCTGCCTTGTATTCTCTTCTATTTCCAATTCAATAAATTGTTACTGGCTCTATTAGGTTTTACAATTAATAATACACGAATAAAGAAATTGACAGGAAATTAATAAACACTGCATCTTCAGTCTGTTTTGTTCTTTGCTATTTAAGTTTAACGTAACTACTGTATGTTGATATGGGGTTAAAACAGGACAGGTCAGTATAGTTGCTTTGACTATACTGGACAGGTTTTATTAATGATACGACATGAGACAAACTGGATTTCAAAAGACCTCAACATGAAATGAATCCCAATTGCAGTTCTATTCTATTCTTTTCTCTTTTCTTCATTGTATTCTATCCTTATTTAAAGTAACCGTATCAGCCATTATATAATAATAATAATTTGATGTCAGTAAATTTCACAAGTAAAATATTTTAATAAAAAACAAATTGTATTTGGCGTAAGTATAACATTAATTCAAACTTTCATCTTTGTTTAATTCCATCCTTTTTAAAGCAGCTTTAATGGAATGACACTCCTAACATCTCCAACGCATTTCATTATATAAGAAGATTGCATTATTGAGTCAATAACATCTCGCTTACAGTCCTAATGAAAACTTTAATTAAAAAAATTAACTACAAACAACACAGGCTTGCCAAAGTCTTGCATTAGGCAGCTTATCGACATATTGCAGTGATTTTATGGTATTTGTTTTCCCATTAAAAACTCAAAATTTTTCTGACAGGAGCAGATAATATAATAATGCCAGGGTCTCACCTCTGCGTTTAAATAGCTGCACCTCGGATATGAGTGCATTAATCGGTCATTAATAGTTAATCAGTGTGAATATGCTTAAAAAGCCTGATCTATTTTTATTCCTAACTTGTGTGTTCTTCTGTAAAGCACAACCAAAGTGTGGAGTCTCATTATGTCTATTCTATCAGTCCTGTACTGTCCAATAGAATACATTGTTGCCTCCTTAGCCAACGTGTAAAGTTTATTTGAAAAGTGTAAAGTCTGTTTTCTTTAATCCTATTCCATGTACTATATGATTAATTAAAAATAATATTTAATTTTTTTTTTGGAATCGGATAAACACAATGCATCAGCATCAGGTTGAGTTTAAAGCAGGTGATATGCAATGATATCTCTCTCTCTCTCTTACACACACACACACACACACAGACAGACAGACAGAGGCGCGCACACACCTTCCTCCGCAGACTTCATGCTGTACCGAGCGGAGCAGCAGAGCTCGGGTCCTCTCCGTTTGCCCAAAGCCGGCCGTGTGAAGTTGGCGCTCGAATCGGGACGCGTGCACGCAGACGCGGGCATTCACCCTGTCGACACGGGAGCGCGCAAACTTTTCAAAAAAATCAAAAGAAAGATATAAATTTAAAATAAAAAAAGTCGAGCGAACGCTGAAGTGAGATCTGGAGTGAGATCAGTGTAAAGAGTGCATCCCGGATCCGCTGTGTGTGTGTGTGTGTGTGTGTGTGTCTGGTTACGCGGTCAGTCCGTACGCGCTCTGGCGCTGCTCATCATACTGAGACTCTCCGTGTGTGTGTGTGTGTGTGTGTGTGTTTTTTTTTACCGGCGTTGTGTGACGCGAGTGTTTACGGAGCTCCCGGACCGCGCCGTATTTAAACCTGGAAAATACCCTCCTATCCATCCCCCCCCTCTCCCGCCTACCGAATCCCACGCGCCGCCCTCCGGTTACTGACGGTCGCGCCCCCCGGCAGCTCTCTCTCTCTCTCTCTCTCTCTCCGGGAAGGGATTCCGCCTGACATCAACATTCCTACTGCCACGTCCGTTATTATTATTATTATTATTATTATTATTATTATTATAATTAGTGATTCTCATTTCCATATTTGACAATCTATATCCTCTTGAACGTATCACGGTGGTATCAGTGTTCCGGGTTCGATTCCCACCTCTCCGTGCATGGAGTTTGCATGTTCTCCCCATGCTTGGTGGGTTTCCTCCCACAGTCCAAAGACATGCAGATTAGGCTAATTGGCATTCCTAAATTGCCTGTAGTGTGTGTGTGTGTGTGTGTGTGTGTGTGTGTTCCCTGTGATAGTTTGGCACCCCATCCAGGGTGTACCCCACCTCATGTCCTCCAAGTCTCCAGGCCCCCAGCGACCCCGACAATGCAGTATAGACGGACATGTCATATGAGGACATGACACTTTCTCCCAACTTCATTGTCTCTATTGTCTCTGTTGAAACAACGGAAAGCAACTGTAACCAAGACAAAGCAACCCCCCTCTGGGATTAATAACGTCCTTTGAAT
>JAOVVA010000024.1:15568747-15597880 GCA_028565275.1 Leiocassis micropogon
TATGTAGTGTCCGTAACTTTTTCGAATTTAAATCTTTCAGTGATCTCAACTGTCATTCAGATAAAACTTGGCCAATTTAGATTTCACATGAAAAGACATAAACCTGAAAGAGAGTATTGTTCTAAAATGCAAAATTGTTAATATATTGCAACATGAATTTGACATGGTTACAGACACTACAGATTTTTTGCTTTGAATGCTTGGAATGCTTTAATTTAAGCTACAGTTTTTACAGGTCATATGCTTCTAAAAGCTTACACTTTGATATATGAATAATTTGCATTTTAATTATTATTGTTTGAAGCGAGACAGTATAAAGCTGAAAAATGCTATGATATAAAATCATCTCTCTAAAACAGCTGAAGTTAGCAAACTGAAGTTTTAGGTAAGCAAGTTTGGTCACTTCCATGTTGCATAAACTTCAGAAGTAGCTTCTTGCCACATACATTTTCTGTATTATATTTATAACATTAAAAAACAACTTTTGGCCGTTTGTCTGATCATTCTGTATATTAAGCCTTGAAAATGTCCATGAGCTAATGTTGGTGGTTAATGCTGAAACATTATTTTATAGCTTTCATTTGTCCAATCACTGTTGCCATGATACAGTATTTAACACTACTGTGTCAGAGCTGAGCTAACAGCACTGAAAATGTACAACATGTGCTGTCAGATTACTGTAACCTCTGAAGTAAAAGGCGTACCGTATAACCATTAATAAAGAGGCATGCCACATGTGCATCATTATAAACTGACAAAGATACATTGTACTTTGACTTCCATTTAGTTGACAATTACTAGTAAATTCTACAGAAATAATTTAAATATCTGACTTTCTGACATCCCCCCGTTGATGCATTCATTCAGATTAATGATTCAGATTTGAAAGGATCCAAAAAAGTCTTATTTGAATTTATAAGGTGCAAATGCAAAATTTCTGTACATGATATGTAAAATGACCTTTCGCTGGTCATCGACAGTCATCACTGCAGCAGTTTTATCAGCTTCATAAAATTCCTCACTAAAATGTGCACATAGAACACACGCAAACACACACACACACACACACACACACACACACACACTTTCTCTCCTAGCCTTCCTCATGTTGCTAAAGAGCTGCATTGTGCACAGAGCTGTCAACATTCCCATGAGCAGCCTGCATCCACCCCCCCCCCTTCCAAAACACACACACACACACACACACACACACAGCCCTGGGGGGTTAAAATTGATTGTAAGTACTGAATTATTCAGTTCCGGTCCTCGGCCGTTTAAGTGAGTTTCTTTGGTTACATTCAGAATCGCTTTCATAGCAAAACACGGGAAGCTTATCCCCCCCGCAGGCCCCGGCGGACCGAGCTGCATCTCTCATCAACCGCACGGCCCGAGAGCAGAGGGAGAAACCGAGAGAAACAAACACCGCAACGCAAAGACCTATGCAGACAATGACGAGAGCGAGCGTTTATATGTGAAGGAAAGCCGCTGACCGAAGGCCGTGATGCTGCCGTGACATGAGCGAATGCACACGAGCAGACACATTGGAAAGGCGCGAGCGGAAAGGCCGTCTTGAAGACAATGGCTGAAATTGACAGTGGCTTCACTTGTGGCTACTTCAGGGGCACTTTATGACATCCTCAGACTCGACGGCTAACACGCCACAGCTGCAGCTGTCACATGGAAGTTTAACTCAGGAGAATAAAGTGCATCCATATGCTAACTGTTTACACTCAAACTTCTCTTATGTGCTGCTTTAATTAAAACTCAATATGTATTTTTAGTCCACAATTTGAAAGACAATCTACAGTAATAATAATAATTATAATAACAATGATAATAATAAAGCCATTTGTGCAAACTTATGCTTAGGTCTGCGCTAACAATATACGCTAATAATAGCATAAGAACCTACAGAATGTTACAGTTTCAAAAGAAGACCAATAAACATCTGTGTGAAATATGAACTTTTATTTATGTTTTTAATATTAGCTGCCTAATATCCTAATAGTTGGGCTAAAATGCATAGCTTGCTAGCTTGTCTGAATGAATCTACCTTGCTAGGGATCTACAGTATGTGATAAATAAAATTAGTCTAGCTAGCTTGCTTTTATTACTTGATATGACATTTAGCTAGCCTACCAGTGAGCTTAGCTTTCACACACACGACCTTAAGTACCTTGCTCATGAATTACGGTGATATTTTCCAAACTTGTAATAATTACTGTAACTTACAGTAATGTTAGCTAGCTTGGTTGTGCTCGTCTTTATTTTACATTAAAAAGTATTTAGCTAATTTGGTAGAAGTGTTTAGAACTGAACAGGATTACATTAATAAAAAACAAGTACTGTCCTGTATTTGGAGAAGAAAAAAAAATCTGAATACTAAAGAAGTGAGAGTTCTGAGATTAACAAAAAGAAAGTAAAGAAATAAGTCAGAATTTTGAGAATTCTGAATTTTGAGAGAAAAAAAATTCAAAGAAAAAAGACAGAATTCTGATATTAAATTAGAAATTCTAAACTTAAAGTCAGAAATCTGAGAAAACGTTTGATATTAAAGGATTAAAATCTTAAATTTTAAAATTAAATTCATAATTCTAAGAAAAACTCAGAATTCTGAGAAAAAAGTCTTTAAAAGATTAAATTTACAATTTCAAGAAAAACCTTCAAATTAAAGTCAGAATTCTGATGTTTGCGTTTTAATATATTAAATTCTAAGATTAAATTTATAATTCTATGTCTGACTTATAAATTCTGAAAAAAAGTTTTTTGTATGGTGGCTTTTTTTCTGTAGGTTACGTACAATATCTGGATACTTTAACTAATAGTGCTAGATTGTGCTATGGATGTGCTATTAAGAATGCAAATGTATGAGGGATATATATACTGTATATACATAATTTGACACAGTTACATTAGTTTAGTTTACAATTACATTAGTTTATTCAGAAGTACAGTCTACTACTTGCAAGTGGTCTGGGGCTGAACAGTCCTCTGCAGATAAATCCAGAGTATTTAGCAATCACCATATTTCTAAATAACGGCTAAAGACCATATTACAGCTCTTCATCAACGTAATTTTTCTACTGGCATAAGACATCATCTCAGGCAGGTCGAGGGCAACATTTGTTTGTCTTATTTAAAGATCATTAAAATATGCCCTCGATCATAATGCTGGGTAGACTTACAAATAAAATGGTCAGCAGTTCAATAAAACTAATTAAATGTAAATGCCATGGTTTACTGCCGCATAGATCTGTTAATACAATTCAGTCATGGTCCAATTACAGAAAATCTCGATGACCTCACGGCCTGTAATAAATTTACCTCAAATGCTACAGAGAGAGAGAGAGAGAGCAAGATAAAGTGAGAGAGCGAGAAAGAGAGAGAGAGAAGTAGCTATGACACTGCGGCAATAGGAAACCCAAAGCCAGCATCCGAGCATCTTGGGGCCCGTGCTATCATGAAATGACCCGTTTGAAATTTTAATTCTCTGATCACATTAAGTGCTTTGGGAAGAGAGCAAAATCTGAAGCGAAGATCTTGCTGGTGTCATCTCCTGTTCTCGAGGAGAGATAAAGAAGGTGCTTGTGCCGAGGGACGCTTTATTCCTGAGCATCGCAGAGGCTTAAATTACCCCGCAGGGTACGATGATGGGTCTGACAGTTCATCTCATCGGCTGAACATGCTTCTGTCTGTCACACTCATGACAGACAACTGTGAGTGGCTGACATCTCCCGATCTGCACAGAGCTCCAGCGATGCTCTCAGGTTACACATCAAAACAAAGAGATTGTACATCTTATTTGCCATATTAAATATGTAATCTAATGTCAAAAGACGTCATATGAAAAGAAGCTGGACGGTATAAGTACACCATCCCTCCCTCCATGTCCTGTCTTAACGCCTATGACCTCATAACTAATTACAAGTGTTTTATTGGATGGATTGTCAGACGAATGCTGGGTGCATTATGGAAATTACTTCTCATGCATTCAACAGCGTCAATTACTGCTTAACCTCTTGACATTCAAGTGGCAGGCCAACAAAAGGACATACTTTTAGCATTATCCTTTGCGTCTCGAGAGCAGAATGACTCATAGTATTAAAGATGTGATTCATTCAGAAGGTAGCTGCATGCAGTTACATTTCTGGGGAGGTACACGACAGTCTACGGTGAAGAGACCTACAGCCTAGAGTTGACACAGAAGCTTAAATCAGGCTTTAGTGTTTAGCATGGCTGTTTTGCACCTCAAGGGTTGGAGGTTTGAATCTCACCTCTGGTCTTTCTGCTTGGAGTTTGCATGTTCTCCCTGTGCTTGGTGGGTTTCTTCTGGTTTTCTCTGGTCCAAAGACATGTGGTATGGTGTACTGTAGGCTGATTGCCGTATCCAAATTGCCTGTAGCGTATGATTCGGTGGGTGAGTGCTAGTGTCCTGTGATGGGTTGGCATTAGGGTCAAAGTAGAACTGGAGCCTACTGAGCCTAACACAGAGCAGTGACTGGGAATAAACCCTAAATGGGAAGCCCATCCAGATATACTGTACACATTAACATCTAGAGGCAATGGGAAATGGAGAATCTGGAGGAAAACCATGCAAGCACAGAAACAACATACAGAACTTACAGATATCTACCCAGAAGCCTAGGTAAAGTCAGGATCAAACCAGGGACCATGAAGCTGTATGGCAGCAATGCTATTTTTTCAACCGCAATATCAGACTCAAAAGAACTTTCCATTGATGCACTCTGATTAGTCCTATTGGTGAATAGAATTATGGTATTGTCTATACAAAGAAGGATGTATGCGATTTACATTGGACAACTATTTTTCAAACAGTTTGGTTTTTTTATCATCTCATGATTGCTGCCCTACTTACGGATCTGTATACTACTGATTGGTTTAAAACTAACACCGCCTCTAATTGACTCACAGTTGTTTACACTGACATCATGTATTTCACAGAATGGCAAAAAAAAAAAAAAAGCCAGAAGCTATGTTGTGATAAAGAATGAGCATCTAATTAGTCCTTGTCTTCTCCTGTTTCAGCTGGAAGGAGATTAAATGTGCTGTTTGTGTAGCAGGATTACATAAATAGTCCTCAGCGAGGAGAAATGGTCATCCCCTCCTGCAGAGAGGACTACATGGGAAGATGCAAGCCAGCGGCTCCAGCCAGAGGCCACACATGGAGTCCGCCATGACACCAGGGTTAAAATGAACACCGTGGCTGTTTTGGGCTGTTTTATTATTTCTTTCTGTGGCCTCTGACTTTGGTAAAGAGGGAATATTTGGGAGGCTGCACTGACATCCAGCTATGAGCTAGATCTCTGGTCTTAAAATGGCATCATGGGAATGGCATGGTTCAAATCATTTTATGGCCACAAAGCTATGAGATGATTTTAAAGAACTTGGTGAGATACTGTGTGACCTTTTGGTTCTTGGTTTGGAAACCAAACTTAACATCGTGAGGGTTGTGCTTAAATGATCTGATTTGGTCTGAATAGAGAATCTTTTTTAAGATAGGTCATCTAGCCTTGGTGTAACATGATGGCAAGAGGCAGACATAATTGTAGAGGCTGTGTATTTGGACCTTTCTCATAATTAATGGCACAAGAAACAAAAGGCTAGAAATAGTGGTGTATCAATTTCAGTTTTAGAACGCCAAATATTTATTCACTCATTCATCACTCATTCTCTATACCACTTATTCTGTACAGGGTCATGAGAGGCCTGTAGCCTATCCCAGGGTACACCCTGAATGGGGTGCCAATCCATTGGAGGACACAAGAACACACACTACAAGCAATTTGGAAATGCCAATTAGCCCATTCTCTATGTGTCATCAAAGTTTTGTACTTGAAGTATTCTGTGTCATATACTGAATATTAATTTCTTGCACATAGAACCATTGTATCGAAATTACATCCATCCATCCATTTAGGAACCTCTATAGTCCAACTAGTGGACCGTAGAGGCCAATTATGACCATTATATTTATTCCCATTTTTGCAACCGTGGTACTAATTCTGGGCAGCATTCACATGCTCATTCACACACTAATCTGTTTGTCTTTGGTATGTGGTAGAAAACTGGAGTACCCGGAGGAAAACCCACCAAACACTGGGAGAACATGCAAACTCCATGCACACATAGGCTGGAATCCAACGCGGACCCTGGAGGTGCAGGGCAACAGTGCTAACCACTAAGCCACTGTGTCACCTGTATGAAAATTATATTGCAGTATTGCTAAATTAAAGTATATAATTTCACCTTAAAGGTAAAGTCCTATACCAAATTGCAACCCTGAAGTCTTTATGCAAAATGTCCAGTAATTGGCCCTTGTAAATGATATTTAATTCTGTAACAGTTGTTGATATTGGACAGATTTGTCATTTAACACACTCAGTGCCACACAGTATTGGATTTACTTTTTGCCAGCGTGTAACATTTGTAGTTTGAGTGTGATATGATGAAACGTATAGGATTGCCAACACTCTCCATCTCATACCGGAGATAGCGGGAAAAATAAATGCTCTTGGATTAGCAAGGGTTTTGTGCAGAGCAAGCTAATCCCAAACATTAAAAACGGGATACGATATTTGTAGAACATATAAATGTTTACCTGAACCACAATAAGAGAGTTAAATTTGATGATTGGTTGTGGAACAGAGTTGTAAATCAAGATTAGATGGAAAATTTTGTTTCTTTACTGGCACTGGCAGACTATGTGAGTTGAAATGTCCTAAAAAGTGCCAAATATTAAGCTGGTGATACATCTGGAGATCCAAACACCTGTCCTGTGTCTGGATCTGGGTCTGTTTACAGCACTGTAATATTAATCGTAAATGATAAATGTTAATCAAATATAATCTCCATGGAATGGATTAAGGTAAATAACGTTCGGTGTGCTGCATGGTAAAGCAGAGCAGAGCTCAGGGAAAACCTCCCATGTTCGAGCAGGAGTTTGTAACAAGCAGCTAAAAAGATTACAGTAAATCCATTTCATGCGTTCTTGAATTTTAATTATTATGTAAATGTACAGTAAGAGCAGGCGAACAGATCACTCAAGCATAAGAGTTTGTTATCGGAGCACATAATTATCCTGGTGGACAAGGAGAAAGGAGGAGAACTTAATTAAAGGAATAAAAGAATACAAAAAAAAATCAATGTCTTGCGGTTTCACACACCTCGGTTCCATTGAAAAGCCACGGAGAATGTAAAGTAAAGACAAAAAGAAAAAGAACACAAATGAAGATGTGCAACCAAAAAGAAATAAAAGTTTTTTTTTATAAAAAAATTAATACATTTATTATTGTTTATTAATATATATTTTTTAAACATTCTGAATTATGATCTGTACAGATGAAAAGAAAAAAAGGAAGTAAGATTAGAAGAATTTGACGGAGAATAAGTGAAAGTTGAAAGAAATGAACTGAGAATGAATGAAAGAAAAAAGATAAATGGATAAAAAAGGTAGATGAGGTAAAAGAGAATGAAATGCAATGATAGACTAAAAGTAAAATTTTCACGGTTCTGAAATACAGGGTGTGAAAAAGAGTAAAAAAAAGTGAGAGTAAAGAAAGAAAGAAAAATGGATAGAAACAAAAACCCAAGAGAGAGAAAGAAAGATGACAATAAGTTGGATTACAATAGATAATTGAGCCTGGATAAAGGTATATGAATAGATAAAAAGAAAGAGAATAAGAGACTGAAAGAATATGGGAGGAGAAAGAGACATATTAAGAAAAGAAACAAAAAAGGGGATTAAAAATAGAGAAAGATAAAACATACTGTAAGTAAAAGAAAAGCAAGGGTGAAATAAATGTTACAATAAATACATGAAAAGAGAAGAAAAGAGGGAATAAGATACTGAAGGACAGAATGAGAATGACGGACACAAAAAGAGCAAAAGTACAAAAGAGTGAAAAAGACAAAAAGAAACGATAAAGTAGGAACAGAAAAAAGAGGGAAGGAAAAGAGACAGACAGGTGTTAAATGCAATGAAATGAAAGACAGAGAGGAAAAGAGAGAGAGAGAGAGAGAGAGAGAGAGAGAAGATAAAATAAAATAGGGAGACAAAATACAGAGGTAAAGAGAAGATAGAGGTAGGGAAAATGAGAGACAGACGAAGAGGGTATGAGACAAGGAAAGGGAGAAGGATGAGAATAAGTCAAATAAAAAAAGAGCAGAAAGTGTCAAAGAGAAAATGAGAGCACACAGAAATAGAGTTGGAGTGAATTGATAATGAGAGAAAAAGTGAAACCATGAAAGAGACAGAAAAGTCAACTCCTTCTAACCAACCAGGTTCGACAATTCAACAGCACTGTGTGTAAAAGCAGCATTTGTATTGACGATGTATGTGTGTGTATCCGTGTGGAAAGTGTGTGTGAGCATAAAGTGCATAGAATTGCATGTGGGATCATGTTAGCCTTCTGTCTCTCTCTCTCGCTCTCTCTCCTGTGGCACTGGGAAACAAGCATAAATCTTCTTCAACAATCTATTTTCCATCATACTTATTCACAGGGGACGTCTCAAAGTGGTCTTTACCCTTTCTGTCAATGGCTGCCCTCATCCATCAGTTTCATAGAGAATTATACCTCAGATCGATGGGGTTCGCGACCGCTGAGCATTTGTAGGGCCCTCGTGAACGACTCGCCGCCTACGAGGAGGGTTCACTTTACCTAGTGCACTTTTCACCAACCTCTCACTCCAAGCTAGGGCTTTCATCACTTACATAACATCACTTGTTAGCTTTAATATCCTAATTAATATAATAACAATACAATAGGAGCCGATTCCATATCAGATGTATGGATTGGTATAAAATCTTCATATACTGTATTATTAAAACACTAAAGACATACAGTATCTGCAGTACTGTGCTGTTTTTATGGACATGTAAAGAAATTATATAAAGTTGAAACCTATAAAGTAATGAGCTACATTTTCTATAAATAAAAGTACCACTACAAAGAGTAAATATTTGGCATAAAAATTTTAATTTATTATATTTTTAAATGCATCAGTTGTCTGAGTATATTTTGTGAAATTTCTTCAGGAAGTTGGGTATTATTAGTTTTATTGTTTTTACAGTAAACTGTATTGTTTGACAGTTAGTAATGAGCGAGTAATCTGATTGGACGAGAGGCATTCCACGAGTACTGGGATTTTTAACTATACAGTATATATCACACCACATCACATGTGTTCTAACAATTGTTAATTACACTAACTGTCAGTCATCAGCATGGGTGAAAGGAATTATAAAAAGTAAAAAAGTATATTTTTATATTACCTTTCCTTTTATATTAATCATAAAATACTCATTAAAGAATAAGATACTTGAGGGTTTGCATATTAATTAATGCAATAAGTATTTTGACCATCTTGAATTTTTTTATCATTTCCTTCATTATTTAAAGATGACTTTTTGTCTTTTTACACATACATGAAATATTGCTGAAAAAAGTTAGTTTCTGTTATCACTCATGTTACAGAAGCTACAGTATAAGCACTCGTCCCACTGCCAGCTTCTCAGCTTGTCACGTTACCATGAAACCAGAAACCTGAGCTTTAGAGCTATAGAGCTTTTGGTTGAACAAAGCCCTAGTACTGGAGACTCCTTCCAAAATTTCTCAAAGAAATTGTCACTATATCTATATACAGTAAAAAAAAAAAAAAAATTCTATACATTGGTCAGAACTGTTTCAATTATATCTTTACGTTTCATACATTGGAGAACATAAAACTAATCTCTGTCTGTATGTCTGTCCAGCCAGATTTTGTCACAACATCACACAAAACACAGTTTCATTTTATGAAACTTTTGCAGTACTTAGGTATCTGCCTGAAGTTTAAAAAAAAAAAAAAATGAAATAAAAATGTTGAATAAAAGCGATGTTATAAACAGTTATACTGTATGCTGGATTTAATAATCTACTTTAAAATAAGATACTAATAAGCTACTTGTGAAAGTGATCAAATGGTAATGTGAACAAAGACCTGCACCAATAGATATTAATTAAAAAAAAAGCTAATCTGACATACTGAAATACATGACATACTTGGCTTTACACAGCGTTTGCCGTGTGCGTTTGGCATGACCTTTCCTTTTATGTGATCGTGATCTTCCAACTTTGTCCTGCTCACTTATTGCTTGTGGATTTTTGACCTATTGATCGATGTATCGGCAGGAAACATACGCTTTAAAACCTTCATTGTATGAACAATAGCTCAGGAATGAATTTATGTATTATAAAACACAGTGGGATTGTTATATTCTCAAATATAAGAAAGACAATTAAATGTGATAATGTTTAGTGTTAGTGGGTTTTAAAAAATAAGTGTTTTGCTGGAGGCTTACACTGAAAAGACGTTGAATTAACTAATGGGAGGGGAAAGATTAACATGTAAAGCAAAGTATCCATTTATATCCTACGTTCAGACATAATAAAGATAGATAGATAGATAGATAGATAGATAGATAGATAGACTTATTAAAAAAGCATGGGGGATAATAATGCAATGAAAAGTTTTTCCATTTGTACCACAGTACTTTTAAATTCCGAAGTTAAACTGTAATTGTTGCTTCAAATTTATAGAAGGAGTCTCCAATATCAGTGCTTTACAGAAAACATTTTTGAGGAAATTATTCTAGTTAAAGGTTGTTCTTTCTCGTGACATGACATTATTTTTAACTTAAGACAGAGAAAAAAATTTGCTAGAATTAGAAAACTAATATATGGTATTTGCCAAAATATACAGTACTGAAACTCGCGCATCTTGGACACACATATGCATTTGCCGACGGGTCATGACTCCAGCTGAAGGTGTTCCCAGTAGTGAAAAGGAAGTTGTGTCTTGCAGGTGTTGTTGGAAATGGGTCTCTCGATGGAGGAGAAAGTATTCATAGTTGAGTATTATTTCCGCTTATATGGAAGCGGTCATGAACTGGGACCGAGTGTAAAAAACGTGGCAGAACAACTCCTTCTCATACCCGTCCCATTCCCCCGATCTCACACCGCCTGATGCCTTATTGTGGGGAAGGAGAGTGTTAAAGGAGAGTGTGTTCAACTGTGAAGAACTCTGTCTGCATTATGCGAGCAAATCGTTTCCTTTTGCAGGAGTCTGCAGCGACCTTTGTTCGGGGAATCTGGGTTGAGAATCTGTGTGAAAGATATGAACACTGTCTACACTGAGGCAATGCACACACACTTCGAACACTTACTGTACATTATGCATACCGTGGGACTGTAACCCAACATGCTGATAGTGTGTCTGTTAGTTTCTTTTAGGAGAAATAAACTCAAAGATGACAACAAGGTAATATTGTAACTTTTTTCATTTTAGTACTGTAGATTTTTGCACATACTGTACTTGAGGACGATGACAATGACTCATATATTGTATTTATATTAAAATTTTATATATGTTCTTTTTTTATATTATTTTAAATTGATATTAATATTAAATGTTATTAAATATTACATATTTTATACTATTATTTTATATTGATTATATTTATATTTTATTTCTTGTTTATAAGTTACTGAATGAGGTGTATATATTGCTATGAACAAAAATAAAATAATAAACAAACAAACAAACAAATAAATAAATAAATAAAAAGGATTTGATATTACATAATATCCATACAATTCTATCTTCATTAAACTGCCCTGTTCAAAAATTTACTTATAGAAATTTTTTACATAAAAATGTAAAATATCTTGAATGTACAAGCCTTAATGAGCTATAAATTTATCTATTTATTTATTTATTTATTTATTTATTAATAACTGTCAAAACTCTTATATCCCATTTCTCAAAACACTTTTTTACCCACAGAGAATATTAAGGTATTATAATACTAAGGTCACATGATACATAAAAAAACTGTGACCTCATACCTGGCCTGAGTGCAACCGAGGTCCTGAAGCATGCACACCACTGCTCTTGTCATTTCATCTTATCTGAAAAGGAAAAGACAGAGAAAATGACGTGATCGAGCCCTCTTTAGGAGCATTATGGAATATTTAGCAATACCATTAAACACCCTGTAACAAAGCACAGGCTCAGTAATGGAGGCATGACGAGAGAAGGCACAATGCATAATTGCACCTGATGAAACATTGATGAATGAAATTAAAGGGGCGTGGGGATCAAATTCATAAATCAAATTACAGTACCTTTTACACCAGCGTGCTTAAACGCTCAAGCACTCTTTAGCAAACAAGCTTTTCATCCGGCGAGGCTCTGAGTAAATTAAGTAGGCATAATTATTCGTGCCTTCTCACTCCGGCATTGTCTGCGATGAATTTTTTACCGTGCCGACCATTAGCTACAAACTAGTGCCAGTTAAGCCTCAGCAAAACTGAATTATTAAATCTGTCAGCCAATATCCCATTACCGCCTACTTATGAATACTTGATTTTATTTTGTATAATTGACAAGGCCCGTGACTCGGCTGGGCTTCAGGAGGCCCAGAGATGGATTGATATGTGCTCTGGCCTTCACAAAAGGCAGCACACGCATCCCGTAAATTAAAGCCGGAGGTCGGATGGGGTGTCGTTAGCCGCATATCACATGACCTGTCATAAACGGCTAATATAGAGGCTTGTAATATTAGTCAGCGGGTCTACAATGGTGACATTCTATTCATCACAATGGAGGAAATATTATTGTGCTGGCTGATAAAGGCCTGGTCAGAGCGAAAGGAGATGTGATACTGAAAAGTCGAAGCAGGATCTTAATATTTCAGGAGCTTAAAAAAAAAAAAAAAAAAAAACCTGCAGTGAACACATATATGACAAGTCCTCAGTACAAATCCAGTGCATAAGAGAAATTAATTATTAATTAAAGCATAGAGTGATGATTAAAAAAAAAAGGGTACAAATGCATGGTATGAACACACACATATCTGACTTTATGCATGTCTGTTTTTTTCTCCTCCCATTCACACTCTTAAAACATTAAGACCTCAACCTTTTGCTCAGTCCGTGAGGCTTTATTGGCATGTTCTCTAGATTGATGAAAATGACTTCCAAAGCATTTATTTCTCCTAATACCACTGAAAGAAGAGTGTGCACTCAGGAGATATTTGATCTGAATTAGGGCAACTGATGAAGCAATTGATTAATTGGAATTTAAGCCATCAGTCACCGGAGCCATCAGCAGCATCATTTACATTCCAAACAATCAGCTGATTGGCCAATAAGGAGGCGCGGTATTAATACACGGCCATCAATGTGATACCGCCAAGCCGCCAACGCTCCTTATTGACGAGCACAATGACGGCTTTTAATCCCTGCTTGATCAAATTGCATACATTTCAGGATTTCCACACAGATTCGATACATCTTATGAATCTTTAATCTTGCCTGAACGGCTCTGTGGGTCTGTGGGTCACGTTAGTTGAACAAATTTATCAGAAAGGAAAAAAAAAATAGCTTGGATTTGAAGACCTCTGAGGCGGAATGCAGGGCTTGTATGCTGTCTTTTGTTGCTGTCTTGACTGATGTACGATATCAATTTACTCACCAGCATAACAATGGCTGACAGTTGATACTAAATAAAGCATATTCAACAATGAAAAGGAAATAAGCAGAAATGAAGACAATAGCTGAGTGTTAATGGAAGTTTCCCAGAAGTCTTAGCGAAGTTGGCCCTGATCCTAAGATTAATGTTTAAACTTTTCTAGCATAAAATGAAATCTAGCTTAGACATAAAAAAACAAACTAATGCATAAAACATAACTAATACAATATATTAAGTTCTTGATACATGTTGATTGCATGTTGAAAAATGTAAAAATTTATGTTGCTCTACTGCTGTCTTTCTTTCTCTTTCTTGCAGAACAAAGCAGTTTCTTGTAATGAGATCTACCAGCCACTTCGATGTGCTTACAGTTGGTGCCTTTTTTTTACTGACTCCTGTGCAAGCTGGCCTAGAAGAGTCATGTTCACTCTCTGAATGACTGACTGACACCCCGGTGTTAAAACATGCATGGATGGAGTTGTTTGAAATGAGACTTGTACATCAGGACTGGGAAAGATGTAGGAGTGGGCAGTTTCTGTGTTTCTGTAGTTGGACCAAATTTTGGTAGGAGCAGGTGGGTTTGATCGAACATTCTGCGTGCGGGTGGGATCGGTCAAACTTTTCATGGGAGTGGGCAGGATTATTCAAAATTTTAGCATTAAAAAAATTGCATTAGGATTTGGCCAAACCTTGTGTGGGGAAGAGTTGGACTGGTCAAACTTTTGTGGGAGAGGGTGGGATTAGTCGAATTTTTTGCAGAAGCAAAGAACTGGTCAAACGTTGTTTGGAAGCAGGTGGTGTTGGACAAACTTTTTTTGGAAGCAAGTGCGATGATCAAACCTCTGATGTACTGTAGCGAGTAGGATAAGTCAAATATTCTGTTGGAGTGAGCGGGATTCTACAAACATTCTGTGGGAGAGAGTAGGCAAACTTTCTGTGGGTGGGAGCGAGTGAGATTGGTCAAACTTTCTGTGGGATCAAGACGTACTGTACTAGAAAAACCTTCTTTGGGCGAGTGAGGTTTGTCAAATATTCTGTGGGATTGGTCGAATTTTTGGTGGGAGCAGGTGCGTTTAGTCGAATTTTCTGCAAGAGCAGGAGGAATGTATCAAACTTTCTACAGAAGCACTTGTGATTGATAATGCTTTCTATGGTAGTGAGCTGATTGGTCACATGTTCTCCTGAAATATATGTGATTGCTTAAACTTTCTGTTTTAGCCAAATTTAGGCCAAATTTTCTGCAGAAGCACTTCTGATTGATTAAACTTTCTCTAAGAGTTGGGACCTCTGGTCAAATTTACTCTGGTAGTTGATAGAATTGGTCAAGCTTTCTGCATGAGTCAGTGAGATTGGTTGAGCTTTATGTGGAAGTAGGTGGGATTTGTCAAAACTTCTGCGGGAACTGAGGGGACTGATCGAACTTTCTGCAGGAAAGTGGCATTGGGCAAAATTCCTTGAATGCACACAAAAATGCACACATCTACCTGAGACATCTTGTGTACACGAAACAGCCAGCAATCAAATTGAAGCATATAGAGTAATCGGACAATTATAAGCTTATTGTAATTACTATTTATGTTTAGGCCAAACCAGAGAACAAAGTGGAGAACTGTTTTGTAAGATGTTTTTGGAATCTTCCAGCTTAACAGTGTGTGTCAGGTTATAAACAAACCCAAGTAAAACAATGGCAGTTAAAAGAAGTCAGGAGGAGAATTAGCTGGGTGAGTTAGTATAGAATAAATAATGTATTTAAAGTGAGCATGTATATATAAAATCCTTGCAGGTGGCACTTTAATCGCAGTAACAGTGCACATTTTTCCATTTTTCCTGGCTACTATGAACTAAAGCACAGGCATACTGAAGCTGGATTGATAATATTATAATATGCATAATATTAGATTTTTTTTTTCTATTATGCTATAAGAAATTTTCCTGAAATATGAGAATCTTCTCAGCAACACTTTGTTGAAAAAAATGCAGGCTGGATTAGCCTACCTCGTCCTACCATTTTATTCGATGTAGAGCAGCCTTTAACTCTAATGATGTGTGCCCCAAATAACACGTGCCTGTGCAGGGGGTGATTGTATGAGTAAGGTGTACAATCACTCTCTGTGTAATATCGTCCAATGTGGATCACATATCTGTGACATTTAATAAGCTACTTATCATGTAGCCCTGGGTTAATCATTTATCAGCTCCTCATCGGATCATGCTGATGGATTATTTGCAATAAAAGGCGCCTTACCGTAGCCTTCCTTTCCGAGCCTAATGCTCTCGTTAAGCGTCCTCTGCAAGGAAGAGGCCAAATGGCAGGAGTTCTCCGACCCTCACGTGTAGCCAAAACACTGAATATCTGATTTCGATCAGACACTGAGCCTGAAATGAGTGTTGAGAGTTTGCTAGGGAGAAAGATTAAGATGCCACGGCTGGATTGTTGGCAGCCACGCTTAGCCCAAAGAGCATTTTTTTTCCCTTGCTCCTGGTTGCTGTGTGTAACGCTTTTCTTCAGTCATTTGTCATCCTCTGGAGTAATATGTTCCCAGGGTGCCTGCCTTTCTTGACAGGTACATAAAACGTGTTGGTTTGCCCCTAAAGTGGCCCTCAGTGTTGGCTCACTGTTTGATCCCCATGCTGTTTGGATTACAGTTTACTCCTGGCATGCTGTGGATCTTGACTTTCCCTCCAACCCAGCAGTTGGACAGTTTAGACTGGAGCTGGTCAACCGAAACAATGCATAAGTAGCATCGCACATTTCTGGAAATGACATAAACGTATTACGCATGACTCTCAAACCCATGTAAGGGGAAAAAATACAAGTCCAATCTGGCCTGAGAAGTTTGAGCACAGTGTGTAAAGCTGTACAGTGGCCCCATCCCACCTTTCTCAGTGGGCCATCTGCCCTGAGCCAGATCATGTGGTGCCCGTCGCACAGACTGGCACTGATTCCCCCAGTGGCACGCTCAGATTACCCAGGCGATGCCAACAAGGCTGCAGAGAATAGAGCAGCATCAACATGTCACCGTAAATGCTGCAGTGGGGGCTGGCAGGCATGGAAACATAGAGGTGGCTGCTCCGAGTGGGTGTAAACATAAACACACCGATGAATGTCCAAATATATTAGACATGATTGGCAATAATTTTGGAGTTGACTATGTGGTATACAAAGAACAACTATGAAAAATATAAAGTAAGAATGGGTGCCAATAATTTTGCCACTTATGTTTTGGAAAGAAGATAAAATAATTTCAGATATATTGTAATATAAATTAAAATTTCACATGAATATTAATATAATATATAACAAAAATGATTTTGTATAGTATGTTTATTAAACAGCCAAAAATATTGGCACCCTTCATCAATGAAGAAACAATTATTAAACAACATTTTGCTTACCGGTTGGGTGAAGTACCTCAGAAATTTGGGTGTTAATTTTTTCCTCATTAAAAAAATCCTCACAAACTTATGGTGGCATAAAATTATTAGCACCCTTATTAAAAAAAACATTAATAAATAACTAAAAAGGTTTAAACAGATGGGATAGAGTGGTGGTCTGTAGCTTGTGTCTCTAAACTTGTTAGACGCTCTTCAAAATATTAATGTTGAGGGTGCTACTGAAGAACACATAAAATGATGTGTTCTAATTATAAAATTATAAAATTGCTTTTTCCCTTCTTAGCCTTTAAATTATAAGGATAATATTCGCTTCAAATTTTATTAGACACAAATTGTGGCAATACTTTTTTATTTCATTTATTTATTTATTTTTGCTAGGAAATCCTGGTCATTATTTTTTTTTTATCATTATAAAAGGTGCCAATACTTCTAGTTAACTGTGTATTCCTTTATTCATAAACACTACATATAGTATAAACGCAATATAAAACACAACCCGCACCAAGTGTACTGTGCAGTCACGTGTGTTTTTAATGCGAGGTCAGTTTGTTCAAACCATCATTCCACATCATCACACAAATGGACCGGGGACAAGGTCGTGACCTCGACATGATCGATACGCAGATACACGTCCACGCTGGCTTATTAACATCCATCTCCTGGTGTCAGAGCACAGCAGATCATAACTCAAAATATTTGTACAATACATCTACTTAACATAATGAAATGAGACTGAAAAATATTACTAGATGTTTTAAAAGTAATATATTATCTCAATCATATTTCGTATTTCGTATTTTTTAAATATCCCTTTGCTCATGCTAATTCGGTCTGAGAGGTGCTGGCTGAGGTCACTGTCAGTTCTATCTATTTAATACCCACTTATGCCTGTGAAGCAGGCCTGCGTGCAGGGGTCAGAGCTTCCACTCGGGAGAATCCGCCTCGTGCTTTATCCAATAATCTCTTCGAATATGGGCTCGGAAAATGGCCAAAGATCAATGGAATTAATGAGAAAGGGTAAAATGCGTTTGGTTATGTGAGGGATAATTAAAGGCGAGCATCTGTCCTGCTCGTTTTTGTCTCGGGACAAAACGGTAATAAGAAACCTTCAGCAGAATTTGTAATCGTGCATCATAATGATAACCTGACTTTGTTCTCCTTTCATGCTGAGCAGAAAATTTGCTCCTGTGTCTGTGTGGCCTGTGAAACGTGAACCTTTTTGCTACTGCATTAAGAGGATGAGCTTTAATAATTCTGTCACCGGAGAGGAGAATATCAGACATGGATCACTTTACAGCTCACACAGACACACACACACACACACAGATGCATTGCACATGCACGGTTGCACTTGTATAGTCACACACCCACCCCGTAGAATCGTAGAACGATACGAATTTTTATATTTAAGCTACTTTTTTATACTTAAGGAACTCCAATATATTCTCAAAGGAATATGATTTTGACATACGAAAGGGAACAAAACCAGAAACGTACAGTGTGACAAGGCTGAGAGCTGTTTCTCCATCTTGGATTAAGTTGCACTGCCTTGAAATCTAAGCTTGCACGGTAACAGGGTACAGCCACTTAAGATGGCCAGATAGGCTCAATGATGAGCACTTTAATTTTTTATATATGATATGAACCAAAGGTGGACGTGTCTATGAGCGTCTTCTGGAGGGACTACGCGAGATCTGGTGTTACACGTGTAATTGCTTTCGATGAGTGAATAACGTTCCACGCAAAAAAGCCTTTAATGTGGAGAGCTGGCGTAATGTGCAGGAAGTGTAGCGGAGCACACCACATGAGGCATCGCACATAAAGCCGCGCTGACGTACAGAGCAGTAGCTGCGATTCAAGCTCCACGTTTTACTCTATCCGCCATAATTGACTTCGCTCCAGATGCCTCCTTTCGGCAACTTGCGCCTGATAAGAAACACACAAGAAAGCAGAGCGGAAAGAAAAATATAAAAGAAAACCGAATCTCTGGTTTTATTAAAGACTACCCAAACCGCTATAGCTTATAAGAGCCTGTGTACAGACCTCTCTGGTTTAAATCACGCTGCCGTCCGGACGGCATGTTAAACGTAGGTGGTAAGCTCATATATCTAATTATACAATAGCTAAACATTTTTTTGTTAATGAAATGGAGGGAGTGTAATTGAAAACTTCAACATAATTATCACTTGGCAAGAACAAGGCCTGGAAAATTGCACGTGTAGGAAGTGCTCCCAGCAGGATACCGATGACTTATGAATCTTGCCTTTTCTTAAACCTGCGCCACGCATACAGTAAATGAAAGAGCTAAAAGACCACAGAGCATGAGGATTTTAGCACTAAAAACTTTGCTACAAGGAAAACGACAAATCGTAACAGCTAGAGAACATCAAAATATTTGCTTATTTTGAGAAAATTCAAAGGAACAGCTCTTGAGTTCCTTCAGAAGGAAATACTGTAGCTCACACAATGCATACACTTATACACTTTAACCATAACACTATTAACAGTCTCATCCATGCATCTAGGAACCTATGCAGTCCAACTAGAGACTGGGGAAGCCAATGGTGAGCATTGTATTTATTCCCATTTTGAGACCATGGTAGGACTTTCTGTCAACATTTTGAATCACTTTGCTAACTTAAAATGTTAAGAATTATCCTAGCTTGTTATCCGGATTTCACTTTTGTCTCCCAATCAGAAACCTTGTTAATGGGGGATGCCTACAGTAAGAGCATGATGTCACATGTGGAAAGAAAAAAGAATTCAACTTCCGAAGCGTTGCTGTGACCAAAAATATGCCAGAGGCAGTATTTCTTAAAAGGATTAAGACTCCACCCAATTTATCCACATTCTTTAGAATTACATCTAAATGCATCCTGGCAGTTGATAACAAAACACCTTCATCTTTTAACCATTAAAATCGTTGTACAACCAAGATGCCTCTGCAACACAGGCATGCCGCAGATTTCCAAGTCCTGGGCGAACGCCTGCTCAGCACTTTTTCCCTCACCGTTTTCCCAGCAGTGACGTGGCAGATCATGACATCTGCAGCCGCTAGAAGCTATGTTCTCCCCTGTACCGTCTTTGAGAATCATCTGGAACTAGGATTATTCACTCAGTTAACCACAAGACCAAAATCGCTCCTGAGTCACACTAGGACGTTCTTTGCCCAATCTTGCCAAGTCACACACTGCCCAAGAAAATGCGAGGTACCATTTAACAAATCAAAGCTCACAATCTCATGGAGGAAGATGTGTTTAACAGGTATGCGGTGAAATAACGTGCATAGAGGTGATCGGGTTTCTGGTTGAGAATTACTGAGGGTTTTCGACTTATATGTCAACACATCCCACGATGCAATGGGAGAAACACTACTAAGACAAGGCTTTGTGCCAAATAGGAAAAACAAATAATCAGCTTGACTGCAGCAGTGCTATGAGCTCATGCCATACAGATCCAAAAAATGGCAGCTGGACGGTTTTCATCTGTTTGAAACAAACAATTAAATAAAATAGGGTATGCTAGTGTTCAAAGTTCACTCACTCACTATCTTTACCACATTATCCTGTATTCAACGTTGCTGTGGGCCATGGAGCCCGGATCTCAGGAGACTTAGGGCACAAGGCAGGGTAACCCTGGACAGGGTGCCAATCCATCGCAGGGTACACACACACACATACACACACTCACATGCTCATTCACACACTACGGACAAATGCCAATTAGCCTAACCTGCAAATATTTGGACTGTGGTAGAAAACTAGAGTACCCTAAGGAAACCCACCAAACATGGGGAGAACATGCAAACTTCATGCACAAAGACCCCAAGGTAGGAATCAAACCCAGACACTGGAGGTGCAAGGCAACAGTGCTAACCACTAAGCCACGTGCCGTCCATTAAAAGGTGAAGTTGTTATAGTTTATCATACAAAAACTCAACGCAAATTTTAAACCTTGATACATTTCCAGTAGAGAGTTCTCAATTCATTTGGTTCTACAAGAAACTCTAAAGTGTTTCTCCAAACAAAAAACAAAGATAACTTTTCACTCGTCATAGACAAGTGCTTTCTTAATAACTTATAGGTTTTATCTAAGCGTTTTTTAACAAAATTCCTGAAAGGTTCTTTAAAAAGTTTTGAGTTTGTAGATTCCTAAAAGTTTTTTCTTTTTTCTTTTTTGGATGCCTTCTCTTGTTGGGTTAGACAAACAAAATAAAGGGTAAGCGTGCTAGGACTTTTTTGTTTAATTATATGTATGTACACCAATCAGCCAGGGGCAGCTCATGGACGCTCTGCATCCATCATCTAGCATCCCATGGATGCTCTGTCAAACTGAGATCTGTTAAATTTGGAGGCCTAGCCAAAAACCTTGAACTTGTTTCCTGCTAAAACTCCACAAGACCTTGCGGTGGGCTATGCTGTCTGGGCACACGTTGGCAGCGGATCCTTTTGGGTGTTGGGGGTTGTGGGGTTGGGGCTTCTATTGGTCTGACTTGTTTATCAAGCGCATTCCATGTGATCTTAATCAGATTGGGATTTTGGAAGCCGGATTTGTTGTCTTGGGTTCTTTACCTGCTGGACTGGTGCATGGCAAGCTGTGGTACACTGGGTGTTCTGGATTCTTTTTATTGTGGCCAGCATTGCCTTCGTTGTCAATTTCTGCTCCATTGGCTTTTCTGTGGGATCAGACCAGATTGGCTGGCCGTTGGTCCTTGCAGGCATGGGGAAGCCTTGTGTGGCCATGATTCCATCACCATGCTGGTATATAATTTTAACAGTTTTATTCCCTTCATCTGTCACACTGTATACACAATATATATGTATAGTAAAAATGCACAGAAAATCTGCTTATCCTAGCCAAGAGTATTATGTCTCTAAAAAGGAATTGAATACTGCTGCTGGAATTAAGGTGAAATGTTAAAAAAACAAATCATAATTAAACTAAACAGCTGCCACAGGCTCAGCAGCAGGTCAAAACTCTCCTTCTCAATGACCTAACTATGTTTGTCACAGCTCTTCTACTTTCTGCCTAGGCCTGAATGAAAGAAGAAATATGGCGTTACTATGAGTTATTTATGACACTGAAACTCAAGCGCTCTTGTTCATCCACGAATCCATCCTGACTCATCGAGTATCGCTTTTCATCTGAGATTACAAATGACTCGGTATCAAAGTTGGAAGTAAACGATTTAGCAAACGGCTAATCAAAATTGAGATTTTTATCGGAGCCTGACTGATTGTCATGAACAGATTGTTTTGTAATGGATACATCTGCTGTCGTTGTAATTATAGATTTTCTCTGTGATCTTTCAACACTAAAAAAAATGAAAAAATGGTAAAAGAAAAACCTGAGTCAGGTTTATAAAACATAATTTGAAAGAATACATGAGGGAAATAAACATTAGAATTGTGGTTATTTTGGAAAGATTAGTGATTTGCACAATTAATATTAATATCTTCTGTTCTCTACATTCTAGACACACTCACTCTCTATACTGCTTATCCTGTACATGGTCGCAGAGCCTCTCCCAGGGGACTCAGGGCACAAGGCGGGGTACACCCTTGATGGGGTGCAAATCCCTTACAGAGTTCTGTGAAATATAAAGAATGAAAAATATAATTTACCACTACCAGAATATGGGAATTTTTTGGTCTAAAACAACAATAAAAACACATGATCATGGTGTATCTGTGCTATTTCTTTGCCTATGTGACCCAATCTTTTAAAAACTTTTTGCTCAGTCATGTTTGGGTAGTTGGTTAAAATTAACTAAAATTCAATTCACCAGGGCATACAAGCCATTGTCACACACACACACACACACACACACCAAGTATTGCCCTGGATCAGGGTTGTAGAGCAATTTGGAATTCAGTCTTGTGGTAGAGGCTAGTCAGCATTGTAGCTGTAAATAAAAGAGCACAGATGGTTCCAAGACACTTAGAAGCAATTATTAAGGAGTCAAAGTCTTTTTTAAGATGACATAACATTAAAAGATATGTTTTCTCACTGAAATATCACTGTATTTTACTGCTGTATATCTAGAAAATCACTGAATTGGAGGTGTGTTTACTTTAACTAGATATGTCCAACCACTGACGGTGGCAGGTTTGCTTCAGGAAGGGCATTTAGCGTATAACAGCTTTTTGGCTCACATTTTATTATTTATATTTGTTCCATGAAGATTCAATAATCAATTATCAATGCATGTTGTTTGTCTTTTCAGGTTGTCCCAGCCATGGGTCACTACAATGGACCATCTAATCAGCACAGGTATTACATTGGATGCTCTTCCTGAAACAACCTTCCCATTTTATCCATGCTTGGGACTGACACTGCATCCAGCAGGTGAAGTTTGGGCAATGGATCGAAATCAAACCTGGGCCTTCCACATTGTAGGCGGGAAACCGACCACTGAGCCACCAATGCCCTGCATGTGGGGAAATATATTTCAATTATGATTATCACTTTGTCCCTGATGAGCAAGTCGAGGACGATGGTGGCAAGAATAAACTCCCTGTGAAGACAATATGAAGAAACCTTGAGAGACACCAGTGTCAACATTGACCCCATCCTCATTTGATGAATCTATAATTTACTCACTAATATAGGGACAATCAATTGTCTAAAATCTTGCTCAAAGTTAGCAACTTACTTGACTTCCAACCCCAAAAGATCAGCGACTCAAGTCTATACCAACCCACCCAACAACTCACGACTGCAATCAATGGCGTTCCATAGTTAATGAACTTTCTGACCTTTTGGAAAATGTATACTGCTTAACCAGATTCCATGTATTTAATAATTCAGCTAGTGAGAGAATAGAAATGCTGGCCTCAATAAGAGCAGGAATATTTGTCTGTTCAAGAGAGACAGTTGACATTTCAATGCTTAGGCCAACCAACAAAAAACCTCATTACGTGCCCAATTCTTTCGGTGGATTTTATTAAGAGTGAATCTTTAGCATTTATCAGACGGGCTACAGGAAAATCCGAGGCTAGAATTAAATGTCCGGTGAGGCTCGTGAGGCACGAGAGAGAAGTGGAGAGTAACAGTGTGTTGTAGAGCATTAGCTCTCCGAATGTGATACATTCATAACAGTGAGTGTGCTCGGGGATTTGCAGCTACTCGGATGGACCTCTGCTCTGCTGTTGAATCTTTCGTGCCGGAGGATCTCATGTGCATTATTGATGAGGTCTGGTGTTGGGTTTCAGTTGGAGAGGAAATGATAAGGTACAATGTAACGGCATGCTGTGATCGGCGAGAGCCGTCACTCGCAAACACTGCTGAGGTGGCAAACTGTTGCGCCACTTGCGCATCATGGTGATCTGACTCTCGATTTACTTCAGTTCCTCTTTGGTTACCGCTGTGCCACCAGCTGCACTTGCCATTCATTTAATTGAGATCCGTGATGTATCTGTGTAACAGACTTGTAAAATCGAAATACTAACCAGACAGATCAATATCATATGATTTACATAGACTCAAAGACCATAATTTGTATATTTTAAAGAAGGTTTTAGTAATGCAACCTTGTGCTTGGTCCAGTTTCATGGAGGTACTACATGGAGGTCTTTTATTTACTGGGAAAATAATTAATTTTTCTTTCTTTTCATTATCTTCAGTTCTCTACACTCACTCACTTACTCATTTACTCACTTTCTATAGGGTGCGAATCCACTAAAGAGTTCTCTACAGATCTTTATAAATTTCGTTATCAGACTAAGAAACTGTTATCCTTATCAATGTTCCATATCCAACTCTGACAATTCTTTACTACTGTCCAGCAATATCTATTAATTAAGCAATATCATATTAATTAAGCAATATCATAGCAAATTTGTTACTTTATTATACCCAAATCATAACTCCATTTCCCAGCATGCACATCACCACTAATATCATTCTGATTCCATTCACTCGCACATTGTTCTTCTGTCTTTATCGTTTGTCTTTTTATAGTCCATGTTTGTGTTAGTCTCTGAGAGATTCCTGCTTCATTCCCAGATGTTTTGGTTATTAGCCTGTACTTTCTAGCATAACCTAGTCTGGTTACTTTTAAGTTTCTGTTTTGATCTTGTCTTTGTGTTTTATACTGTTTAAATTCCACTTTCAGAATTTGCACCATACCTCAATTCCAGTCATGACAAGTTTAAAAGAAATGTGATCTTTTTTTTCTTTTGTAGTGGTTCTATAGCGGTTAGCACTGTGGCCTTGCACCTCCAGGGTCAAGGGTTCGATTCACGAGCTTGCATGCTTGGTTGGTTTCCTCTGATTTTCCTCCCACAGTCCAAACACATGAAGATTAGACTAATTGGTGTTCCCAAATTGCCCGTAGTATGTGTCCCCTGCAATGGATTGGTACCAGTCAAGGGTGTACCCTGCCTCGTGCCCTAAATCTCCTGGGATAGGCTCTAGGCCCCCTGTGTCCCTGTATTCAATATAAAGCAGTATAGGCGATAAGTGAGTGATACTGTGATCATGTTTTAGAAACGTATTTTTAGACAAGGTTATCAAAAACTCAATATATAGCATGACAATGCTAAGGGTCACTGAAAAGTCAGTAATAATACAGCGATGCATGTAGATGCATGTAGAAGACACACTTTGGTTATGTTGTATTTGTATTCATGTACTGGCCTTGGAAAAACTCTTCACAAACTGAAGTGGTATAAGAGGAATAAAACCTGATCCTGTGTTCTAAGGGATGTAAGAAGATTTTTAAACATATCAGATGTTGAAAACAAAACAGAGGGTTGCTCCCCTCAACCGTCTCCCCGATGAGATTTGTTTATGAAGACGTTTAAGTAATGAAAATTAGGATGTACAAGATGTTCCTCTAGAGCTGCACCTGTTTCTTAACTACCATCAAACCTCGCTGTAAAGGGGAGCAAAAAAACAAAACTACAGGCTAAACACACGGAAGCCTTTGGATAGCGTTAAATTGGCTGGCTGTGAAAAATCCAATTTGTTCATTAGGACCACAATCAATACGATGGTTTATGTTGGGATGCATCTGTGATTGGAAAAGCTGCGCCGAAGCCTTTGTGTAAATTCCATAATTCAATCCATTAATTCTGTTAATTCCACATCTGTTTCATCTTATAACATTAACCAGTGACACTAACTCACCATAATGCGGATCAATCTATGATATAATATGCTCGGTTATGTTCAGACATGAGGTCGTAATGTTAGGATCAGATTGAGTTTTCCTCTTTATCTGATCATATTCCTGCCTTTCATTTACTCATGCCATTATTTACCGAGCTAGTGTGAAAGCGGACCTGATTTGTCAGCGTACGACTTCGCCGTTGTTCAGGTTTCAGTGAAATCAAATCGAATTTGACCTCTAGTCTAAACACCATCATGCACTGAAGCATCTCCTATAGGCAGATGAATGAAAGAGAACCAACTATAAAATTGTCTGGCAACGTTATGGGGCACTTAAGCAATGACTGAAGCGCAATGGCTGATAAAAGAAAACAAAATCAATATTCGTCATTCTGCGACTCGATTGCAAAACTCCATTTGCTCATAATGACTGCTGCTAATGAGGAAGCCTCGGTGACTCCTCGAGCCACGCCGCCCGAACTCGCCTAATTATTTGAGTGTTACAGTAAACCATGACACTTTATTGGCATACAATTCCATAATGGCACCAATCGATAGAAACCGGGAGGCTTTTGCACGGGTTCATTTTGACACTTTGAATAATTGCCTTGCAAAGAAAAAAAAAAGTCAAGAGTTTGGTGGTCTGGAATGTTTCCACTGCTAAAAGAAAAAAGAAGGAAAAGCAGCACATAACCGTGGGTCTGTTTCACCTCTTGGTGTCCATATTTCTGCTCTGGCCACGCCTTCTGATCATTAATGTCATCTGTATGTAGTTTTTTTCAAACCATGTTTTGTCATATATGTAAGAAATAAATGGTAACAGGATGTGCTGTTATAGGAATGGACTTGTGTAGAGGTGTGATCCAGGTAAAGGAATAACACCAAGAGGTTAAGCATTATTCTATATGGCACATCCCATATATATCATTCCTTCTATACTAAAGCAGTTTAACTTTATACCCATTTATATTTGTATACATTTAAATAGGCCTTTCTAATTCCTTTTTCGAAGACATGACATTAAAATTGCATCATCATTTGCAATGAATACCTCTTAGCCAATTAGAATTGCGCAATAAAAAGCTTTCTTTCACTGTAGCCTGTATAAAATATTCTACATCATATTTTCTATTCATCTGCTCTCCTAATCCTAGATAACCCCATAACCCCACATAAACACATGGTGCACTTCCATTCACGCATCTCAGACACTCTGGCGCAGATGCTGCCTGAACGAAACAAAACCACTTTTGGATCAGACACGCCAAATCAGTCCTTCTACACTTTTATGGGAGACGCAGGTGATCCAATTACGGCGGCCATTTGGCTTAAGTGTCTCTTCACATGAGAACACGAGCAAATAATCTTCAGATATGACACAATCAACAGCGCACACACTACGTCTCGGCTCAGGCTTCAAGATCATCATGAACAAATGCCCAGAAGATACAGATCATCCCCAAATACACACACACACATATACACACACACAAAGTTACACATACACTCTGCTGTTGAACCCTAAGATTTCAGTGTTGGGAAATAATGTAAGGCCTCAGGGTTTGGCGTGAGAGATAAAGGCTGCAACACGGTGATGATCTCTATTGATCGGCAAGCCTGGGTGTGTAGAGAAGTTGGAGCATTTGTCACAGTGCCGTGAGGCTCAATGACTGATCCCACCACATGCTGATGAATGTGCTTGTGCTCCGAGCTTCTTTAATTGATGATGTGCTGCTTTAGGGTGATCTGCTTTTTTCGATACATTCATTTATTTTCAAAACAGATCCCTTTTTAATTATGTATTCTGTTACCTTTTTTTCAAAATGGGATAGATAGCTAGATAGATAGATAGATAGATAGATAGATAGCTAGATAGATAGCTAGATAGATAGATAGATGGAATACATACATACATATTTAATTAATTATTAAAGACTACAGTCTTTAATAATTTTATGGAATTTTATACAGTTTATGGAAGAAAAAATCAATTCTATAAATTAGACCTAGTAAGCTGGAAAACTAGTTACACAATTTTCCCTACTGTTTCAGTCCTATTTTTAATAAAGAAGAACTTTTTTTTTTTATTTAAAGTTTTTAAAAATAATGCAGGTAGTTCTTAATAAGGTGGTACGGTAGATTAGTAGTTAGCACTGTCGCCTTGCACCCCGAGGGTCAGATTTGATTCCCGCCTTGGGATCTGTTTACATGTTCTCCCCGTGCTTGGTGTGTTTCCTCCCACAGTCTAAATACAGGCAGATTAGGCTACTTAGCATTCTGCCCATAGAATGTTGACCTGAGGTCCTACCATGATCGTAAAAATGGGAATAAATACCGTGGTCACCATTGGCCTCCAAGTTTCTAGATGGACTACAGAGGTTCCTAGATTTATGGGTAGAGTTCTTAATAGTGGAATTGATTTGACTTAAAACAGCATTCCTTGATATTCAACTCTAGCTAGCTATTAACTAAATTTTTTTAAATGTTACTAATAAGTGAACTGTAGAGGCAGAGAAAAGAGAGTGGGAGAGAGAGACATGCGGATGGAACTACAGATGTTTATTTAAATTAATACTAAATTATCAGGGAAGTACAAATTGATAAGGGTTTGATATTAGTAACTAAATGAAGTGTCCTACAGAGTGTCAGGTCTAGAAAGCTTTGCATCTTTTAGTCAACTGAGTCTTTTTTTTATGTTTAGGGATAAAAAAACTAGAAGTTTAAGGTCTTCAGTTAATTATATACAGTATATACAGTATATACAGTATATACAGTATATATATATATATATACTGTACTATATGGAGGGGCGGCATGGGTAGCTTAGTTGTTCAATTCCCACCTCAGGTCTGTGTGCATGGAGTTTGCATGTTCTCCCTGTGATTGGTGAGTTTCCTCCGGGTACTCTGGTTTCCTCCCACAGTCCAAAAACATGCAGATAAGGCTAATTGGCATTCCCAAATTGCCCAGTGTGTGAATGAATGTGTGAGTATGTGTGTGAGCAATGGATTAGCACACCGTCCAGACGTCACATGCCCTGTGATAGTCTCATAGTCTCCTGAGATAGTGAGTATCTATGGATAGCTGGAT
>JAOVVA010000024.1:15607375-15618068 GCA_028565275.1 Leiocassis micropogon
ATATTATTGAGTTAGAACGTATACTTTTTATGCGTTGATGATTAAAAACAAGAGTCCTATTGAAACTGTCCTGGAATATGATTATCCATGTCTACGTTTTGAACACTGGTGTTTAAGGCCTGAATCTGGCCTGTGAGCATTTAAAGGAATAAACAAGTGCATTTAAAACGGCTACAGGAACTAAATTTGGAAGCAATTACAATGATGGCAACTGTGGTCGTTTTGAAAGGAGCCATTTGCTTGTGATCAAATAGAAGCGAAACATGTGCGTCTTTGTGAGACAGATCTCTGCTAGAACATCCCAACTCGTTCGAGTACACGCTTCAAAACCAAATGTGACATGACGCATAAATAAAGCTGCAACCTGTATTACTGATAGAAGACAGAGTTCGGTTAGATTTTTTTTCCCCTTCTTCGAGTATGAGTATGAGTGAAAAGGGGAGATGTTCTTTCTCAAATTTGTTTAGATCTATCAAGCTAATTATTAGTACAGTAGATAATATTATGTGAATTCGATGTATATGCGTGGTTAAAGAAATGGACAGGGCGTTAAACGTGTCTTGTAGGAATTAATGCATGTACAATAATAGCCCTTATTATGTATATGAGTAGCTGAGATTGTGCAACAATAAATGTAAGCGTAAAAAGATAAATAGGCACAACGTGTCATTTATTAATAAATAACATAATTCAAATTGAAAGGATGCTCAAGGACACAAGGACATGCCGTTATAGGAACGTAATTATCTTCAGGGTGCGAAGAGTAATTCTACGTCAACACACCACCTTTTATTTATTTATTTAAAACTTGTTTCCTGTGCTTCCTGTCGTGTTTTATTCCTTAAACAGTTCATCGTTTTAATGCCTATAGCCCAGTACAAATACGAGGTCATAAAGCGTTACAATTCAAGATTTTACTATTTTTAAAAAATGGTTCTCAGGAAATAAATTACATCAAGGCTGAAAAGCAAAATTAAATTGGACAAATTCTGCTTGTTAATCTGGTTAATTATTTTCTTCCCTCAATTCTGTCCCCCTTCTGGTCCTAATTTAGGGTGGTCCTTTAGATGAGATCTACTGGGGGAAAAAAAATTTCAAAAAACAAAAAAACATGAAACGATTAGAGGCATTAGACAACAATTAGATAAATGGCATCCAAACAGACACGGTCCTTTCTCACGATTTTATTATTTGATGTGAGCGAAGGGTTGAGGATTTCAGTACAGAGCCGTAACTGTCCCACTCCTTCACGCTTGTTTTTTTTTTTTTTTTTTCTTCCAGAAGTTTCTCAATGACTCACGTTTTTAAGAACCCCACGGGCAAAAAAAACGCAGAGAAAACAAAACAAAACAAAAACGAAAAACAAAAATGAGATAGATAGTTCAGTCAGATCATTAATGATAAGTCACAGACAAGACCGTTCCTCTAAAAAGTGCATTCACAAACATGACAAATCTCAAATCAGGATATCCTTTTTTTTTCATGATACAAAATATGCATACCAATTTTGTTCTTTTTTACTCTATACACAATAAGATTCTGTATATCTCTGTCTCTCGTCTTTACAAAGGTTAAAAGCGAGTCTGTAAAGGCAGCAGCTTTTTTTCAAGATCCTAGCTTTTTCATCTTGTACCAGGTCCGTTACACCGACATGTGCTAGATTTCCAAATAAAACTTCGCGCTGTGTCTGCATCGGCCAGATGAAGAGACGTTTTGTCTTTATTGAAAGAGACAGCTGTAGTAGAAGTCTTAATTTTAGAAAACAAAAATCAATAAAATGTTGGGGCTGTTAAATATATTTTTCTTGTACCCGCTTTTGTGTAGATTATAAATACTAATAACACCGGACATTAATATAAGACAATGCCAAGAGACTAAATGCAAAGATTAAAATAGTTCAAATTTTTTTTTCCATCAAGTATCTACTTCATGAGTGAAAAAAATAAGCACACATTACGACAATGTATTTCGGTTTCACCTACTCCCATGTCTTGTACCTCGAAACATACACTGTAACCAGATAAACATTAGTCAGTCTATCCACAATGAGATTGCTCTTCATTTCATTTTTTTTTTCCTTTTTACAGATCAACTGAGTAAAGATATTTTTCTTTTATGTGACATAATCCTTAAAAGCAGTCAAATGTACTGATAAGAACCAATAAAAGTACCATGCAAATCTTGCAAGACGACAAATTCTCAAACATGGAACATTTTTTTTTCTTCATAGCTGAAACAGGAGGATGGGAAATACTTCTACTCAATACCGAATACTATATATCCAAAACCAACAGAATATCAAACTTCAGCTGTACATAATATAGTACATAAGAGACCAAATTGGATAAGGAGGAACTTTTGAAGTCTTTACTTAGTCTGTTTGTTTCTTCCTATTGAATAAGGGCTTATCAATTGATCCCGATCTCTTTGTTGTCCTCTAGGAACCTCGAGAAGGGACGTCCAGTTCCCACCTCCAGGCTTGTCTTCTCGAGACCAGTCATTGGAGGGCTGCTTCCAGTGCGTGCCCTCTCCATGCCCCCTGACATGCTGGCTAGAGAAGGGATGCTTCCCCCGCCGAGGCTAACAGGAAGAGGAGGAATGCCTCCGTTCTGAATGACGGAGATCTCATTGTTCTTCATGGCCAGTCCGTTGGTGATGGCTGCCGCATATTGGTTCCAAAACCCCGGGTCTACATTCATTGCCCGAACTGCTAGGTCTTTCTGGAACATCTCGCTGAATTTCATTGCATCACCACCCAGCAGGGCCATTGGGTTTTCCACTGAGAGACGCCGCCCACGTCTGGCTGGGGCATTGTTCCACATGTGGGTGCCCATGTGAACCTGCAGCCAAAAAAAAAAGGAGAAAAAAAGAGTTAAGCGTTGTGTAACATTTAACAAAATCAAAATACAAATTGTATTTTTAAATAATTATATCTTCTTTGTTTGTGGATAATTTTATTTAAATTTACAAGATTAATACAATTTTAATACAATATTAATGCAATGATTCCTACTTAAATAATACTTTCTAATTGCTATTGATATATAAATTTAGTTGGTTGAATATAGCTTAATTGCTTAAAAAATAATAATTTCTTAAATGTGAATATTCCTAAATTTTAGTGTTGATACATTTTTACTAAATGTTATATTTCATTAGTTTTCAAATAGCACAAAACAAAGAATATACAAAAAAAATTAAACTTAAACTCAAATACCAAGGAATATAAAAATATATATTTCTATACTTAAATTCTAAAGCAAAATAATTGTATTTTTACATTTAATTATTTGACTTGACCTAAAATATACAGCTATAAGAAGAAATTTTATTATTAACATGTTGAGCATATTGAAATTTTACTTACTTGTTACTGGTGCAACATTATTATTGCATTATTTAATATTAATAAGTGGTTTGAGTCGCATTCATGCATGTTCTCAGAAAATTATTAAACATTTATTTTTAAAAAATGCATCTACCTTCAGATTTCCCTTCGTAGTGAATGCTCTTCCACAGATGGAGCAAGCAAAGGGTTTTTCTCCTGTGTGTGTGCGCTCGTGGATTTGCAGTGCACTAGCTGAGGAGAAGTTTTTCCCACAAGACTGGCAGTTATGCTGCTTGGGGGTCCGTCGTGGTGGAGGCGGTGCCAGCATTGGGTTGAGGCTGGGGCTCATTGTTGTCTGAGGCGCTGCGGCAGGCACCTGAAGGCCCATGTGTAAGTGGGAACCCTCACTCAAAGAAAGCGGTTTGCTGTGGCCGTTCAACTCAAGTTTGACCAGACCTGGTGCTGAGCTCATCAAACTTGAAGCAGTTAGACCTAAATAAAAAAAAGACATTTTAAGGAATATTCTGTATTTATTTCAAACATTGATTTTATGGAAACACTGAAAAATACCACTTGACAGACATCATCATCATCATACCTCGATCTCTTCCCAAGAACAGCATGCTGAACTGATTCTCCTCTTTAACATAAGGCCTGGCAGGCTGGGCAGCTGTGAGGTCTAGCACACCTGTGTGCTCAGCTGGTACAGAACCTGGAGATGGTGTGTCTGATTTTTCTGACTTCACAGTCGCTGTAGCTGCACCGGAGTCCTGAATATCCTCGGCTACACTGCTGCTGTTGTTATTCACCAGACTTGGAGATCTGGAACGATGGCTCTCGGGCTGACTATGAACAGGCGAAAGTGCCTGCATAGAGCCTGATGACTCAGACAGGGCTGGACTCCCCACACTGTGGTTCTCTAAGTCTCCCACAGCAGAGGATGAGTCGTTGTTAAACACATCTCCACTTTCTCCACCGATCCCACTTCCGTTCTCTGAGGGCTTTAGACTAAAGGCGCGGTTCATGTTTGCTGTTGAGTCAATCATCTTCATTTGGTTTTCCAGAGCAGCAATGCTGGAGATGACTGGGGTTGTGGGAGAATTGCTAGGAGACATCTCTCCATATGAATGTGTTGGTTTTGATGGGTCCATATCCCCATCTTTGACATCTATTTCATCATCGATGGCCTGTTCCATCTCATCAATCAGCTCATCATCATAATTGCTCATGTTGTCTATGCTCTTTTCATCAAAGTTAAAGTCTGTGTCCATGTCTTGAAAGCCCTCAGGAAGAGGTGTGTTTGGAATCTGACCTCCCATGTGCATGCGAATATGCTGTTGCAATACTACAGCATTAGTAAACTTTTTCTGACATATAGGACATGAGTGTTGCACCCGTAGAGGTGGCTTAGACCTGTGAACCCCAAAGTGTGTTTTTAAGTTGCCCTTAGTAGTGAAAGCACGACCACAAATTTTACATTTAAAAGGCCTTTCCCCAGTGTGGATACGGTAGTGCATCTTGAGGGCACTCTGACAGCTGAGCACTCGATGGCAGATGACACATTGGTTGGGGTCTGTCATCTTTTTGTCAATGTTTTCCACCAGCTGCTGCAGCTTTGAGGTTTCTGACGTTTGCATAGAGTCCAGGAGGCCACCAAAGGGAAACTTGGCCTTGAACTGATCTGAGATCATTGGAAGGGCAGAATGAGAGCCAGAAGATGGAGGGGTCACTGGATCTGTGATCTGTGTGGTGGTAGTGGTTGTGGTAGTGGTTGTGGATGACTGCACAATCTGGCTCACAGTAGTCACGGACATGCTGGTTTCCCCAGGTCTGGTGGTGCAGTTAGATGGCAAGTGAATCCCCTCTGGCTTCAAAACTGGGGGTCCATCGCTTCCCATTGTGGGCTGCGGAGAAGCCGAAGTGAATGCTGTGCTTACTTCAGTACTGAGAACATTAGGTGACAGGGATGCACACTCACTTGATGGAGGCGATGGCCTTGGAGGGGACCTGCTTATGGGAGTAAGACTAGGTGAATCCCCATACCCCCCTATCATACTGGGTAAAGTTGGGGGAAGCTGCAGCCCCACTGAGGTTGGAGCTGTGGACAAAACTGGCTTGCTGTCCAGCCATGTGGTAACAGGCTTTTCTGGAGGCAGCGACATGCCATAAGGAATGCCTGAGGTGGTTGGCACATTGTCCAGGTACTCAGGCACTGGATAGGGGTTCATTGGAATGTGTGGGTACTTTTCTTTGTGCCTCTGAAAGTGGACCTTCAAGTTTCCTTTTGTAGAGAAGCGGTTACCACAAATGTTGCATTTGAAAGGCCTTTCACCAGTATGTGAACGAAGGTGTATCTGAAGGGCACTGTCACTTCCAAACACCTTTGCACAAAACCTACATTTATGTTTAAAGAAGGGGTCTTCTGAGCTAGGCTTGGTGTCAAATACAGAGACATTAGGAGGTTTTCCTTTGCGGTGCTTCATCAGGGCAGAGAGCGGATCGAGTGCATTAGCAGTGGCTGCAATACTGGCCAGTGGGTTGGGAAAAATGACACTACTTGAGGAACTCGGAGGCATCAGGGGAAGGTTGGAAGGGGAGCTCAGCAGGCTTCCATGGGTCAGTGTTGGAGGACTTGAGGTGTTTCTAGGTAGGGAAACACTGCTACTGATGCCAGTTCCAGCTCCACTGCTGCTGCTGTTGCTGCTGCTGCTGCTAGTGACTGAACTCTGAAGAGGCAACAAGGAAGGAACTACACTACAGCTAGATGGTGGATATGAGGAAATTGTTGAAGTGTTGCTGTTCATTATTGAACTGGACAGCTGGCTTCCTGTCTGTGAGACATGCGAGTGACCCCCTTCCAAGGCAGAAGACAATGAGGTTGGACCTTGGGCATTTAAAGTGGGTGGCACCCTTATAGCGAGCTGGTGGACAGGTGGTGTAATGAATCCATGTAGCGGGAGCTGACTGGGGATTGTGGGAAGGCCAGTGGCAGATGATGGCTGTGAGCCACCATTTGTACTGTGGTGTGAATGATGGCCAAGAGGTGTCTGTGTGGGGTTCTGCCTGTTCATGAGGGCCACTTGGCTTCTGATCTGCTCTATCAACTGAAGCTGGTGAATTTGCTGCTGCTGTAAAGCCATTAGCTGGTCCAGGATCATTGGGATGGCCATGGTGGACATGCCACTAGCTATTGCCCCACGGAAGCTTTGAGCGAACTGCGCCACAGCCACTCTGGTTCCATGCAGTGTTTCCAAAGTGACATTTGTGCTGGGCATGCTGTACCCTGTTCCAGAGGGCTGCGCTGTGTCGAGCTGAGGTAGGCTGACATCAGGTTCTGGTGATGTATCTGGATCTTCAGGGTCCAGTGTTTTCTCAGGAGACATTTCCACATCCATAGGCTCATCATCTTTGTCTAAGGTGTTTACTTGCTCCAAAGTCATCTCAGCTCCATCGTCCACGTCAGCTGGGGAGTGCTGGCTCTCGGCTGCCTCCTCACTGTCTGCAGGCTCACTCGGACAGCTGGGCACCGGTGAGGGTTCGGTTAGGTACTCCCGTGTCAGGTCCGCTGCAATCTCATTCTCACTAATAATAAGCACAAGGGGGTTCTTGGTGCAACTCTTCAGATGTTCGCAGAAGTCAGACCATTTGAAAAACTCGGCGCAGCATTTCTCACACACATGGGTCTCCTCACTACCACTGCGGCTCTCATTACCGCTGTCGGCATCGTCCAGGATCTCGCCTGAGGCTGAAAGAAAGAAAGAGGCAAAGAACAGAATAAATGAATAAATAATGCACATACATTCAACACACTTTTCAGCACAACACCTACAAATTAACCTTTAATTTTTTTTCTCACTTTACCATGACTAGAATCAATATTCTTTTTTCTTTTTTATTCTGAACAAGTCATCTTACTTCACCAATTCTCCAAGCTGGGTTTTGTGCATTCTACTCCTCTCCATAGAGCCAGCTAATAATTTTCTTTGTGCAATCCATCAAATTATGAGAGCCTATCAATTGTGGATACTGCTGCTTAATGAAATTCCATACGAGCTATTGATTTCCAATATTTTTATACAATTCACAGCTGCCCTGCCTGTTGAGTACAAATCAGGTCTTTGATGGCCCTATTAGGATTCCCCTCTGCTATCAAGCCACCTCATTTCCACCTGAATTTCAAATGCCTAAGCCTCTTATTTAGCATTGCTAGGGTAACATGCAACCTCTGCATTTCATGCAGGTGATAGATTTAACCTTCAGCAAAGTCAGTCCACTCATCAGCACAATAACTGCTTTCTGACAGAAGCGATGGTTGCTGTGTTGCTTCATAATTAAGCCTCAAAAGTATGCTTCATAGATTTGCAACACATGGTATAAATACTGAGTAATTTTTAGGGAGAAATTGATTTGCGGGTTCACTCCTACTAAATGAGAAATGCATCGTCGTTTAGTGTTAGAGCATGGCGTTAGTGGTAGATAGTGTGTACACTCGAGGATGTAGGATGTATTCTTTCTTTCGTTCTTTCCATCCTCATGTCTTTCATCACGCACTGTCTCTTTGGTCCTTGCTGCGAGAGCAAATTACATGGTTCTGCCAAAACAGCAATGCCTCTGATTAGTTACATATGTTCAGTCACAGTTGTTGGAAGCCACTTCCTCTTCGTATAGCTGTCTTGTGGACGCAGCAAGAGAGAGAGATGCTTGTCGAATGGTCCTGAATTCACACCTAATCAAACTGTGAAATACCAGCCTCGAACACGGTTTGCATTTCCACGCATCCAAATGAAAGCAGGACAGGACCGGTACTCGCATGTTTGTATACGTGTGTGATGTGGCGTATGTTAATTATCTCCAACGAGTGAGCCTGCTACTTTGTTACATGGAAAACTGAGTGACTGCTTCACTTCAGAGACCCACTCGACCCTGCCAAAAGACATGATTAGTCGAGCCAGAGTAAGAAGAGATTTTTCTCTCTCTCTCTCTCTCTCTTTCTCTCTCTCACTGGTCTTACCGTTCACAGGCATGTTTAGCTTGTAACGAGAGATGATTAGTCTAACGGGAAAGCATATGCTTCTCGTGTAACAATATGCCTTAATTATTTGTGACAATACATTTAAATTTTATAGCATCGTGCTGAGTCCAATTACCAACTTCCACTTTGTGTAGAAGAACTATACTATATAAAAAACTAGTTTAATATATATATATATATATAAAGTAAATGTAGCTTAACTATAGAAAGACGTTAAAGTCAGCTTTTCAAGCAACCACATTATCGAGCTGCTCTGTTCAGGAGGCGGAATGATTAAGTCCAACGCTCGGCCTTAACCTCATACACAAGCGCGCGCACACACACATACACAGGAAACGAGGATTGTAACATAATAGATTCCCATGAAGCTAAATTTTGTGAACGGATTTGAGAAGACACCAAGCGATCACAATTTCCTGTAATTTGTAAAAAATCAGGTTTTGGTGATAACTTTTTAAAATAAATTAAATGAAATTAAAAGGCAGAACTTTCAACAGTGTAGGGGATATTTATTTATATGAGAACATATAGGAGAAAAAAATCATTAAAATATGACAGTAGAAACTTTCAGAGCGGCAGAAAAAAAATTGCAATATTGATTGTTTTTTTTTTTCTCGCATTCACTGACAGTTGAACTCGTTTCCATAATTGAAGGGTGAAAGGTCAGACCCTACTCAGAGTGGAATAATCATTAAGGGAAAATTATAATTTTGTTTGGTTCTCTCTCCAAATGAGGCAGATGTCTTTTCCTTACAAAACAAAATACAATAAATCCTCATATTTTAACAAAGTAGAAGCAGGAATTTTTTTTTCTTTTTAATTTCACTCATTTATTAATACTCTTAATGTGAACGGTTACAACTATGATCACATTAGTAATAACAACATTTACACTAGTAATAGTCTTAAAGTCATGTGTAAATATAGGCTAATATGTAACTTAATGTTAAAATGTAGGATAAAAAATCGATATTTTCTGCAAATAAAATTGAAATTGCATAATATATATTGCCCTTGAAATTATCTTGAAAAAATATATATTTTTCCTTGTGTGAGGAAGCGACGAGAAGAGTGTGTGTAAGAAAATAAGAGTGAGAACGCATGAGAACATAAGAGTGAGTGTGTGTGTGTGTGTATTGATTCTTGCGAGAAAAGAAGGTGTTTGGGTAAAAAAAAAAAAAAAAAAAACCGCTCTGATTCATTTTCATCCCCTTAAGAGTCTTCCTTTCCTCAAATGCAAATATGAAGCGGTGAGGAATCAATAGGGCGATTGTAGGCTTTGACTCGATGTGCGCGCTATCTTGGCGCGCGATCTCGGCCGCGCGAACTGAAACCCGCTAATCTGACATATTATATCAGATCAGGTTTTTGAGCTCCTCGACTCGGTTCGAAAGGAAGACGGAGAGCGCGGGGCGATTACACGCTCGTCTTTCCAGGACATCTTCGATACCGAGTTAAGGAATGAGACACGGCTCGTCTTCCTGACACACACACACACACACACACACACAGATACAAACACAATTTTCCCTTTAAACATCCCTTTTATTCATGACTGCATTCCTATAAACACAATTCTAAGCTTGTGTGTGTGTGTGTGTGTGTGTGTGTTTTCCAGGTTCTGTACACGTTTCCTGGTTCCCCTTTAACCCACCCCTCCCTGGGTTATTTTAAACATTCTCATCTTCTCGTAAGCGCTTCGAAAGCGCTTGAAGCGAGTGATGAAGCGGGAGGGAGGAGAGCAACATGAGGATGCCTGCTGCTTTTAACAATGTTCACAAATTCCTCCGCAAATGCCACTTTCTTTCCATTGCACCTCTGTGTTCTCTCTCTCTCTCTCTCTCTCAATGCACTGTTTTCATTGACAAATCCTTCTCTTTTTTTTTCTTTTCTTAGCTCCAGTTACTCAGAGGAGTGACTCGTGTCTAAATCAGAAAAGCGACCCTGTGCTGAAAGGAAGAGAGAAGGCTGTGACAAACAAATAAAAAGGAGAGGAAGAAAGAATTTTTTTTTTTTAAGTGCTTTCCTAAAAATACATTTAGCAATTTTATGTCAAATTGTGATCTGGCTGTGAGAGGAACGATCACTGAGAAAGATAGATACCAAAGCCTTACCTTTAAAACTTTTAGAAAAATGTCATTTTTCCCCAACATTATTATTATTATTATTATTATTATTATTATTATTATTATTATTACTTTAAATTATATAAGAGCTGGAGATATCCTTCTAAAGCAAAATAACTTTTTTTTGTAAAGGTGTCTCCTACTAATGGATCTGAACACATTGTCTCTCTCTCTCTCTCTCTCTCTCTCTCTTTCTCTCTGCCTTAT
>JAOVVA010000024.1:15619532-15629844 GCA_028565275.1 Leiocassis micropogon
CTATTTTTTAAATTATGACTTCTAGTGATTTTTTTTTTCTAAATAGGCCTATATTATTTTTATTTAAGATGAACATTGTGTTAGTGTGTGTTAGGATAATCAAACGTCTCCCAAAAACAATTTGGCGACCTTGAGTGTTAGAAAGGTACTCTATAAATAAAACCTATTATTATTATTAGCAGTAGCAGTAGTAGTATAATAATAATAATAATTATTATTATTATTATTATAAGCAAGTTATAGTTTTTTTTAATTCCAGGTGTGTAGTGGCTCTCAGACACAGAACCCAAGTGTGTGATACAGATAAAGCCTGAGATAAAGACAGAGAGACACTGAGAACTGCTGGTTGTTCAAGTTGTTATGAGAGACGGAGGACGGGACGTGGACGATGAAGCCTGGTAAAAGCGTGACGGCTTTCTCAGAGCCACGGCCGGGGTGGTACAGTAAGCACTCTGTGTCCACGTGAACAGAAGACGCTTTGTCGTGGCGCACAGATGCGCCGCAGCCGAAACATTAACGATTTGTTTGTGCGGGTCGTGCGATACAGGCTTCGGTGGTGGCAATTTGTCCGACAGCACCACGTCCCTGCGTCCCCGCAGCACTACAGCAACGTGGCCCCTAAATCTAGACTCGCATTTATCTCCTCTCAAAGCACTGAGCTATAATTAGGACACGCCGGTGCAGTGTCTGTAAGGCCTGGAGGGTCCTCCGCTGGCCCTGGATGGCTGGCTCTCAGACCCTCAGATAATCACAGGAATAAAAGGAAACTTGGTGGCGCTGATGAGCTTTGTAGATTTTCAGGATCGGATGCAATTCCGAATCTTTATCCACCAATAACTCGGGATGCGATTAGAGATATTAATTCCTTATAACAAAACACATCAAATTTAGGTCTTTATATTTTGTATAAGCCCTCTTGAACTTTAAACAGCAAGGATTCTTTTTTGACGTTTTTTTTCTTTTAAGAAAAGGGAAAAGATTTATGCTATGAGTAATCAGACTATTCAAACGCTGATCATCTGAGACAAATCAGTCTCATCATATTTATTTATTACAGCCATTAGAGCTTTTTATTCCTTAATTACTTCCCTTTAAATCCTTGAAACGTTCTTTCCTGGCTACTGAACCGAAACCTGGGGATGCGGCGTTCGAATGTTGATAGTACTAGTTTCATTAAACATTTTATTTAATTGAATTTTTTTAGAGTTTTAGATTTTAAACCGGATTAATTAAAGTGACAGGCTTATGCGATAGCAATTACGCAGACAGATATCGAGAATGAAACAGTTAAATAATTAAATACATACTACAGTAATGGTCATTTCTGCAATCAAAACTTTCAGAGAGAGAGAGAGAGAGAGGAAGCAACAATACTCATAACCATGGGTACTTATGACCGTGTGTGAGTGACTGAGGATATTTGTGGCTTCCGAGGACCCTCAGGCCCCCAACAGGGTTGGTGTGTGTGTATGTGTGTGTGGGGGGGGGTTTAGAATGTGTTTGTGTGTGTGAGTGAGTAAGTAAGCGAGTGAGTAGATGTGTGTTCTGAGGACCCTCGGGCCCCCCCACAGTGTGAGGGTGGAGGGATCGTGTGTGTCCATGTGTGTGTGTGTGTGTGTGTGTGTGTGTGTGCTGATCTGAAGCGGAAGCGGCGGTCGGAGATGAAAGGCCGTCACTGTTAACACTTTGGAAGACGGCCTGCCAAGGTCACTGCCACACATGTACTAATTGTATTATAAGCTTGACGTGCAGCAGACGCCTCTGGCAGAGCCGCCCAGGCAAAGGTTAAATCAGCGCACGCTATCAAAGCGCCACCCTCGGGGGGCACTGGGGGAGGAGGGCCGGAGGGGGGGTTAGGATGAGAGAGAGAGAGAGAGAGAGAGAGAGAGAGAGAGAGTGAGGGTGGGGGCATGGATCGGTCGCTGGCACGGCATGAGCTCGCACCTTTTCACCAAAAAAAATAAATAAAATGGTTCGATGGTTTGATGGCAGCATTAAAGCCGTGAGCGAACGACAGCAAAGTAAAAAGGTGAAAGGCTTCATGGGGAAAAACGTCAGGTGACACGAAACATGGACAGGGTATGCTCCGAAATACATGACAAAATTCTACATACATGAAATATGGAATGTTTGTTAGAATTAACTGAAGAAGAAAGTTTCTAATTTAGGGTTGAACTTGCAGTGTAAAATAAATAACTTAGATTTTTTTCTCTATGAATGTAGAAAGAAAACAAATATTAGGCTCATTACTTAAATATGTATAATAGTATTTAATTACTTTCTTTTTAACAGGTTGATATTATTCCTGTGGTTTGAATGAAACCTAATCAATTCAAAGCGATCAGGAAACATATGCTCAGAACTATAAGAACGGAATAATAAGTAACAATGAGTATTTAAAAAATTAACAGTTTTTTTTGGAGGACTGATTTTAAGAACAAGGTTTTAAATATGAAAAATATGACTGTGACTGATTAAAATGACATTGAATTGCTATTTAAAGTGATTTTGAAAATTAACAAATTTGCAGTGAAAAGGAGATCAAACTCCATCAAGTCTTCAGCTTCTCTACACTGTTATGGCATTGATGATTTTTTAAACCGATGCTGATGCTGATAGTGATGATGATGATGATGATGATGAGTTATGACAGGTAACTTGGTGCTCTTTTTAACCTCTAAGAAATCGAATATGCAAGAAACATGTGATGAAATATAAACGTAGTCAGAGAGTCATCTTGTCTAATCAAAGTTCCTCTCAACCAACAAAGCCTCAGTGTGGATAATCAGACGTCCAGGCTAAAGATTTGTCATCTAATCACACAAGTAGATGGAGAGTTCGTCCCTCAGCAACAAACTGCGTCACTGCTTTAATGACTCACTTGCTCGCTCACTCGCTTTGTGGTGTCACGGGACAATACCTGACTTGTGTGCATTCTGCTTGTGTGGTTTTTTTTTTTATGCATGCCTGAATTTTAAATTTAAGACAAAAATCTCAATATGTAAAAGTATAAAAATATAAAAATCTAGCACACAAAAAAAATGACTCAGGTCTATACAAATACGGAGTGTGAATCTGTGACATGTTGCTGTTTCTTAATATACACCCAAAAAAGTTTTAGAGAACGTCTGAGACTTTAAATGTGAATTTTTAGACACAATTCTAAAATTTCATGCATGTGTGTTTAAATCTGTGTATTTATTTATTCATGCGTTTTTTGTTTGTTTCACTGAGAATTCATTTCTTTTTATCTATAATGCGAATTTTTTTTCATTACTTTATTTGACAAATGTAAGCATTTTTCCAGTTTTCTTTTGTTGTTGTTGTTTTTCAAGTTGTTGTTGTCCACATGATTAATGGATTCATTTTCATATCTGATTTTTCTACACGATACATTTATTTTAACCTGCCAGTGTACATTTGCCAATGTAATGTGTATGTATGTGTATGATATTTTATTATTATTATTATTATTATTATTATTATATATTATTTATATATATATATATTTTATTATTATAAAAATATATTTTTACTTAAATTATTTATTCATATTTATTGATCTGGGATTAATTTTCCTACATGATTAGTTTATTTCCACATGCTGGGCATTTCATATTTCCATTTCCGATTTACTCAGGATTTCCTTGATTCATGATTCATTCACTTGTGGAATAAATTTTTTTTGTCACATTTAAATATTTCACATGTAGGTTACATGTGTTTTTTGGTTTTCACATGTGATTTTAGGGATTTGTTTGGACAGTGACTATATCCACAAATATTTACAGAAGATGACGATAATGAAATGCACCATAAGGTCTATTGTGCACGTGATTGTACGCAAAATATATGTGATTTGTTTTTTTTATAAGGTTTTTTTATGATATGAGTATTACGACTACTACGTATGATGTGACGTAGTGGAGGATAGAAATAAGAAGGTTCTTGAAACTCTAAATAACCTGAAAATATAAATAAATAAAAATTTTGTTTATCACCGAAATCTGTAAATGTTTAGATCAGTTCCATCGTCTAATCACGCTCCCCCGAAAGACATCACACTTCTGGGTGAAAAGGAGGAAAAACAGGTCAAATCCTTTCTTCTTTAATTTTTGATTTTAAGTTACAGACTTGCAGGTCCAAGCAAATAAACCCATAGAAAAAAGGTTGAAAAGAGTGTCGCAGATAAAAAAACAGAAACAGTACAAGATGGAGGACTTTTGAAAAGATAATTTTTGCTTGGTGTGTGTGTGTGTGTGTGTGTGTGCGTGTGTGTGTGTGTGGTGGCTCGAGAGGAAAGCTAGGCCTCGGTTTCGTCACCCTGATCATCCTGCACTGTTCGTAACTCAGTAGCGCACGACGTCATTAGGTTACCGATCGAGTAAAATGAATCGGCGGTTATGTACAGTGTTTCGGTGTGATAGGTGACACGGTGTGTGCTCTGTTTAACGCTGTGTGATGTGTGTGACCTCGTACACCGGTGCTGACGTCAATCACGCCATCTGTCTTGTTAACAAATCTCTTTAAGTTATACATATGAGCTGCTGTTATGCCTCATTTATATATATATATATATATATAAGAACATTTTTCTGTATCTGTATGCAGGGCATGTATAGTCATTTGCTCAAGAGCATAGGTAATGTGGTTCTCTCTATGTGTGTTTGTGAGACATGTTCCTGCCAGTCTACAGCTATTCTACTGATGTTGTATGGAAGTCACAGGATTTCGAAATCCAGCAAAAGAATCTGATTTTTTGTTTGTGTTTGTGTTTGTGTGTGTGTGTCTGTGTGTGTGTGTGTGTGTGTGTGTGTGTGTGTGTGTGTGTGTGTGTGTGACTCAGGAAATTAGATTAATACAAAAGTAGTCATACTCTATCAGGATTCGAAGATTTAGACACATTTGCTTAAATCAGTCCCCAGAATCAGAATGAACATAAATTCATTGTATAAGACTTTTATAATATCTAATTAGAATCATAAATGAAAATCATATTTTCGTCCTTTCACCTTGCAATGTCAAAGCGAATGAATCATATCAAGTCTGAACGTTTGTGACTGAACAGGGCTTCAGATGTTCCGTCGAGTAAAAATGCAAATTCACTGAGTATTTTCGCTAATCATATCCAGAAAAATGAGTATAAATTTAGTAATATTAAGTACAGCATAAAGTACACACAGTTTAATTTCCAGGAAATATATAATAATATCCAAGAATACATACCTATACTATACTCAGTACTCAGGTTTTACATCGTCACAGAAATCCTGCCACCATTGTATTGATTTTTAAGTATTTCTTGTATAATTTCAATATTGAACTGGGATTAATTTATATCTGAGTCGTAGTGGTAGATACATGCACTAAAGCATAATCTGAATGCATGTGGTAGAAGTTAAATTGAGCAAGAATTTTTATCACATCTTTCTGAGGTCCTGGAAATCAATCAGATTTTCTGTACATCAGACCAAGTAATCATGTATAAGTATATGTATATAACTTATACTGTAAAGCTAATAATATAACGTCTAGTGAAATGTAAAAATATATTCACTACACATCAGCACTCAAGATTTTTACAGTATAATAGTTTTTATTCTTCAAGCTTAAATGTAGTATGAATATTGTAGTCCTTGTAGAGTTCAACAGCCAATGACTCATAAAATTTACATTCATTCCAATTCCTTATAATTAACCTGGTCTAGTATTTTTAAAGAATCAAATTTACAATCTCAAAACCAACAAATCACGATCAGGATGTATGTCTAATAGGACTTTGAATGCTGCGTCCGGTATTAATGTGAGTCACATGACTTCGGTGATCAGCACTTTTCCTTTACAAAAATCAGTATTTAGGATGAGAAGCAGAATTGGAGCAAATGCATAATAAACATAGACGTTTCGATGAATCAGATTTTCTAGTATTGTATTTTTGTTTCCTTTGAATTACATCAATGATGATGATAATCAATATAAAATCAGTATCAAATCAGTAAAACGTTAAGCCTTACAGTGCTATTGAACTAAATTTTTTTCAGATTGTTTTTTTAAGCTTAGAATTTGCATAAATTTAGATTGTAGCATTAAATATATCAAATCAAAATCCTAGTCATGATGATCACGTTTTTAAAAGACGTCGTATTACATGCCTAGTATAAACCTAAATCACATGACTGAGATGTCCAGCAAAAATTCAAAGCAGCAGCCTTATATGCAGCATCAGTATGGATAATATATTGTCATAAAGTCCTAAGAATCAGAATTAGTACACATGCACAATGTACATCTTACAATTCTATGTACTTTATGCCCTGAGATTTCATGCTGTTTTCATACTTTGGGTGTAGAATTAATGTACATTTATATCGTAGGACGTGCAAGATCATATCCAGTGAGTTATAAAAAAGAATGTGATTAGGAAAATCTAGACTATGTGTATATCATGAAGCTTGCAGTGCTGCGTCCGGTGAGACAAAGGGTCTTTGACTTTCTGGTGATCAATAACAGCACGAGCAGCCGAGCGCTTCACACTGCAGCACTTCAGGAGAGCGAGATGCGACCTGAGAACCGGCAGTCCGTCTCTGAAAAGCTCTCAGGTACAAACATTTTTTGTTAAAAAGAAAGGCTTAGGAAACATCCATAGTTTAAACCTCTGTGAATTAAGAACTTCTTGACTTTCTGATGTTTGGGTTTCCAACAAGTCTCGGAGCTTGACTTTGCTGCATCAAACACTCTCATGTGCGTTTAAGTGCACAGACAGAGGGGTGAAAATTCCAGGTCGCTTTACACCGTACACAGTGCCTTTGTGTGCATGTATGTGCGTGTATGTGTGTGTGTATATAAAAGGAATAAAGAATCATTTTAATCTCTTCAGTTTCATTCTGAAAATTATGTCATAAATGACATGAGATCTATTAACCCATTAACCAAAGTCATGCTTTCTGATCAGCCACAGCATGTTTTTTTTTTTTTTTTTTTGCTTTTCATGCCCTTTCATGAAATGGAAAATTGTAGAGGAAAAACAAATGATGGGAAATGATGCCAGAGAGAGAGAGAGAGAGAGAGGGCTGGGACAGATTATTTGCGCGCAAAAATCTTTTTGCAATCTATAGAACGCCTGTTTCCAGAATATTTCTTTTAATGTTTACATGTTAATATATTTGATATATTTAGTTATAGTTTCACACAGTGGAGAATGTCTACATTTTAAAATGACTTGAAACAAATGGTTATGCCGTTTGTATGCTAAAGAACCTTTCAGAATTATTGACATATTTTACTTAAATGTTGTCAGTACTATAATAATAATAATATTAATGATAATAATAATAGAATAAAAACAATTATAAAACCAATAATTATAAAATAACCTTAATTATATAACTTATCTAACATACATAAAACAGAATTCCAAACACTACACACACACACTCACACACAAATTTCACACAGGACCTATCTAACGGGAAATGAACAAGTCCGGTGTGTAACAGCTAAAGTGTGAAAGTGTCATGTGAAGTAAACAAACAAACACAAACAAAACACATTTTGATGCGACAAAATAAAACAAAAAAGCATAGCTCTGCACTTAATCTAGCTGGGAATATGCAATAGGCTTCTTTACACACCAGCACAATGGACATCTGGGTGCAAACAAGGGCTCAGTGTGCAAGAACTTGGCTCTCTTTGGCTCTCTTTCTGAATCTGGGCTTTCTCTTTTTCACAAAACAAAAAGGAAATTGGGGGAGGTTTAAAAAAAAAAAAAAAAAGATTTATCTTGTCCAAAACAATAGGTTTAATTAAAGTTGGGGGCAGAAAAAAAGTGTGGCACTGCAGTGCAGCATGAAGTTTCTGTAGAGCAGATGGATTAAAGTAGGAACGAAAAAAGTTTTTATTTAACGCATGGTGTGTGTGTGTGTGTGTGTGTGTGTATAATTTTTAGGTGCATTTGGCAAAAGGTGGAGAAATAGTTGTGTATAAATTTGCAAAGTATAAACGTGACTGCGTAATCTCTACACAACAGCTGATATTTCTCTGAATATATATGTGTATAATCAGAGATTTTCCGACATTTAAAAAAATGTGTACGTTTTTAATATTTCAGCGAGCGTTTAATCCATTTAATGAGCTGATAGATATTTAACGGATCTTTTCGGAAAAAACAAATATAATTTCACTTGATTTTATTCAGACTTTTAACTTTTTTATAAAGGGTGTATAGTTATGTGTGTAAAAACGCTTTATTAAACCTAAAGAATTGCACATCATTTTAAACATCTTAAACATTTGTTTTTCGTGGCTCATGGTTGTTATTTATTTATTTTTTTTGTTTTGTTTTTTTTGTTCGCAAAAACGAAAAGCAAAGGAAACGCTTTTTTTGGTCGATCTTTTTCTATCCCGTTCTAAAGTTCTACATCATGATACTTATAACTTAGAAATGTGTGTCTATAATAAAGCGAACACACTCACCGTTATCCGATTCCAGCCCGAGCGCTGAAGCCTCCTCGTCCGATTTGAGATGCTGCGGCTTGGCCTGTTTCCGTCGGGACATGATGATGATGATGATGAAGATGATGGGGATGGAGAAGATGATGCGCTGCCACCCGGCCCCGCTTTTTGAACGCGCATCGGCGGCGGACGACCGGTGCAGGGAAAGAGATAACAATACTAATAAAAACAACAACAATAATAATAATAATAACAAAAAACAAAACAAAAAAAAAACAGTCAGATGGGAAGGAAAATTAGGCGAGGTTGCGGCGTGGTGCGCGAAAGTCCGGTATATAATTATGATGGTGAATAATGCATCGCGATTAACGGCGCTGCACGAGGGGGGATTGGCCGAGCTCCAGCCGGATATGGAAATGAGGGACGGACTCGGCAATTAGCCGCTTCGCCCTCGAACTATCTGTCTCTCTCTCTCTCTCTCTCTCTCTCTCTGTGTGTGTGTGTGCGCGCTCTCTCTCTATCCTCCTCCTCCTCTTCGCGCAGAGCTCCAAATCCCGTATTAACGCCCAGCACTCGGGGGGGTCTTCAGCACAGGAAGGTCAGCAGCTTCTTTTCCCTTTTTCGCCACGCGAGTGCCGGGAATTCGTCGCTTTGTTTATTGGCTTGCATACCGTGCATGCGTCACGCGTTTTTTTTTTTTTCTTCTTTTTTTGCGCCGCGCGTTTCTCTTTTGCGCCGCGTATTCCCCTGGACAGCTGTTAACTTTGCGCTTCCATGTTCAGGATGACTCTCTAACACCATGCGATGTTTTTTTTTTTTTTTTTTGTCTTCTTTTCTTTTGGAAACTGTGCCTTCCAGTCAGTACCTTTAGGGTCCCCCGGTTCTGTCCTCCGGTCCTTCTAATAGTGCGCGCTATAGTGAGCGACTCTGCGGCGTCCTGTTCCTGCTCTGTCCAAAAAAATAAAAAAGTTATTCCCAAGTGCTGATTAAAATGAAATCAGATTTCATAAAAAAAAAAAGAATAGCTTGAATGCGTTCTGGAAAATAGAAAAAAAAACAGAAGGAACGTGCGTAAAAAGTTTGCAGAACGCGCGCTTATGGAGACGTAAAGTTCAATAGCGACATAAAACCAAAAATGAACCAAGTTTAAAAGCTGAAGCAGCGCTCAGGCTCCCGGTAACTAACGCGCTTAGCTTTCTGAAAGCGTCTTTTAATGTCTTTCGTTTCCAGTTTTCCAAAAAAAAAAAAAAAAAAAAGTCGGGCGACTGTTCGGCTCGTCTCCGCGTGTTCGGGCGCAGCAGCGACGAAAACTTGCGCGCGTCTTGCTGCTGCTCGGCGTCGCCGCTTTTGCGCCCCGTAGTTCCGCGTGTGGAGGCTGCGTGGCGCGGGAGAGGGAGTTTAAACCCCCCTCCTCCCCTCCCCACCCCGCAGGGCTTTAAGTTCAGCCCATTGCGCTTAGCGACCGCTAGGATGTAGCCTACCGCGCCATTTTCTTTTCTTTTTTTTGCACCCCCTCCACCCCCCCAACCATCCCTCGCACCGTGTTTTTGCGCGCTTGGGGTGTTAAATAAATAAAAACGCCGGCTGTCAAATCTAAGCGCACCTTTAAAAAAAAAAAAAAAAAAGGATTAAAGGTGGATTAAAGGGTTTGCTCCGTCCTTGAATACTGAAAACAAATGATGGTTCTTCATTTATAAAGATACATTTATTCCAAAATATAAACACACACTGTTTGATGTTCATATCAAAGGATTCATAAATGACGCACGACAAGTCAGTTTTAAACTGTTAAACAAGTTTAAAACTGTGGGTAAGGGAGCTTTCTGCGTGTGTATATATATATATATATATATATATATAT
>JAOVVA010000024.1:15654194-15664866 GCA_028565275.1 Leiocassis micropogon
ATTAACTAACAATCTGCTGACCGTTAATAAGACTCGTTGAGAATGGTCCAATCACATGAGCCCAAATATTTAAAAACCAATATTGATTCGCTAAGAACAAAAGTGGGAGGGTTCGGGGGGCGCACAGTGCTGCGCCCCAATGATGATTTGAAAAAATCCAGTTAGAGCTCAGCCTCAAATCACATGCTTTTCAAAAATTTACGTGCCTACAGTACATAGACACTCGTTTGTCCGGCGCCCCGCGTACACAAACACAAATGAACGTGATACAGTTTAGATTTTTTTTTAAATTGTAAATAAATTACATTAAGAAATACAGCGGAATATTGTGACTAAATGACTTTATTTCATTATTAAAATCTTCTTCTTTGTCTTTCGGCTGTTTCCTTTCAGGGGTCGCCACAGCGAATCATAGATGATTAATAATGATTATTTAATTATTAAAATAACTAATTATTATGTTAAACTTTCAAGAAGTTCAAAATTTCAGTATAATAATGCTGAAAATCTTGAAACAAGGAATTCAGGTAAGATAATGATAATAAATTGAATTAATAAGTTCATTTTATTGCCACATAACGTTGCTGAGTCTCGACCTGAGCAACTGAAGCAACCCCAGATCATAACACTACCTCCTGAGGCTTGTACAGTGGACACTATGCATGAAGGGTGCATCGCTTCATGTGCTTCCCTTCTTACCCTGACACGCCCATCGCTCTGGAATAGGATCAATCTGAATCATTAAAGGACCTTTTTCCATCGCTCCAAAGTCTAATCTTTATGTTCCCTGAGGCCTTTTGTTCTGATGAGTCTCACTAACCAGTGGTTTTCTTATGGACACACAGCTGTTTAGACCCAATCCAAACACTGTGATATGGAAGTGCTCTTACTTTCACTATTAAACACAGCTTTGATTTCTACTGTTGATTACTGTATATATGATGCAACTTCACCAAGCATTTCATCAAGCTTTCTGTGAAGTTCTGTGAAGTTCAGCACTATCCTCTTAGCTTGTAATAATGTGTTGGACAGTTCTTAACCAAATTAAAGTTTTTTTATTGGTTTGGTCCATTGTTTGGTCACGTTCGAACTGATTCTGTCTGTTATCTAAATGTGTAAACAGTTGAGTCGAATTTTGAGTGTTTAGAAGTTCGTTCATCTTCTATGCCACTTATTCTGATACAGGGTCACATGGGCCTTGAGCCTATCGCAGGAGACTTTGGGCATGAGACAGGGTACACCCTGGACCAATCCATTACAGGGCACACACACACACACACACACACACACACACACTATGGGCAATTTGGGTACGTCAATTACCCTAATCTGCATATCTTTGGACTGTAAGAGGAAGCCAGAGTACCTGGAGGAAACCGACCAAGTACAAGGGGAGAACATGCACACAGACCCAAGGCGGGAAACAACCTCTCAACCCTGGAGGTACAAGGCCACAGTGATGACCACTACACCAGCATGCCACCCTGGTTAGAAGTTGTTGGTTACTATGTTATGTGAGCAGCTCACTAACATGTTACTATTTTTGTAGTACACAGATACTTGTATTGTGAGCACTCTATATAAACAAATTTGATTAGAATGTATAATCATTGAAAGTATACGACATTCAAAAGAAAAAAGAAAAAAAGCAAATATGATTGGATGACAGCAGTTTCCCGCTGCTATGGCATAAGTGATAACTGGAGCTCACTCACTCTCACTCATCGCCTATACCGCTTTATCCTGTATGTAGGGTCACGTGGGGCCTGAAACCTATCCCAGGAGATTTAGGGCACGAAACAGGGTTACACAGAGGACAGGGGTGCCAATCCATCGCAGGGCACATACACATACAGTACACAGACTCACATGCTCATTCACACACTATGAGCAATGGATTGGTACCCTGTCCAGGGTGTACCCCGCCTCGTGCCCTAAGCCTCCTGGGATAGGCTCCAGGCCTAGGGTTTATATTAAGCTCTGGATTGTCACGTTTTATTACTTATTATAGAGTACAACCTTAATGTGCTTGGTCAGAGTGAAAGTAGACAGAAGACAGAAGTTTTAGACCGGATGCTTCCCCCTGAGGAACTTGTATAATCATATCTACGGTGTTTATTTTTGTCGCATTTTTTTTAATAACTCCACTCAAACATACTCACTCACTTTAATTGGTTTTATTGCTTGAAAACAAAGCAATAACTTCCTGAGGCATAACTGCAGTATCACTCACTGTTAGTCATAAAGACTTAACGGTTCAAATCCCATAATTTGCCCTTGTTTGGGAGGAAATGTGCCTCTGAGTCACATTTGCAGATTTTAAAGTGCAAATCATTTTAGACATTAAAGATAAGCTTAACTACGTACAGTAAGTCTCGGTTCAGCTCGAATTCGGGGCTTTTCCATGCCACTTTGGTGCGTTCCTTTTCCTGGAGATTACCACTAATTCGCTGTTTACTCCCAATCTTCCAAACATGTGATTATGATATAAATAGTCACAGTGGTTCCCACAATGCAACTTTTCCTGTTATGATTATGACTGCTTGTGGTCTTGGGCCAATTTATTACCTGCTTCAGTGAAGCGTTGGCTTACTAATACCCCAAGCGCCGGGCCTCCCAGGAGTTTCAAACAAGCTCTCCTCCTCCGCGCCTGAAGGCCCATTAGTTATGATTATCATTTTGATGTGAAGGATTAAGTGGGACGTAAGTCTGTACGTCTACACTAGTGTGTGTCTGTGTGTGTGTGTGTGTGGGTGGGGGGTTGTTGAGGAAACTTTAGAAGAGCATGATCAGCGGAATATATTCTCCTTTTAGGCGAACGTTCCAGAGAAAAAAGACTCAGCACTTCATTAATATCACATACTGTATATCAGTTTTAGTATAGCTTATATATAACGATTTGAAAGATGAAATAGTATATTTACTATTTACTATGTTGAAGTTGATTATTTTTCAATAACAGCCACATTATTCATAACATGAATAATTTTATTTCTCTTATATCACAGTTGTTTCTCAACGCTTGCAATATTTCATCTATTTAAAAAAAAAAAAGTCTTGCTTTTTTATTCATTTATATCTACAATGAATGTTGTGGAAAGTCTGCAAACCAAATCACTGAAAGTATACCAGCCTCTCGTTCTTTCCTGGAGAGGTACGAGAGGTGTTCGAGCGAAACAGGGACTTTCAAGTTTCTCTTGAATGAAGGAGTAAAAGTGATTGACGTTTACAGAAGACTTCAAGGCTGTAAATCCGTGAAAGAAAAAGACACATCTGAAAAGACACATCTGAAACTGTACTCACAGCCACTTGCACATTACAGGAACTCAGCTGGAAGTTACTGCCACATCCCCTGTACAGTATATGTTCAGGTTATTTATTTCAGGAGTTCCTGGGAGGCCAGAATTTCAGACATGAAGCATGAAGTCCATTCATGGCATACTGAGAAAACTTTCTACCTTGATTGTACCCAAGCACTAGTGATATTTCACTGGGATAAATGCATTAGTGTAGCTGGGGATGATATAGAGAAATCATCAAAACACAATCAGAAGTCCCAGTTTGAGTTGAACACACCTCGTAGATCATAAAACGGTGGAAACACAAATATTGAGCTTATATGTCTTAAAGATGTCGGAGTCATTAGAGCTTTACCCCTGACTGAGACAAAATGCTGACACTGGAGACTCCTTCCATAAATTTTATATAAACAACAAGTCCCTACAAAATTGCTATACATGGCAACATATTAGAACAATGACGTGATTGACCTCGCGACTGGGTTTTAACACCATCAGCGTTACTGTTGTAGAAAATTCTAGACCTTGCGAACAATCAGAAATTAGAATTTGAATAGTCTTTGGTGTTCAAATTTATTTATAATTGAGCGAGCTATTTTTAGAGGATCAAAGCTTCTAAATAGGGATGTGGCGTCTGAAAAAGTGTAACTGCTTTGGTGAGAAATGAGAAAGACAAAGCAACTTGAAGAAAAATAAACAAAACGCGAATGAGAACTGTACGTTTTATAGTGAACAGATTACACGACTTCATGCTTCTTCTTCTTTTTCTTGTGGAACTAAGACATTCTTTGTAGAAGTGCCCTGGAAACATTGGAGAGAGAGAGAGAGCGAGAGAGAGAGAGAGAGCGCACAGCGTGTTTAAAGTGTAACGTGAGGGCAAACACACTTTACTGCCTGCTTTGAAGCACGTCTTGTCCGAGCCACCTGTCTGAATTGGATCACGCAAGCTGCACAGAATATTCTATAGAGGAAAGCACTGAAAGATAATGTGTTCCTGTAAAGCAGGGGTTCTCATTCTGTCCCAAACTACATGACAAAACTACAATCGGAGTCACTGCTTAGTGGACGATTTGAATAGCGCTCAGTCAACAGCGGAGTTTTGTCATCCGGCTGACCTTTGAAGTCCACCAGGAAGAGAGGAGGAGAAGGAGGAGGAGAAGGAGGAGGAGGTGGAGAGGGCCAGGAGAGAAAAGAAAACTCGGGCCAAGGTCAAGAAAGCTAATTTATTTCCTTTATCCGCTGGCGTCCCTGAGAGGCGGACCACACACTGCCCATACAAGTGGCTCTTTTAATGGGGGGGGGGGAAGAAGTGCATGGCAGAGGGCTGGCGTCATCTACCGCTTCTGCTGCTTTAGCTCATGCACAGCAACAAGGCAGACTGGTGTGTGTGTGTGTGTGTGTGTGTGTGTGTGTGTGTCTGTATGTATGTGTGTGCTGAAAAACGTGCGTCAGAGCCAGACACCATCAGCCACATCTTTGCTAGCTCTCATTGTCACACTGGAGAGTTGTATTACATCATTACTGAATAATTGGCTGTACAAATGCAGCATCTGGGGCAAGAGTGGAAAAATCAGCTCGGGATACTCAGGAAAACTTAACTAATCTGTTTCCAAATTGTACTTTCCACTCAGGGAAAAAAACAAAACAAAAAAAAAAAACTTTTTTTTCTTTTTTTTTCTTGTATTAGTTGAGCCATTATGCTCTGTTCAAGATAATACAGTCTCACTCAGATGAACTGTTTCTAAATATTAATGAAAAAAAATGTAGCAGAATAAATCCATAAATCGAATCAAATCTAACGTGCTTAAAGGTTTTATGTTGAACCCTACAACAGAGTGGTTTCTTATCCACAGGATGGATGTAAAGTGACTAGGCATTAAAAAATGGTAATACAGTCCATATTTGTAAAACTAATTTACTGAAAGAAATTGTACATGTACTTTATTACATTGAAAAATGAAAGAAAATCTTTTTAAATTTCAACAAGGTGTCAACTGGTTTCCTCAAACAGCCTTTTGAAGGAAGTCATTTGGGACATTGCTGAGAACCTCCTCTGTGCCTCCAAGTCCTCCATTGTGTCCTATAGCATTTTCCAGGACATTGGCTGGGACGACTGGACCTCAGAAATGGACGCCAAGAAGTCCAGATCTCACTCCATGTGAGTGAGAGATTTTTTTTTTCCTGTGAGGCTACACAAAGGAGGAGGTTTACAGGACAAAGCCTCACACACTGTACAGTCTGTCTCACTAAATTTCTATTAGAAATATGGACTTTATTACCACACTAAATGTGATATTGCTTTTATACAGTTTTACAACCATCAATTATGAGCAACAGATTATGATTCGTTTCTTTATTTAACCAGTTATTTTTTCTCCGCCAACACATATCCTTCCTCGACTGACGGAACTAACTAATCGCGACTGGCGGAGTTGGTGACAGACAGTCAGGGTAATTAATAGACGTGAAAGTAATTTTTACCGGTACTATGTACGTAGGCAAAAGGTGAAGAGAATAAACATTTCTCTAATTTCTTTGATTTCTTTAATATTTCCACTTATTCCGCTTTAGAATATCAGTTAACCTCCAGGTTACATGGTTGAATCCCATCTAACGTAAAATGGAAAGCTAGTCCACTACATAGGGTTCACAATCCCTTTTATCCACAGACCAAGTAGTGACCTAATCAGGGGCTAGAGTTTTAAAATATAGTGTGTGAGGTCCCCCTTGTTCTTCTAAGGATTTGTTTTTCACCATCGCTTTTTGGAGGGGGTCTTAACTTGCTCAAAAACTCATGAAAATACATTTAGGATGCAAATGATATCTTAAACGGGTCAGCCTTGACGACACCTTAAACTTATGCCTAAAAGTGGTTAATAACTTTCTGTGTGACATCACATTAAATGACATCATAGTGTGATGCTTTTTTCCACAATCTGGGGCTTGTTGGAGGTCTAAACATAAAATTCTCCCTTTTCAAATATTATGACATAATGGTGTGGGTATGTCCCCTTTAAATGCATGTGCCCACTGTGTCCGCTGTCTTTCTGAAGTGCCCCGGTTGTGATTGTGAAGGATGCTTGGGCCCGCAACCATATTTATGCAACTATGTTTAGCTTTGTACTCGTGTTAACCATGAACAAAACAACATGGGCGATTCAGAAGCAATTCGGAATTATTTCAAAAAATGTATTAAGTAAGTAAGGTGTTTTTTAAGATGATGTTACGTTATCAGTGACTGCTTCTGAATGTGAGTTTTGGCTGGCAGCTGCTCTCTCCTCAGTACTGCGGACCCTACAGACTTACTTTCACCCAAACTGCGACTGACAGTTAGTGTAATTAATGACTGTTAGAACACCTGTGATGTGGATTAATACATACAGTACAGATAAACATCCCAGTGCTGTTATGCTCTATATCACTACTCATGGAATGCCTCTCGTCCAATCGGCTTACTCGGTCAGAACTACCTGTTCAACAATAAAGGATGACACATCCTACTTTATCCATTTGTGATAATATTTCATGAGACACTAGTTCCATCACCAACATCTCATTTTTTTCCCCTCCTTCTTAAAATGAATAAGCTGAAGACTTTTGAAACTTGACATGTCACAAAACTTAAAGGTCCGGCTTTACATCTGCAAAACACTGACACTGGAGACTCCTTCCATATGTTCAGCAAACATCTCCTTAAGGAAAGTACTCCAGTTGTTTTTCTGTTTCATTAAATTAGAATATGAGAGCGGATAATGATGTCTTTATATACAGTACATGGATTTATGTATTTTATAACTCCTGTGTTTTTTTTATATAGGATTTTTTTCTCATTATTTTTTCTCATTATATTCTGCTCTATATATATTCTTTAAGTGATTAAAGAAGCAGAAAGTAACGGCAGTGTATCTACTTGGAATGCAATGTTGAAATAATTTCACTGATCAAACAAAAAACTTTCCAAAACTCTGACAATGTTAATATTAACATGAACAAAAAATGGTTGAAGACGTTTTAAAGCTATGTGTGTGTGTGTGTGTGTGTCTGTATTAGGCAAGTGGGTGGTGATCAGAGACCATATATACACTGTCAAGGGACCGAGCTGACGCCTATTTCTCAAAAGGGTTATATATATCGCTGTGTGTGCACGTGTGATCTACAGACGTGTATTACTCACTATTTCCTGTACCCTCACATCATTTTAAAACTCCCTGATAAACGTGCGAGCCTGCAGGCCTTTGAGTGTGATAGTGATTTATTCCCAGACGGCTCGGGACTGTAATCTCCTGAAGCCCTTCACACACACACACACACACACACACACACATGCTGCACTACGTCACTTACAACAGCACTGCCATCAAACACACACTTATCTATTTCCGTTTCAGTCAGGGCGAAAAGAGAGTTTGAAAAATCCATTGTTATGATAACTCCCCAATCCCATATTATAGTTTTCCGTTTTCAGACTTTTAATGTAGTTGTTTACTCGAGAGAGAAAAAAAAAAAAAAAAAAACTATTGAGAACTACAGTATGACATAGTTGTAACCTGTTCTAGACCATGTGATGGTCTTGGAATATGCGTTTAAGGTCAATAACAATCCAGACGAAGTTTCTTCTCACAGTCACAACACAGTCTAATAGCCACAACATGTCTAAATTCCTTACAACAAACAAAGAATGGGGGATTAAAAACAAATCCTGCAATCCATAGGGAATAAAACAGACACGTTGACAAACAAGGGCTCTGTATTTACCCTGACGTCTAGTTTGATGAGAAAAAAAAAAGCATCTTCTTTAATCGAAACAGAAGTTTTCTAAACACAACATAATATTTTTTGTCTCATCAGCTTGTCCTTTTGTCTTTTGTCAAGGTCAGACACAACAATTTACAATGTATAGCACTTACTTTCCAAGAAGTCATAAAATGTCTGCAAAACATAAGCTCTAACTTTATACAATATTTAATCCATTTCTTTTTTCTTTAAAGTCTCTAAAACAAAGGGTGTAGCTTATTTTGTTACCAAAAAAATAACAAAAAAATAAAATTTATTGTTTCCCATCCTGAAGGCTTTCCAGTGGTGACCACTGTTACAAAGCACTGACACTGGAGACTCCTTCCATAAACATGTCTTTGAAGAGAACTTCACCATATCAGCAATTATACTGGATACTTATTTATATATTAATTTTAAGTTTTTTTTATTATTATTATTATTATTATTATTATTATTATTATTATTCAATTTCTTGAAGCATCCATCATACAACTTTCTGTATGACAGAGACATGGTGTAGACATGGTGTGTGTATGCCAGAGACACTGTGGCTTAGTAGTTGGCACTGCCTTGTTCCTTCAGGGTCCAGGTTCGATTCTCAGCCAAGTTCAATTCCCGCTTCTGTGTGCATGGAGTTTGCATGTTCTCCCAGTGCTTGGTGGTTTTCCTTCCAAAGAAATGCTGATTAGGCTAATTGGCGTTCCCAAATTGCCTGTAGTGTGCGTATGTGTGTCTGCCCTTTGTGTCTACTTCATGCCCCAAATCTCCTGCGATAGGCTCCAGGCCCCCGCGACCCTGTATGCCGGATAAAGCAGTATGGACAATGATGAACTATTAAACATGAATTTGTTGTTAATGTCAATGCAAGGGCTTTACAAACTTTCGACCGGTGATATAAATGTATCGCTTGTACGCTATGTCCATTCTACACACCCTGATCTGATCTGAGGCTGTCGTCTTTCATCTCCTTTTCTCATTCCCCTGCTTTTCTTCTTTTAATTTGCAACGTTTCCCGTCTCTATTAGCACTTTATTTCAGTATGAATATTAGAGTGAGGATATAGAAAGCCAAGCGTATAGACTTCATAAGTTCGCCCCAAATAAAATAGGTGGCTGGCGTTCCTCGTTTCCCTTTTTAATTAGCACCTGCGAGCGCTTTTTCCATTATCACTGCGTGCGTTAAAAATCTCCCCGCTCTCCTAATTAAGAAAAGTGGAAACAGATTAGATGGGTCCTTTGAACAAAGGTTAGGGATTGCTCGCCGCTGTTTGTTTGTTGGTCTGACACCAGGAAACCGTCTGCCACATCCTCGCACACTGTCACTTAAGAACCACTGTTTGTTTTAAGGTGAAAAAAGAAGCAGGACGATGTAATTTTACTTGGTTTCTTCATTGTTTCTTTCCAAGCAGAGACCAGGAAAGATAAAAAAAAAGTCTGATTTTGTTGCGTTACTCACGTATTTTTGTCACCACATGCCATCCGGCTGCACAAAGTGTTTTATGACATTTTATGGGTGTGGTAATGGGCGGGGCGTCGCTATGGGAATCAAGTAAGAACAAATAAACCATATCGAGCATGTTTTGAGGGAAAGACGATGCTGCTATTTGGCAATTTATCTCCAGCTCTAGAATTGAAATCCTTGCTGACTCGATACAGTTCAGTGCAAAAGTTTGTACCCCCCGCCTAACTCTTCACCCCTTCTACCTACAATAAAAAAAAATAAAAATTAATCCGATTTCATTATCTTTCAAGAAAGCAATTTAATCAAGAAAGGAAGCTTCAGCTAAAGGAAAAAGGGAAAAAAACATGGGTGGATTCATATATATATATATACAGAATCCAAAACATATATTACATTTTATATATAACATAACATATTTTTGTCATTCATTGCAATGTCAGTCATTTACAGCAATCTAACTTATTTTTTATTTTCCCCATATTTATCTCCCAGGCATTGGAGGTTCAAATCTCACCGCTGGACTGTGCAAGTGAAGCATAATGTTCTCTCTGTAAGTATGTGTGCTTGTGTTTTATGATGACTGGGAACCCCATCCAGGGTGTACCCCGTCTTGTGACCTGTGTTTCCTGGCATAGGCTCCAGGCCCCTTACACAATTTCTCTCATTAATTCCCACCCATTAGCTTATTTCCACCCGTATCACCCGAAGGGGGAGGGCAAACACATGTGTTGCTACTGTACATCTTTTTAAACTTTGGCTGTTGCAATGTCATAGAGTAGTATACACACTCAAACTGCCTTCTTCTGCATATAGTACCAGTCAAAATTTTGGACACACATTCTAATTCCATGGTCTGATTTTTCATTTCTTTATACACTGTAAAACAGTGCTGAAGTCATCCAAAGTACGCAATAATCTCCTCTGAACAGTTGATATTGAGATGTGTCTACTGTAAAACACTTATAACAACACTAATCTGAAGCGCTTTTTGGTGAGTTGGTGATATCTGAGGCTGGTGACTCTAAATGAACTTCTCCTCTGCAGCAGAGGTAGATTTTGGTCTTGCTTTCCTAGGATGGTCTTCATGGTTTGCAAATGCACTTGACAATACTGTTCTTGCAAGAACTATTACTGAC
>JAOVVA010000024.1:15664966-15680751 GCA_028565275.1 Leiocassis micropogon
ATATATTTCTCTCTTATTTCATAGTTTTAAAATCTAATGTTGGTATTGACCGGAGACAGAGATTCCCTTCCAAGAATGATGGTAGCATCATTGGGATTTGTCTTTGTGTTTTCCCAATGCTATGATAAATATTTTAAGTTAACATTTCAAAATCAGGATCCCTAATCTAACCATTTCTGATTGAATTCATGACTTAATGTACTTCAGTCCATCAAAGTCCTTCATAACTTGCCTGCTGCTGAACTGAGATCGCACCTGATTCCTACTCTTTAACTCTCAGATGTTGAGCCCATGTCTAAAGGAGACTCTGTCACACACCTCATGATGTCTTAGAGCATTCTTCTTTCCTGGTAAAGAGTGTGATGCTCCCTTCAGGAGTGCCAAAAAACCTTTCCCTCTCTGAAGTAATTTCTTGGAATTTATGTATGATCGAGATGGACAAACTGCAGGTGGTGGAAAACTGGTTTCTCCACAGGGTTTCTGGGTTTGCTCTCCTTGCGTTAGTAAAGAACTGGATGATCCTTAAGATCCTCAGAATAAGTCTGCAGCTTCATTGAATCCAAAGGAGCCACTTGATGTCATTCGATCACCTTCTAAGAATGCCCCCTGGTCAGTTCTCAGCAGAGCTCAGTTAGGTATGTCTGTGTGCCAGTTCTCAGCATGGCCACCAGGAAACACAGGAGGAACATGATAATCACTTTTTGTATATCAGTGATCTCTTCACTTGGTAGGTTGGTGGAAGTTTATCTTGCATCGACTTACATTATTCTTTCTACGTCAAACCTTGATATAGGGATAAAAGGCCAATAAACATATTGATAAAAAAAGTAGTCCCAAGAGGACGAGGGAGGACAAAGAGGGAGGTGTGGTCAGTGGGAGATGAAAAGAGAAGTGTCGCTTCTTTTCTTCACCTCTCCCACCCTGTCATTGATTGGTCTTTCATAAGCATTAGTCGTGCTTTCTGAGGTCTTCTAACCAACCCGTCCATCGATGTGATTTAAGACCTTAGCGCTTCCTCCTGAACAGCTCATTAAAGTAAAAAACGCGAGTGGAAGTGAAGCGAGGGACTTCAGACGGATGCGCTTCAATCAAGGATTAAATTCCAATCAATCGCTGCTTCTTTTTCACTCGGCACATCAACAATCTGTACCTGCTTTTAAACCTGTCATCTGGTGTGATTCTTTTGGTGTTTAAAATGACATTCGACAGAGAGTTTGGAGATCAATATACGTAATGGATTGGCATAGGTGTTTTTTTTTTTTAAGTAACCAAATTCTTTGATCAGTAGAAACATTTTTTTGAATTAAAAAAACAAGTAAAATTCAGTAAGCCACTTTGATACAGTAAAGTCACTTTCTCCAAAAATTACCAAAATTACCTTGTTTTTACACAAATTTCCCCAAATTCCAACATGTAGGAATTGTGGGAATTTTACGACATTACAAATTGGCCTGACACTGGGACTAACACATAAAGTGCACTGGATAATCTCTACTATGTTTTTGGACAGCGCTACAAAATGGCAGCCATATTGTAAATATTGAAACCAGAGCAAAATCTGTGAATCTTTATATAAACCTCCCAGTTTTCAGGGCAAACAGCTGTGTATATGGAATTAAGCTTTTATCCATGTAGCGGACAAACTGCTGTTGTGTTTTGGCTTTAGGAAAATAGCTAAACCGGAAAAAAAAAGAAAAAGAGTCGAACGTTGGCTCCTAATGACGGCAACTGTCTCACCCACCCCGAGAAGTGGATTAATTTAATTTCTCAAATTCCCGCACACCGTTACTGACTTCCCGACACCGAATAAGAGGTTAAGCTCATTGCACTAATGTTCCCGAGGCTCCACATTCCTTGAGCACAAAAATCTAAGAGCCACGCATGAGGAGGAATTCATAAAAGAAGCCAGACGGCGAGGAAAGAAGGACCGAATTTAATAAAGCTCAACAAGGCAGAAAGGATTGCGCACTCACTGAATGGAGATTCACTTTCTCCCCCCTTTCTTTTACAACTTCTGCCTACTTAAACACTTTTACGCCCCAACCTTTTATCTCTGGCTGGCTTCATGGAGAGAAAGAAAAAGACAGAGCGAAGGAAAAGAGACTTCGGAGAGGAGGGTGGGAAGAGAGGGGGGGGGGGATCGTTCGGATTTTTATTTGAATGTTGACCGAGGGTGGTCACCATCTGTGCAAACTGTCGGATTCTCTGACTTTTTCCTGCAGCCTGTAAAACGCCGGAGGAAGCCTCTCATTTGAGATTGTCGCCTGTCATTCGTCTTGTAATCGCTTCCCTATTTTTGCACCCCAGTTTTTTTCATCACCCGTCCATCGCTTGCGTCGTCAATGCCGGATGGACTTTGTACCACCATTTTTCCCCCCAACCTCACTTGATTTATCTTGAGCATTACTCTGTCTCGCTTTTTCTCTCTCTGCATTCATGATGGCATCTGTTGCTTTTGTTTTCCTTGCTGGGCGTCATAAATCTGCTCTTTTTAGCCAGTTGGAAAGCTTCGTATTAACAGTTAGATGCCTCAAACACTTAGTAAGACCACTGAAAAAAAATGGCAAAAAAAAAAGCATTGTTTTGGCTGATGGAAAAGTCTTTCAGCTTAAAAACAAAACAAAAAATCTCGATAGTGTTGTTGTTATGTCCGTAACCCGCACCGACTCCCGCCATATGAAATAAGTTAATGATTTCCTGCCTGTAATACATTTATGAACAGCGCAGTGTCTTCTTAATCACAGTAGGGATGCCAATTAAAAGAGAGCACGAGGGAAATAATTGTGATCCTCAGATAAAAATCTGGTCGAGAATGGGGTCCCTGCTGAGGAATTGTAGCGAGAGCTGTAATTTTTCAGTAAAAAGTGACACACACATACACACACACACACACAAAAAAAAAAACACGTTTACGGACACAAACAATAGCGCTATTTTGCATTTTAAAAAAGCAAACTACGAAGGGATAGAGCATGTTATGAGGCGTCGATTAGAAATGAGCACTTTCTTGGTATTATTGAAATCAAGTAAGTATGTCAAATCTGTTGCAAAGAGTTTCCATCTCTCCAGCGACGAACCTGAACCCGCTCTCCCCCATGCACACGTTAGCATATAAATGACGCCCAAACTGCACGCTTTGCCTGGCATAATTTTCCCAAACTCACTTTGCACAAGTGTGTGCCATCTGACAAGCCAAGCAGCAACGAGCAGGGTGAAAAGTTCTCCCGCTTTCCAAAACTCTTTCAGTTTCTCTCACTTCCTAATTCGGGTAAACGCTGCTGCCTGGTCCAGTAAGCGTACGCAAATTTGTTTTAGACAAAAAATTTTTTTTAAAGCTGACATGTTTTAGTAATTAAGAAACTTCGAAACGTTGCCATAAACATTTTCACACCTTTTTCCATTCTTAAAGAAAAGTAATAAAAAATGTTTTATTTAGTAGCAGCCAAACCTATGAAAATACACCGTAATCCTTAAAAAGCTAGCTAGTTATGCTGTAGCATTTGTCACAAGTTAACACGGGTGAGATTGTTAATATATATTGGCATGTTATCAGTGATCCAGACCTACTTCACCTAGTAAAATATATAATTTCGACCATATTGTTTACTGCTAACATTAGTCAAGTTAGTTTGCTAGTCAGTTTATTAGTTTGCATGTTGCTTCAGCAGTGTCTCCAATTCAATAATCTGAAGGTTCCATCCATCCATCTAGGAACCTCTGTAATCCAACTAGGGACCATGGATACCAATGGTGACCCGTTGTATTTATTCACATTTTTATGACCATGGTAGGACTTCTGGTCAACAATTACACATGCATTTACACACTACAGGCAATTTGGGAACACCAATTAGCCTAATCTGCATGTCTTTGGACTGTGGGAGGAAACCGGAGTACCTGAAGGAAATCCACCAAGGTCAGGGACAACATACACGCTCCATGCACACAGACCCCTAGTCAGAAATTGAACCCGGACCCTGGAGGTACAAGGTGACAGTGCTAACCACTAAGCCACCGTGCTGCCAATCTGAATATCGAATTATACATAACACTGAATTTAACTCTATGTTTTGCCAATGTTATGCCAATTTTGTTCAAATATAAGATGCTCTCTTTTTTTGTTACGAGTAAAGACTGTTTATACGGTCGATGAAAGATGATACCATACAATTATTTCTTGCATCCCTGGCTAATAAAACTAAGTAAATTTTTAAGCAGTTGATCCTTAAATTCTTGATTCTAATTGGTTTAAAATGTGTGGATTAATCTTCTTTAATATATACATCGATTAACATTGATTATTAATTAAATACCAGTAAACAGGTGACAAGATCACAGGGATCACCCAAGGCTCACCCATGCCCACAGGAACCAAATGCCGGCCCGTCCGGTCAGATCCCACAGAAAAGCCAACGCAGCACAAATCGCTGCATGAAGTCAGTGCTGGCCCTGATAGAAAGGCACCAAAACACCCCTTGCACCACAGCATGCCACATATGGAGCCCAGCAGGCAACGATCCCAAGGCAACTGACCTGGCCTCCAAACTCCTTAATTGCCCATCTGATTGAGCAGCGAACAAACATATCCGATCCTCGGAGCCCCGACCCTGCAACCCATTGCACCCAGATCTACCAATATCATGGTGACAGACACCACAGCATACCTGAGCATCCATGCCCAGAGGGGAGCAGAGCTGCCCTGGTGGCACAAGGGGAACCCAAACCCTAGGTGTGTTTTGTTTTAATAGTTTTTATGTTGATGTATGTTTAAGGATTTGTCATGGAAATTTATGTTACATTCTTTGATTGTACATAATATCCATTTTTGATTAGGATCTGAATGCTCAAAAACTAACACGCAGCCATGACTTGAGCCAATAAATCGCGGTTGTGTTGTGAGCGAAACTTCTGTAAAACAAAAAAGGAGAGTAATTGAAGAAAAAGATTGAAAGTGAGATTAAGAGAGATGGATAGATAGACATCTGTGTCCTGTCCTTGTAATAAAACGTCTAGACGCCAATTAACATCAATTTTCCTGAAGAATTTGTGTCATCGGCGTGAAGCAGCACTCTTTGTACTCCAGGGTCCATTTTAAGACGCTCTCATATCAATCAATGCTTTTCTCCTCCCCTCACTCTCCTTTTCTTTAATTGAACTTTGTTTTCTTTTCGTCAATCCCTGTCATCAAGGGACACGTCTCGCTGTCCTCACTGTAGAAGATCAATTCGATGTGATTTCTTCTTGCTTTTCCTCCGCCTCCCCCTCGCCGCACTTACTTCCTCGGCAAGACAAACGACAAGGGGGTTTGAAGTGCACCATCACGCGTCTCTCTTCAGCCGCGTGCGAGCGAGCGAGTCCTCCAGTACTCGTGTTCGGCAACCATCATCCATAACACTTATTCATGTGCACCGTGGGTCATATAAATAAATGCAGCTTATTTAGCGAAGCTCATTCAGACGCTTTGAAGTCAAGCATCCCTGGCACTCGAATAACACTTTTTTAGATTTGAAGGCACCTCTGTGATCTGGGGTTTGCTTGTCAGAATGAGATGCTGTTCGGATGTACAGCGTAGCAAGTGTGTCTGAAAAGAGCATGTTCTTGGATAGGAGTAAGTTGAGACTAATCAAAGATTCAAACTTGATTGGTGGATTTAGCAATATAAAGACTACTGTTTTCATATTTAAAAGTTATAAATAGTAAACAGTTTGTTCGTTGCAGTTATTTTTGATTTAAGGTTGTGAAGTGGAAACCTAAATTATTTCTGTCAGTGGAAACTATGCAAGGTATAAAACACATGGTGGGCATGTTGGTTCAAGAGATCAATCAACAACAGGTTGGTATGATGCCACTTATCATGAAGCAAAGTTACTGTGATCACTCCAGCGATCATTAGTTTCCTATAACGGCATTTTATTCTTTCTATACTACATCAAGTTACCTACTGTAAATAGAATAAAGACTTCTGGCTACTGGCTTAAAGCATTGACACTGACACTTGACACTCCTTCCAAAAAAATGTTAAACAAATGTTTCCTTTGAAAAAAATCTCATTATATATATACAATTTTAGTGTTTCTTTGCGAACAAATAAGACATTTTAAATCTGTTTGCTATTGGTTTTTAGTTGTGTGTATCACAGCAATGACAAAAGTGAGTTGTTTCCATAGGAACAATGATAGAGTTGAACAAGTGCTTTAATATAACCCTGTGTGTTGAAGCTGCAATGCTGTCTTAGAAAATGAATCAACACCTTATGAGTACAGAGATGCTAAAATTTAACACCACAATGTTATAAATTTGTATATATATAAAAAAAAAATTTTTTAAAAACACACACACACATGCCAGGATTCTCATACCTTGTCCATGACTTTCACATTTTTGTGGTTTTCCTGATGACTTATCCAGGATATGTTGTTCAAGATTGTTCTGAATTCTAGCCTACAGGAAGCCATGCATGGCAAATGTACTAAAAATATTAATAAAATAACACACCTTGCATGTAGAAACAGCGAGCAAACCCGATACTACGGATCGACGGTGTTGTTCTGACCCAGTTCTTGTAATACGGCGTAATAGTGCTTGCAAAACATCAAAGCCTCACGCCACTGTGGTGACTAATTCCTGTGGCTAAACGTTCACGGATGTTAATTGGAGCCCCAGAAGGGACCCATCTTGAAGGCAGCATTTACTCAACAAGCTCCAAGGAGCAACAGGAACCATCCAGATCCTGTTCAGACAACGTTCTGCGCTTTCGTCTCAGGGGGAAACGCATGCTCAGGTATTTTGCACGCCACAATGCTCGGCCCTGTCTGCGCACTATAGGGGATGGTAACGGCATTGGGAAACAGAAAAGGGGACGAGGGCAGAGGTGTCCTGATAAGACGCACTGCTATGAAAGCGTAGAAGCATGAGAAAGCAGATGGCCGAGCCGAGAGGCGCTGAAAGAAAGACGCGAGGCTACTGTTGTTCAGTTTTTGGGGCTTTCCTTTCAGGCATTGCTCACTGTAATGGAGAGGTGTTATTTATAACATCCTTTTTTTTCTCTCTGATTACAGTTCAGGAAGGCCTAACATGGCTTATTCTGGATTTCAAAGTTGCTGGACGACCCAGAGTCGAGGTTTGATCCAAGCGGTGAGTAACACTCGTTTACGTACATCGATGTTTTGTTTATATTTAGTGAATGAAAAAAAGCTTGTTCAAACTGACTTCTCCATGCTAATCGCTGGGATTTGATACACGCCTCCTGTGAGGGCCTGTCACAGTCACATGTCCTTGACGGGCAAATCTTTGTCTGCACATTCACAGAGTTTAACTGTAATGTAATTTATCCCTGAAAACATTATAGATTGCGATGAATTATGTATTCTTTTTACCGCCGTCTTTTACGACAGCATCAGTAAATATTAAAACATCTGACTCAAAGTTCAAACTCACCAAACACTTTATTACTATGTATAGCTAAAGTAAGAATAAGTGAAAACAATGAAAATGACTATGGTTTATGTCTTAATAATTTAAGGAGGAAGTATTTGATTATGAATAATTATTAATTTCAGTCCTTTTCTGCGTAAAAACTTAAAACTTTTGTAAGTTTCTTAAACTAATATTTTGGTTTGAGGCTTAGTGTAAAGATTTTTTTTACTACTATAAACCACATTAATTTGCCAACAACTGCAATTTTATACGTTCTAAACATTTATAATTACGTTTAATTCATCTCCGTTCATTATACTGTATAACTAAAGTTAAAGAAGCCGTTTCACTCTCTGTCTCAATAATAGTCAGATAAAAATGTATCTTGTGGATCATTCTATCGTGACAAACTTTCAAAAAGCTCCATCGATAAATATTCCCTTATTGTAAAGATTCGTCATGTCAATTAATTACAACAATGATAATAATAACAATAATACAGCACTGCTCAGATCAAATGGTGCGTTCCAGCATATATTGTTCCAAAGTAAAAAAGATAACATATAAGGACAAGAGAATTAACATTAAATCGTAGGTGGACCCGTCAGAAAAAATGGTGCAAGAGAACCTGACGCCCGCGTATACATTTATTGTCAGATGTCCTATTAACTAAATTAGCTAGCTAGCTAGAGAACCTTAAAGCATATCATTTGATTGCTACAGTAGCACTGATTTATAGAATAAAAAGTGTATAAAGTCAACAGTCAGACAATCCTGGACGTTTAAGGGGTTAAAGCAGGCGTGTGAGCCAACTATGTCTTGTTTTAGGGGAAAAAACAATTCACTGTTGTCAGCAGCTGGAATTTACAAGTGTAATTTATGAGGACACGGTGTACCATGGACTCGGGCATCAGATAGTAATGGCGCAGGTCTTAAAATGCGAAAAATATATACAGGATTATGAGAAATCAAATGCTGTCCGGTGCATAAAAAACTTTTGTTTTAATCACATTTCTTAAATAAATTGACAAATGAGTACTCAAACTGCTGTACGGGGTACTTACTTTTGCACCACCGGTTTATAGATGCAGTATGAAATGACACCATAATTTATGCATATTGGCCTATATTGTAGGTTATGATAATTTATCAATCTGATGAAAATGCTTAATGTACAGTAGAATGTCCAGGGCAATCCCATCATGCACTGCAATAGGTTTAATATGTAGATAATGCAAAGAACCATAAAGCACTTTATATAAGATAGGAAGCTTCATTTTGGGCACGAGGAACGTTTTTCTTTAAGACCACTCCTGTTTTTTTTTTGTTTTTTTTACAAGGAATTGATCAAATCTGTTCACACATGCCTTTAGCAATCCTCCAATCATATTCAAGATATTCAAATATCTCATATAATAGTTTCTTCTGAAATTCCTCAGCGTATGATCCATCAAGTATTGTGTCCATGTGTATTTCAGCCTTCCGTAGCACCACCTGATTTCAATCAAACTCACCTTTTTAACAAAGTAGGGGATTGTTTGGGGTTTTGTTCTCTCTGTGAAATCAACTGTTTTGATGTAACTGATATCTGGAAACACTTTGCCCTTGATGAATCGAATCGAGTCCTGGAATAATAGGGATCTGATCCTTAAAGCGTGCTCGAATAAATTGCATCATCCTTGTAATCCAGCTACCCAGCTACTGCCTGCTTTCAGACAGTGTATATTGTTTTACAGTTGCCGTGCCAACAGCTTCCCAGGTTATGAAACCCGGAGAGCTGTTACGGAGCAGGAAGCATGCGCTCAGCATCCAGCGCCTTCTTATAGAGACGAGTGTGTATTTACAGAAAAAATGTCCCGCACACAGATAAGGCCACACACACAAGACAAGTGTGTGCGTATGTGTGTGTGTGTGTGTGTGTGTGTGTGTGTGTATGTGTGTGACTCCAGGCCCAGGATGTAATGTAGCGGTGGGATCCGGACCTTGTGAAAATACCCTTTTCACGTCGCCCCGTAGAGCCTCTCAAAGCCATGGCATGGCGCCCGTGTTGCCATGGAACTTAGTGATTCACAAGACACATTCATCAAGGGAATTTCTGTGCAGTGTGTATGCATGCCTGTGTGTGTGTGTGTGTGTGTGTGTGTGTGTGTGCATGCGGTTCAGTGGATACATCCTGTTTTCCAGGAGTTTGAAATTAAAACATACATTTATGATCTACCTCGTAAAGATAGCACTTGAGTTCAGATTTTGCATCCAAGTGCACTTTGTTGTGAAAACATCAATGAAGAAAAAAAATGTTAGGATTATTTTTTATTATAGACATTTTTGTCCAATGTGATCATAGAGCTGGGAGGAGTTAAAGGTTAGCAATTCTACACTGCACTAAAAAAAAAAAAGTGTCTCAACTGAAGATACGTATTAGAGCCCTGAATGGTCTACAGAATGTTCAGCACTTTCTTAAAAGTATATGCCCCCTCCATGGAATTCAATTCGTTTTTATTGATTGCAATTTTAAATACATTTTCTTTATGTAGAGATAAAAATAAAAAAAAATCTAAGTCCTACTCTGTTGTAGGAAAACTCTACAGGGTACCTCTATAATAAACTAATCTTTTTTTTTTTTTTTTTAGAAGGAAGTGTAGTTTCTTAAACATGCATAAATTCGCGTTGAGGTTTTAAATATTAAGAGTTCTTATCTTGTTAAACAAGTTCTACTTGAATCGCTCATAAAATGCATTAAAAAGGTTCTATAAGTAAGGATTTCCCTATAATGGACAAAATCAAAGAACCTTTCACAGTTCTTGATTTATGTTTTAAAAGTGAAGTTCCTTATATACACATTACTTAAGTTTTATTGTAGGGTTCTACATGAAATGGGGTTCCCCATAATGTAGAAACAAAGAAACAATTAAGAAAAAAAAACAATTAAGAGTCTACATCAAACGCATGTATTAAGCATGTACTGTTGTTTCTTACTATGGAGTGGTATAGCCATAAGTTTTGGCTATATCACTCCATTTTCTTAATATGACAAAGCTTAGTTTTCCGATCTGTTCTACATCAGTGGATCCTGTGTTATATTTAAATGCAGATGCTTTTGTAGAGTACTTATATAAATACATAAAAAAAGGTTTCTTAGCTACTTCAGATATTTCTTTCTTAAAATAAGAATTATGTTGAATTTATGTAGGATTCTACATTCAAATTCTGTCCAATGGCCCCCAAAATCCTTCTGTATTATGACTTAGACACCTTCCTTACTTAATTGAATCACATATGTAGGTATGTAGCATGTATTGGTGGAGAAAAACAACTGTTAGCCAGTTTAGCTAGTAATCCTTTGAGGAATATATAACAGTACGTTACATTAATAAGAGTACAATGTTACATTAGTAACTTGTTGAAAAAACCTTTAAGGTGAAATATTACATCAAGACACTTACTGCTAGAGGACATGACCAACTTTTTTACAGATCCTTTTTCTTGGGAAAATGTTCTGAAGATGAATCATTATCTAGATATACAGTATTTATGATTTGAGGTCACAACTTCCTTGTTCCTTCGTTCCTACATTGACCTGTATATTATTTTAAACTTTTGAGATTTGAGTAATTTTTTTCTTCATACGGATATATTAAGGAGATTCAAATCTGGTGATGAATCGTATTAAAAGGAACACAGATGAGTCGAGTCCATTTATTGGATTTTGCCCTCTGAGCAAGATAATAACACACAGTTTCCTCTTCCAATCAGCGTGGAAGCTCCCGGCATTCAATTTATCATAAAATGCTTTATCTGCCTCTCCTTGGTATAAAAGCGTAGTCTAATTAACAGTATAAAAGATGGATGCATGCATAATTGATAGGTGTGTTCATCTGCTTCTCATCAGATGTCCATAAAAGACAGGTTTAACGGTTATAAATATAAATGCTCATGGCCCTATAACATGCAAGAACTTTTCATTTGCAGCAAAAAAGCAATAAGGTAACATATAACCAGAATGTTATTACCCATGAAAGTATACCATGGAGTATGATGTATGGAAAAAATACAAAAAATAAATAAAAAATAGTGGAAAAGGCATGATGTGTATAGATGAGTCACATTATTGTAATGTATAGACAGTACAGCGCAGTAAATAAAGTGGAATGGAGCTGAAACTGTGTAAATGAATGTTAGTCCATTTATGAAAAAAAGTACATTTTACCAGGGTTATAGTATTATAGGTAAAATTATACTTTTTGAACATGTTAAGGTAAAAAAAAATAAACGTAAAATAAAGTAAAGTGAGATAGAGAAAAGTTAAGGGAAACAGAGTAAAATAAAATAAAGTGACATAAAATAGAGTAAAGTCAAATAAAGCAGGATGGAGTATAATAAAGTGAAGTTACATGAAGTAAAATAAAAGAAAGCAAAGTAGAATATAGTACAGTAAAGCTAAATAAAGTACAGGAAATTAGGATAGAGTGTAGTAATGTGATGTACAGTAAAATAAAATAAAGGAGAATAAAATATAATTAATTAAGGTACAGTAAAATAAAGTAGGAGAGAATATAGTACGGTGAAATAATGCAAAGTAAAATTAAATGAAGTAGAATACAGTAAAGTACATAGAGTGAAATAATGTAAAGTAGGATTGAGTATAGTGAAGTGAAGTAACGCAAAGTAAAATGAAATAAAGTATAAAATAGTGAAGTACAGTAAATGAAAGTTAATTGAAGTAGACTAGAGTATAGTGAAGTAAAGTGGAGTAAAGTGAACTTAAATTAAAGGGAAGAAAACAGCATTAACTACCAAACAGTTGCTTAAATTAGCACAAAGATAGTACTCGTGTGTATGTCTCCATGGATATGATTGGATTTTTAAGATTACATGCAAAACAAAATGAAAATATACTGTAAGATTTTCGTAACACTCTGTATGAAGGCCGCACACCTGGGATTTATGAGTGATTAATTCATTTATGTCATATCAGAACACATTCATAATTGTAGACAGTAATGATGCATTTCATAGTCATCTTAATTATGCAACATGAATCAGTTGCGTAGTCTATCGGTCATATGCAGTGTTTATAACACAATGAAGATTTACAGGTCTTGCACAATTAATACTTTCATTAAAAGACGATCAAGACATCGCTCATAACACTTCGTAATGTTTCTCAGTTTCAGTCAGGTGTATAACGTTATAAAGTGTACTTACAGTGCAGGATGTTAACAATTAGTAATGTGTATAAAGTGTAATGCATGTATGCAGAGTGTGTTATAATGTGAGATGCACAATAAATACAAATAAACAAAAATATTACAAAAATAAATTTATATCATTTAATATTTATTAAATAAATAATTATAAAGATAATAATGCCAGTCATTAAAAAGATTGGTGTGTGTGTGTGTGTGTGTGTGTGTGTGTGTGCACGGAAATCATCCACTGTGAGCTAACGAGGGGTTTTGGTGCATTCTGGGAAACGCATCCATGGTGACAAATCCGGGAGCTGATGGTGAGCAAAAGAAACAAAGAGCCAATGTCTATGAGTGTGAGGGCCTTTACATGCACACACACACACACACACACACACAGGCAGCAATAACGTGAGCTTAATGGCTCATGACATGCCGGCCAGCTCATAAACCTGGCACGAGAAAATCAAACGACAAAAAGTGAAGAAAATTCCCACGCTCTCCACACACACACACACACACACACACACACACACACACACACGCTCTCCAGCTTTCAACCTGTTTGAGATCAAAGCTGAGCTGACTCGATCATGGCTCAGGCACCAGGAATGAACAAGGCTGTGTTGTATTACACGAGAGTGTGTGAGTAAGGTGTGTGTTGATGTCTTTTTTCATGTTACTGTAGAAAAGCTCTTAATCACACAGGGTTAAAGGAAACATTTCATATTTCTATTATGTCTGGTTGTATTAAATCAGACAAAACGTCTCGCTGTGTATGGACGTCGCCAGGTCCATGTTACTAAAGTATGAAGAAAAAAAATCTTCCTTACATGCTGATCGTCACGTCTTAAAAATGTGTTATTTCACATAGAATCATATCAATAATTTATCAATCTACAGTGTATACTTGCATAAGTATTCACCCTCCATACAAGGACCTATATCAGGAAAAACGAACTGGAGACACGATTTTGTTTTTCTATGTTAAATAACGTCTGTTTTTTTATCCCTTTATATGCAGACAGAACTGTTTTAGCTAAAACAGTACGATGGTACAGCATTAAGTACAGAAATTCTAAAACCTTAAAAAGTTCGCATTTATTTATTTATTATTTTTTTCACTCACTGATCCATCTCGCAGAACCGTTTCAGAAACGATAGACACAATAACAGCTTTAATATGTTTCTCCGTACAGCATTATCAGCCTGTGCTGCATGTGTGGGCGAATGTGTGTGTGTGTGTGTGTGCGTCGAGCTCAACCTTGGCTCTGTTTTATTCGCCTGTTGGGTAAACACGTACCCCACTGAGACGGTAAGGCACGAACCAGCAGGGACGCCTGACCAATATGTCCTTCTGATCAAAGCCACCGAGGCAAGCGTGTGTCCTCGCCTCTTCCTCCCCCTACCGAGCTCTCAACCGTCCCCCTGTTTTTTGGCTTAATTAATCAAAAATGATTTCTTTTCTCATTAGATATGCAGGCGGTCCACGTCGCAGTCGCAATCTACAGGGATCGATGTTTTACAGATGTTTAGGCCTCGCTTCGGTTTTTCGACATGGTGCTGATTTTTATTGGGTATGGATTTAAGGAAGAGAGCCAAGGGAATCTCGCCAGAGCTAACGCACAAACGTGTATACACACACACACACACACACATACAACCTGCAGAGTGGTTTCGAGATCTGTGAGGATTGCGTTAAGGGTTTCAGACACCAAAAGTGGGTTGGAAGAGTTGGAACAAAGGCGTCGTATTGTTGTAACATTTTAAGGTGGAATTTTTTTTTTTTTTTTGTGGCTTCATGGTGAAGAGGGAGCCAATACTTTAAAAATTTTTGGGGGGAAATGAAAAAAAAAAAGGCTATTTTTGGCTAAGATTCATACAAGTGGGATAATTCCTGAATATGTCAAATGTAATTTACTGATTTATTAAATTTGCTGATTTAAGCTGGTCATCGTGCATGTTTTTTTGTTTGTTTGTTTGTTTGTTTTCGAATCTTTTTGTGAACTACTGTATAAGTTTATGAGATTATGTATGTATTTTTACATGACTACATAAACACTATGTCTTGTATCTTGTAGGTCGGACATTGCAAAAAACTCCCCCAGTTTATCCAACACGTCCCAGTGTAAAGATCTTAACAAAATGAACAAATCAAAAAATGTAATTTAAGGAAAATAGAAAGATTAATACCAAAGAAATTGAAGAAAAAAATAACACAGGGTAGATATTGTGTATAATAAGTTTGTCTTACAATTTCAAATGTAACAGATATAAATTATTTCTAAAGTTATATAAAAAGTAACGTTTACATTCCGGAACTTGACATGAAAGACGGTTCTGGGGGGGAAAAACAAACAAAAAACAAACTAAAAAAAAAAAAACCTGGAGCATTTTCTCTTTGATCCACAAACGACTTACAAATTTTAAAATTTCCTTTTGAGACAATGTTCTCATGAATCTACACAATAATTTTCTAAAATAATGCGTTCAAAACCGAGTGCTGGTCACAAATAATATATTATATACTCATATTTAAATTATTATTATTATTTGTTTTTAAATCACGATAGACTCTTGAAATACGAACTAAAACTCCTGAATCATCTTTAAATAATAAATAAAGAATAACGTGTGCGTAGGACCGAAATCCCCCTTTCATATTCGTTCATGCTGTAATTCTTTGCTCCTCACAGTTCCTTCAACAAACATGCAGATATTTCATAATAATGATAAATCAGTACTTTGTATATGATTGTTGAACACACTCCTATTGTGTGACAGAAAAGAGACGCGTATGCTCTGGGAAACACATTTTAACAGCGTTGCAGCTCCTCTACACAGTTCCTGTTGCTTGTAAACAAAAGTAATTTTGTATTTCCTGGAGTCTAGACACAACAGCGAAGGCCTGGCAGAACCACCAAGGAGAGGACTTGTGGCTCCCGAGGAGGAGTTGGCACAGCGCCGTGCCAAACAGTGCCCCCGTGTGTGTCTGTCTGTCTGAGTGTGTGTGTGTGTGTGTGTGTGTGTGGAGCAGAGCAAAAAAGAGATCAGATCAAGATTCTCTCACCCTTCAGCTTTACTGTACATCATTCATGCTTAAAAAAATGGCCGACGTTTGTGATAGTGATCATGCAACTATCAGGATATGATGATGATGATGATGATGATGATGATGATGAT
>JAOVVA010000024.1:15713016-15736824 GCA_028565275.1 Leiocassis micropogon
ACTCTGGAGGTGCAAGGCGCCAGTGCTAACCATTACACCACCGTGCTGCCATATTAATAACTTAAACCATGCTCGGGTGAACAGTTTATCTTAGGAAACTTAGCTATAAGAAAAGATGTAAGTTTGGAGTATACACCAACTGTACTTACTGTAGCCTACCTGAGATTCACTGTTTGTATCAAAGATGCTTTTTCAGCACTAGCATAATTGATTCACAATTAAAAAAAAAAAAAAAATTCATAACATGCGTATATTTCCTGCATGTATCTTTGTTAATCACGTTGCCTATTTAATGAAATTGTACCATTAGTAAAAGTGTGTTTTGAAACATTTATTAATCAGATTCAAATGCTAGCTTTAGTTTATTGTCATTTGTGTTTCTTATGTTTGTGACGTTTTGTTGCTTGTGTGTTGTCTGCTTTTACTTCCGTAGCGCATTTGTTATACTTTATGTGCAATATCTAATCCCGAATACAATTAAAACGGTTCACGGTGTGTCGCTATATTTTGCACGTGTGTGAATTGCTGATTTAGTGCAGCGCATCGTTAATGAGCGAGATGATAGTTGTCGGTTGTTATGCTTTTGTTTGGCTATAAATAGCTGAGAGGCAAAGACAGAAATTAGAGTTATAGCATGTTGTCATGCTCCAGCGCACTTTCTTATTAAGCTAGAAAAGGGGGAAAAAGGGTGCCGTGTAGAGTAATGACCAAGAATATTGTACGCTCGTACGCCCGATAATTAGAACGAGATCCCAATTTGCGAAATTTTAATAGTCACATTTAAACACAAGCACTTTTCTGCTCGGTAGTGATTTAATAATTGTTGCAATGAAATAGATTTAAAACTAATCCAGGCTAATCCTGAGACTGTACCGTGTACGAACCTGACGTACAGTATAATGCAGGATCACTGACAATAAGTTTGCTAAAGAACGATATTAAATTTGAATCAAGTGCACGTTTTGGGCTTGCACTTTAAAACGACAGTTTTGGTGCTACACATATAGCATCATTGCTAATTAGTGCCCTTTGAGGGGGATATGGGTCACGGCTCTCTCTTGAATTGTCCAAACAGAGGTCATTAAAGGTCAGTATTAAGCTATGGCATGGTATAAACAGTCATTCATAGACAGAAAACCGATCAATCCTTCTTAGCACCATACTTCCTGATTCTGTTCCTCCACAGGGGTCAAAGGGCACATCACTCAATCCAGTGGAACCAGGTTGGTTTGGAGCAGTCTGACCAGTACCTAGTTACCACTGACAACAGTAACAATTTCTTACTTTACAGAAGGCTATTCCTTTCATTTTTATCCAAGGTTTATTAATAAATTATCACAGATATTCAGTCTTTTCAAGTACTTTATACAACAATGCAGTCATCTTCTCTAAACCAATCAGTTGTTGATTCCTTTTCTGTAACAGCAATTCTGATATTAGTTCTGGCTACGAGACGGGAACGCTATGGAAAAACGCGTGGCTACGAGACGTTATGGAAAAACACGTAATAGTTAAAATTGTGAACTTTTCGAGGATGAGATTTTATTTTTATTTTATTTAGCACTAGAGTTACAGTAGCACCCGTCGTTGACGAGTAAACAGTGTACAGAAATAGTTGAAAAGTTAAAGCTAAAAATAAGCTGATCAGCATCTGGCACATAACTGCTTATAACCTCTCTTCTACTTAACATTTAGATTTCATTCAAGTTTTATTAAATGTTTCATTAAATTTTAATTAAGTAATTAAAAAAATAATTAATTTGAAATTACTGTTTTTCCTGGGAAGAATTCCAGATCATACTAAAGGTTAATGAGCAAGCAAGCAATGTTCAAAAACAAATTTTACTTTTTTTTTTTTTACATCATTGTAATTGTCACAAAAAAAGAGCAAACAAAAAAATAACCAAACAAAATTATAGCTCTGAAATATCAGAGATAAACCATACCATTATTGCCACAGACGTAAAGGAACATCCAGGTCCAAATAAAGTTTTCTAATTAGCTCAGGAGGTTAAAGTGAGAAAAAAAATTAAAATAAAACAGAAAATTGGTGTGTGTGTGTGTGTGTGTGTGTGTGTGTGTGTGTGTGTGTGTGTGTGTGTGTGTGTGTGTGTGTGTGTGTGTGTGTTTATACAAAAAGGAGACGCTGGAAAGCGAGAGAAACGCTTTAGGCATTAAATTACCAGCTCCTTTTCTCATTATCATTTGGCCGTCTTTTACGGCCCACCAGTAAGAGATGATGTTCCCATGACCCTGCACCATACTCAGCCATATTATTCAAAGCCAGCTGTATGAAATTCCTGCAAATAAAACCTTTGTCGCACACAAACGGCTAATTATTTGACAGATTGGACCCCAATTGGGTCGGGTTACAGTGTGAAGTGGCCACATCGCCGCCCCCCCCGCACACACACATATACACATACACCCTTACCCCAGAGGTCTCACAGGGGAAAAAAACCCACAGGGCCTCTTTCTTTTCATAGATTATATTTTACCCTCACAGCCATCCATCCAAGCTATGAGAGGGGGAGTATATGTGTGTGTGAGAGAGCGAGCGAAAGACACAGACAGAGGGGAAAAGAGAGAGAGAGAGAGAGTGAGAGAGACTCAGAGTGTGATGAGGGCCTGTGTGTCTGTGACAGCAGTCATTTCAGAATTTAAAGGGTGTTCTCAAGCAGAAATATTTAATCTCTCTTGGAAAATAAGGCCGGTGGGGGCGGGGGAGATGTTGAAAGAGAGAGCTGTCACTCAAGGCGATGTTGTAAGGACGAATTCCTCCCTCTTGTTTCTCTAAAAGTGTCCCCTTAACAGCAAGGACACTCGCAGCACATACACACACACATACAAATGCACATGTTCAACGTTTACACTTACGGTTCGGGAGTGAATATTATGCTCGCTAGCGGAAGATAACATCGCCTGATAAGCACCAATGAACCGAATCATAAATGTTAATATGTCCGACATGCAATTTGGATTAAAGCCTGAGTTGCATTTAATGAGATCTCATAAAAGACGTGTTGTGGATACAGTTTCTAAAGAACACACCATTTCAGATGAGCTCAAACACTTTAAAGTCCATTAACAGTCAAGGAGTCTGGTTTTTTTTTTTTTTCAGTTCTTGTAGAGTGTTTTTTTTTTATCTTTACATAAAGGAACCAGTTCTTGTTGGTATAAAGTGACTTTATGAAGTATAACTGGCGTTTTGGGGTAAAAAAAAAACAGACATGTTGCCTTGCCATCACAATAATTGCTTAAGCTTACTTCAAGAAGTCAAAAAGTATGAAAAATATAATCACAATCCAGCTGAAACACAGAAAGGTAAGAAACCAAATGACACCGCCATCTTTCAAGTTCCCAAAAATGAAGCCAACCACAGTGTATCACTGGTTTATTTCTACTTCCTGTTGGTCTAAAAGGGCTTTTGCGCATTATATAAAGGGCTTTTGGAAAAGATCTTAGCAGAATATATTGAACTGAAACTCCCTGCGGTTTGCAGCATTGCTACGGCAGGTACAGCAGGTCTGCGCACACTGTGATAACCTTTGCCTCCAGCTATGCCACTTTCCAGCGTACGCGTTAAATCCAGCGTGGGCAGCCACGGTCCCGTGTGAAACAGAGAAATGAAACATGAATCCGTAAATGTCAAAATGGAAGCCATGCAGAAGCTTTGGACTCGGCAGAGACCAGTTTCATAAAAGCGTACGCGCATATACACACATACTGTACACACGCTCTGTAGAGCTTCTCCCAGCCTGGCGATGTGTCAAGGAGTAACTCTAGGCAACAATCTTTAATACAGGAGACACATGGTCTAGCTAATTCTTCGATATTTAGACAGACGAGTCTAGAGTCTGGTGCCAGTCAATGCTAAAGACTTGTGTACACTCTTAAGGGTTTCTTGAATGGATAATATTTTTTTTATCTTTTTAAAGATTCACTCCTTGAAATGGAAATCATCAGTTTTAGCACATGTTTGGTCATCGTTGCAGCATGGGATGCAATTTGAAATGCATCCTAAGTTGTCTGGTTTGAAGTTAAATTTGAAGTTCTGGAACTAGTGTTGGCACGGTGGGGTAGTGGTTAGCAATGTGGCCTTGCACCGTCAAGAGTTTAATTCCTGGTTCAGGTCTGTGAGAAAGGGGTTTGCATTTTCTTGGTGGGTTTCCTCAGGGTACTCAATGGGTTTCCTCCCACAGTCCAATGCCATAATATTAGGCTAATTGGCATTTCCACATGGCTTGTAGTGTGTGAATGAGTTTGCGATTGTGTGCCCGGCAATGGATTGGCACACTGTCGAGGGTGTAACCCACCTTGTGCCCTGATTCCCCAGGAATAGGCTCCAGGCCCTCCGCAACCCTGAATAGGATTAGCAGTATAGAGAAGTAGTGCTATACTGCCAGTTAACCATTTGTTGGGTCAGTGATGGAAGTCACCAATCTGGCCTATTCAGCTGGCCCATCTTTTGGCAACTCAAAACCTAGCACTGGTCTTGTTTGCATGTGCATATCTAAAAATGAGGGTGAGAAGCATATGAAGGAATGGGCCACCTGGATAGCTTTAAACACTGACCCAAGAAAAAAAGCTAGCCCAGTTTCATTCTGTCTGATTTCACTCTAGAGTAGGTTTGCAGCATAGCCCTAGTTCACGATCTTGCTAATTTCACAATGCCTAACTTGACAAAATTCTCAATTCAGCATTAGGTGCTTGGGGATGTTGAGACTCAATCATTTTCTTAATGACTTGAGGACAATAGAGAAATGCATTTTATGTACAAGCGTAGTAATTCCAAACAAGAACAATAGCAGGTTTTGAGTTGCAAAAACTACCCAGGAAGGCTACCCAGAACTTACATCCTCAACGTGGAGACCCATTTTGGTTTTCACCAGATCAATGCTTTGGAGAGAACATGTGGAAATTATAAACTGCTGAAGGCTGTCTGCACTGGCGAGGCAGTCTGTGCCGTGGTTTGGCACGGCATGGGCACTAGTGTCTGCCATGGTGCGCTCTCTCCTTGTCCCCACTCAACTGGCACCAACCCAGTTGCGCATCCCTGTGCCTCACCTGGATGAAGGGCACCGAGACTCGCCCTTCACGCCCGCTTCCCCAGTGAGCAAGCATATGGCTGTGGAGCACCTTGAAAAAGCCTGGGAGTTAGCAGGCAGGGTCGGGACGTGGGCAGACGGGGTGGGCATACCTCCCCCAGAGTGACCCGATGCCTGCATTACCAATATAACAATGCACCTTTCCCATCATCAAGCCCAACTGTCCCATAATTGCCCCATAATGTGTAGGCAGTTAGGTCCAACCTATGTAACAGCTTGATGATTATGATTAGCCCGACACCATACAATACAATGTTTTTCAGATCAGCTTTGGATTAAGGTCAGGTATGGTCTACAGTTTATAGTTGGTGAGTCTCTGGAATCAAAACGTTAAGAAGATTAAACCTTGATATTATATCACATTTATAAAAATAAATGCGACAAGTCTGTGGGTTGAAATGGTTAGCAAGCAATCTTACAACACAGTGAGAAACAAAGTTGCTGCACAGCTACATTTTTGTTCCCCCATGGTACACACTGTGTAAATTTACCCCCAAAGGTAAAATTGTGGTCCTTGAGGTGTAATTATGTAAGTAAGTTAGAAAAATTCACTTCGCCAGGTGAGCCAAGGTGCAAAAGTCATACCCTTGCAAAAAGTTCCAAATCAGATTAAAGGATCTGATTCATACCAATCCTGACTAAAGTCTTAAGCAATGATTTTGTTTAGGCTTCTGAGCACGAAGATGTGATGAACTCGGTGGTCAGCCTCTTGCTTTCGCAGGGGTCTAATGACATGCGTTGCTCTGCTATATTTTGTGAATGGGGACGGTATGCACCGGGTCTCCAGCGATCTGCCTTCCTCATTAGCCTGCGGGAGGAAACAAAGGGACAATGGCACGCTAAAAAGTGCCATCCCTCATCTGCGGGGCCACCGCCTGACACATTAGGAATCGGTATGCTCAATTAAGCACTGGCAGGCTCATTTTTCTGATACACACTCTCCTTCTTGCTCTCTCTTTATTACTCCGTCTTGCTCATATTCACACTTATATCCCCTTCAATCTGGAAAAGTCTGCTCTAATGCATCTTCAGTATATATATGTTGTTTACACAGCACTGACCAAGGCAAACTCTTTCGTGTTTGAACCTCGAATCGCTATTGTATAGTGGTTATGAAAAATGATGGGTTTGGTTGAGTGCGCAAGACAGCATGATGATAGAGATCTGGGTTTGATGAAAGACCGAGGGCATCCCTCCTTGTCTAAATGAAGTTCTGTCACAATAGCAGACTATTTCCTTTTCCATGGGTGAAAAATGATGCACTCGGAGTAAAGTGTTTCCCTTGGTCATGGGGTCACCAGGTTGCTGAACGGATACAGACTTGAACCCGCCATTCAGTCCTGTTATTACCCTGCACATACCCACATACAGTACACTAAAGCGTTCTGTTACACTTTACTGGATGCACTCCACTCCCATCCTTGTGTTCCTATTTTTTTATTTTTTTTTAAGCATGTCATGACAGAAACCTGATGTATGCCTGTGTGTTGACACACTAATGTGGTCAAAGGTGGCAAAGTCCTGCGAGAACGAAACAGAGTGGCAGTAATCATAACAGCCGGCCGGTGGCTGAGACGAACTTGTTGTGTTGCTAATTACTGCAATTATGAGGATGCAGGGTGCTGATGAGTGGTGTGTGCGTTTGTGTGTGTGTGTGTGTGTGTATGTGTGTGTGTGCGTACGTGTTGCAGCAGGGGCGATTAAGTAGGGGATTAGCTGGCTGTCCTGAAGAGGGGGGGCGGCACATCCCGAGACCAGCCCTGACCTTCTCATTTCATCCTCATTAGTATCTCATGTCAACAGAGCGCCTGCTCCTTAATCATCTGCTATCATCGCACACACAACACACACACACGCAGAGCGAGAAAGAGCCATAAATCCAAAAACACAACCAGCACAAACATGACCAAGTTTCTTCAAGGGCAACAAGCCTGCTTTTTGCTACACTTGGTTAAACTGCTAATTGTGAAAAATTTGAAAAACTCTGTAATGCTAAGTTCTTTTGTTGTTGTTGTTAGCATCATAGTGATTAGCCTGTGTCCTGGGCGCTTTGCTAATCAGCTCAGCTTACTTGTAGGAATTCTTTCATGCTAGTTTTATGTTTGTTTGTTTGTTGTTGTTGTTGTTGTTGTTTTTTGCTATCTTTTGTTTTGTTTCAAGTGTGACTAGATGATGTCACGTGTCTCCTGCTAGTCTGTTAGCTCAGAAGATAATACAGGGTTTTAATAATAATAACAACAATAATAATAATAGAGAAATGTTAATTTATTTATTTATTCACTTATGTTGCTAGCAAGGAACATTTTACAGACTGCTAATGGAACTCAAAAGGATTTTCTGTGATTTTAAGGTGAAATTACATTTAGCAAATGTTTTCCTATAAGAAATAATGTAAATGCAGATGATCCGTTCCATCCACCTCGAAAATATTTATCAATATTACCAATTTCCAACACTAAAATCATATTTTTGCATATAAAACGATCAAAACCTTTAAATGACAAATGACATGTAAATAAAGTAAAATATGAAATGAATAGATGTTAAACATTACTTAACTTTAATTTATGAATAATTTTCTCTTGGCACTGGATGCTTTAAAAACTAAACTGTACTATAAGCGCCTTCCTTTCTCCTTGCTAACATTCTTGGGTCCCATGGTGCTATGTCTTCACTAAATCTTGCACAAAATGCAAAAACTGTACGTAATTGGATGTAAAGTTCTTCAAGCGCCAAAAGTATAAGCACCCTCAGCTATCTATAGCAATTAGACAAAGAAGGACTGAGCTGCTAGCAAGATCACATCATCACCTTAAAAGCTATTATCATTGCCTAAGTAGCCAATCAGTTTATTTGTACAAAGAGAATTGTTTTATCTTTGTTCTATTTCTTGTTCATTTCTTGAACTACACACCTTTTATATACATATTATTATTTTTATACCTCAACCCTGATCATGTTAGCCTGCATGCACTGAGCTGTCAACAGGGACCATTCAGTGTGTGTTGCGTGGCTTATACATGTGTTACAAATGGCAGCGTGAGGGCTCGTCTGTCTGTGTCAGAGTGTGTGTGCCACCGCCAGTCCCAGGCAGGCCAACACAAATGAGGCCCATTCATTTCCCCGGGCCGGCATATGGCACGTCGTTGTCCTCAGCCACTCTGCCACTACTGGTGCAATTTATTGGCACACCCTTTCATTTCACACAAACAGGATTTAAGCATGAGGGCACGACAATTGAGCCTGAAGCGTCCCTTTCCCTCAAACGTCTTTATCATTTAACCATTATGTTCGGTATGATTCTTTATATAAATAGTATTCTTAAATCTGTTAAAATAACAGTCATTACAATCAAATTTTCAACATGCTAAGTAATCTATTTCAATAATTATTTGAGATCAGGAGGTGGTGCAGCAGTGAGTACTGTACCCTTACACCTCCAGGGTCAATCATTCGAATCCCTCAAATCTGTGTGCATTTTTTTTTTTTCAGTGTTAAGGTTTTCTCTGGGTTCCCCATTTCCTCCTACAGTCCAAAGACATGTAGAGTAGCCTAGTTGGCATTTTCACTTGAACTTGCCTGTAGTGTGTAAGTTTGAGTACCCTAATTCCCTGGGATAGGCTCCAGGCCTCCTGCTACCCTGCACAAGAAAGCGGTATAGAGAGCAAGAAAGTGAGAGAGTGACATTACCAGGACTTCCTGAAATAAATGCCATGTTTTCTCCAAAATCAAAACTATTCTCATTTTTAATCAACAGATTTGTAGCCATCCAAGTCTAGTTTTTTTCTTTTATACCAATTCTTTGATCATTTGATTGTTGAACAACCCTTATGTTACTATATGTTATGTCTCTTTATGTTTCCTGAGAAAACTTTAAAAATTTAAATTAATTAAAAAAATGTAGTTCCTGAAACATTTGACTTCTTGGAAAGTTTTTTCATGTTTTTTTTTTTTCAAGTTTGTCTTGAAGTAAAATGCATGATTACAAAATTTCACACTCTGCAAGCCTAGTAAAACTTCTGCTTTAATATAAAACACACATATACACACACACACACACACACACACACACAAAGTGCTAGTGAGCGGTTTTATTCCTCAGGCTCTGTGTTGCCACACCGAGCCGGAAACAGAGCCTGCGGAACTTCCTTATGCACTGAACTTTAACAAGAAAAAAGATACATATAGCAGCATAAAAATATGTTTAAGCCGTGTCTAGACTGAGCAATGTCGGTCAGACGAAGGCAAACTTCTGATCGCGATCACGCAGATTTTTTAAAGAAGTCTTAAGCAGACACGTGGTGATGAGATATGTATATGTATCACACCTTCTGTGCATCAATAGCGTCAGGATTTCTGCTGATGGATTTGTTAATTAGTTGTTAATTAGTTTGTATGATGGGTCCAAATTAGAGTATGGTCCATGCACCAGCAATCATTTACCTTTTCAAAGGGTTTCATTTTCTCATCATCTCTTATCTCCTCCTAGAATTATCTCTCAGATCTCAAATTCACAGCTTCATTTCTCACACTTTAAATCTTGTCTCAGTCTTTCTTTCTTGTTTGTCTTAATTTTCTTTCTTTCTTATATTCGTTTTAATCTTTTCATTTGGACTTGTCTTTCCTTCTTTCTTTTTGGTTTTGTCATTTTTTTATTCTTTCTTTCATTCTTTCTTTTATTCATTCTTTCACTCTTTTTCTTTTTTCTAGATTGTCTCAATTTTTTTTCTTTCAACATTTTTCCTGGCAATCTTGACTTTTTGTCATAACAATTTCTTTCTTTCTTTTCACATTTTTATTAGCTCTTTTTTCTTTTATTGCTTCTTTGCATCTTTTTTACTTTCTTTTTTCCCCTCTTTTCTGGTTTGTCTCTCAATGTTCCTTCTTTCTTTCAGGCTTTTTTATTTCAAACTTTCCTTTTTTACTTGCCTCAATCTTCTTTCTTTCTTTCTTTCTTTTTTTCATTATTTCACTCTTTCTCTTTTTTCTAGATTGTTTAAAAATTTTATTATTTTCTTTTAACCTTTTTTCCTTGCAAACTTTCCTTTTTAACATATCTCACAATTTTTCTTTTTTTCTATCTTTCTTTCTTTCTGGTTTGTCTCTCAATTTTCCTTCTTTCTTATACTGCTTTGAATTTTTATTTCAATATTTCCATTTTTTACTTGACTTTTTTAATTCTTTCCTTCCTTTCTTCCTTTCTTAATCGCTCTCTTTCACAGCTTAATTTTTTCTAAATTCTATTTCTCAGTCTTTCTGTCTGGTTTGTCTTAATGCTCTTTATTTCTTATACTCATTTAAATTTTTTCTTTCAATCTTTCTTTTTTCTTTTTTTTCCTGGTTTATCTCTCAATTGACCTCCTTTCTTATACTCATTTGATTTTTTTCTTTCAATCTTTCCATTTTTGTCTTTTTTCTTCCTTTCTTCCTTTCACTCTTTCTTTTGTTCTAGTTTGTGTCTAATTTTTTTTCTTTTCATTTTTTTCCTTTTTTCCTCCCAAACTTGACTTTTTATTAGCTCTTTTTCTTTTATTGCTTCTTTGCATCTTTTTTACTTTCTTTTTTCCCCTCTTTTCTGGTTTGTCTCTCAATGTTCCTTCTTTCTTTCAGGCTTTTTTATTTCAAACTTTCCTTTTTTACTTGCCTCAATCTTCTTTCTTTCTTTCTTTCTTTTTTTCATTATTTCACTCTTTCTCTTTTTTCTAGATTGTTTAAAAATTTTATTATTTTCTTTTAACCTTTTTTCCTTGCAAACTTTCCTTTTTAACATATCTCACAATTTTTCTTTTTTTCTATCTTTCTTTCTTTCTGGTTTGTCTCTCAATTTTCCTTCTTTCTTATACTGCTTTGAATTTTTATTTCAATATTTCCATTTTTTACTTGACTTTTTTAATTCTTTCCTTCCTTTCTTCCTTTCTTAATCGCTCTCTTTCACAGCTTAATTTTTTCTAAATTCTATTTCTCAGTCTTTCTGTCTGGTTTGTCTTAATGCTCTTTATTTCTTATACTCATTTAAATTTTTTCTTTCAATCTTTCTTTTTTCTTTTTTTTCCTGGTTTATCTCTCAATTGACCTCCTTTCTTATACTCATTTGATTTTTTTCTTTCAATCTTTCCATTTTTGTCTTTTTTCTTCCTTTCTTCCTTTCACTCTTTCTTTTGTTCTAGTTTGTGTCTAATTTTTTTTCTTTTCATTTTTTTCCTTTTTTCCTCCCAAACTTGACTTTTTATTAGCTCTTTTTCCTTTATTGCTTCTTTGCATCTTTTTTCTTTCAGTTTTCCTTTTCTCTTTTCTGGTTTGTTCCTTCTTTCATTTAGTCTTTTTCTTTTCAAACTTTCATTTTTTCCTTGCCTCAATCTTCTTTCTTTCTTTCTTTTTTCTTTCTTTGTTAAATTCCCTCAAATATTCCCTTAAATAATTTCCTTTAAATAATTAATCCGTTCCCATCTTCCTTCCTTTCTTCCTTCACTCCGTATGAAAACCACACTTTCATTTCTTTCACTTTACATTCTCCGTTTCTGTCCAGGAGCCGCAGCTCTGTAAATGAACTAGCTGAAGAAAAAACCCTAACGAACTCCCAAAACTTCGCCAGTTCCAGTGGCGAACTGTAAAGATTAATGGATTTGGCTCATATGTTTAACACTTTTTCAATTGAGTGAGGAATAAGTGGCCCACAGAGACTCTGTAAAAAAATAAAAAGCTGAGGGCCGGCTGTTTGGGCTCGAACGGGTCTGTGATTAGCGAATTCTCATTCCTTCCATCAGGGACTTGTTCAGATTAACTGTGAAAACAGGAACTAAATAAACTGACAGATTCAAGTCAGGGATTGTTAACGTAACCGTTTCATGCCAATGTTTGCTGTTGTAGCTATAAATGTTGAAATGTATAATGTGTTATTTATAAGGTGGCTATGTTCTTCAGCATCTACCAACGTGTGCACCATTAAACTAGATCATACAGCAATAAAATTATACAATGCATATTAATCTTCTCAATATCGTAAACCAAGATTAGTTCCAAATATATCGGTTACATTTTTGACCCGAATGCATCATTTCAATAAAAATGGCCAGGACTCCTGATACAGACTTATCAGCATATAGATATGAACCAATAGATTCCATCTGCTGCCCCGGGCCTGGCCCCGCCCCACAGCGCTGGCATGTCACTGGCCAGCTTCCCATGTCAATCACGTCATGATGGATGAGGTGAGAGGTCATGAACCGTCCTCACCACACTCAGCTGCGTCTCAAGGTCCTGACTGCGCTGCTGCTTCAAAGTGTGAAATCAGCGATGTGAGGTTCGAGTCAGGCCCCGGACCCTGCTTAGGAGATCCATGTTTTAGCAAAGCATGCTGGGAGAACAGCAGCATGAGAGTACCAGTGAGATTTCTGATTCCGATTGGACAGGAGGTCTGACAGAAGTCCCGAGTGTGCATTCATATCAGTGTGTGAACACGTCATCATTTCTATACTTCTCACTTCCTGTCATGTCAAATTCCCTCCATCAGCAGAATTTTTGTTACCCTTCTCTCATTTTTCCGTTCTTTCTTTGTTTCTCATTCCTTTAAATCCCATTTCTTCTTCCTTCCTCTCTAGTGCACTTCCTTCTTTCCTATCTTCTTTCCTTCATTCCTCCCTTTATTCCATTCCTCCTTCCTTTCTCCCTCCCTTAATTCCTTCCTTCCCTAAACATTTTCCTTCTTTCCTTCTTCTTTCTTTCTTTCTTGCTTGCTTTTTTCACCCATCTTCCCTGCTTTCTTCTTTAATTTATTCTTTTCTTCCATTCATTCTGCTTTCCTTTCTCTCATTTCTCCTTCCTTCCTTCCTCTCTCCCTCCCTTCCTTCCTTCCTTGATTTCTTTCTATCATTTTTACTTCTTGTCTACATTCCACTCATATTTTTATGATTTCTTCCTTTCATTCCATGTATCTGATAACATTGGTTCTTTCTTTCTTTCTTTCTTTCTTTCTTTCTTTCCTTTATTTCATTATTTCCCATCTTCTCTGATTTCATTTTTTCTTTGCTTTGATTTTTTCTTTTTTTCTTTGATTCTCACTTCCATCGAAATTTTCCCCATTATTACATTATATTTCCTTCCTTCCATGTGACCAGCTCTATTCTGTTGTTCTGTATTTCCACAGAGAATACACACAGGCAGCTGAGGAAACACTAGTTTATATCTGCTACTGTATAACGTGTGTGAGAGAAGGAACTAATGTGTTTTATGGACGTTCCACAACATTAAACTGAACTTTTTGGATGGAGTCTCCAGTGTCAGAACACTACTAAGAAGTTGCGGTTTTGTCTATTTAAGTTTAATTGAAAGTAAAAACGAGAGGCTGCTGAGGGAACGGTTGTTTAAAGATAGTGTGATGTAACAGGAGCATTAGATGTCATTTTAAATACTTAAAAGGAATTTAAAAGTGTAATAATGTGGGACAGGGGAATCTTCGCTTTGACATCAAGCATCAGCATAATTCTTCAGTATTATTTTATTTCTGTCAATGTCCTGCTTTTTATTGCATTTTTTTCTTAACTAAATTAAGATCATTGGATTCTGGCAAAATTGATCAATGATTATTTCCAATTTTCTTAGAATCAATATGGTTTTAAGAAATATAGTATATGAGCTCATCATTAAAATAATTGATGTTTTTGTGATTCTGATAAATGTGTGTATTTACTTTTTAATATATAAATATCTATGGCCTTGAATATGTTTTCTTATCTTGGCCTTGGGTGCATGGTGTTTCTCTGTATGTCTTTGAACCAGTGTTATTCTCTCTCTCTCTCTCTCTCTCTCTCTCTCTCACACACACACACACACACACATATGCACACATTCACACATACAAATCTATGAGGTAAAGTAAGAATGGTCTATAAAGGGATTAAACAAGTAACTTTATAAACAATCTCCAATCATCATCATCATCACTTCCTGATTTTTTTAACTTTCGAAATTTAAACCATACATTACGACCCACGTGGCTCTTCTCCTCCTCTCCATCGCTCCTCCTCACTTCCTCTCTGTCTCTCTGTCCCACTCTGATCTCGTCTGATTTACGTCTGGCCTTTATGACTACTTCCGTCATTTCCCTGACACCTGACGCAGGAGGAGTTTTATGCTTTTCATAACTGGATGAGTTTCTTTTACCTCCTGTCTCTGCGCCGTAAATAAACAAGAGGAGCAAAATCCACTCCACGGGATTCACACTCACCCCGAGAACGTAATAAAAGCTGCGTTTTTTATTAAAGGTCACATCTGCAGGAGACGTGTTTTATCCTTTGGGTTAATTGTTTTACACATGTTTTTCTCCTTCCTAGGAAATAAAGATCTTGTTTGTCTAAAACTTGACTGAAGTTAGCGACAGGGTGGAGGTTTGACCTTGACGCTCTTCTGCCATGTGAGAAATCTGCTCAGATTCACGTCCCTGCGTGAGACACAGAGGAGGATGAGACACCCATGTTATTCTGGGATTCGGTTATGAAGTTTGACCCTTATTCATTGTTTCACCTGAACAGTCTAAAGTAATACGTAATTACATAATTATAATAATAATAATAACAACTCAACATCAACAACAGCAACAACAACAACAACAATAATAATAATAATAATAATAGCAACAATATTTTAAAATATTTTAATTTAATTTTTTTATATTATACTCTTTCTTTCGGGGGTTTTTGTCCATCTTTCTTGCTTAATTTCTGCCTTTCTTTTTTCCTCCATTTTTACTCAGTTCTTTCCGTTTCTTTTTTCCTTAATTTTTTCCCTATTTTTTTTAAAGTCTTTCTCTCTTCCCCTCTCTTTTTTCATGTTATTTTCATCTTCAGATTATGCTTTTTTTTTTCTTTCTTTCTTTTTTCTTTCTTTCTTTTCATCCCTATTTTTTGCTCCTTCATTCTTTTTTGTTTATTTTTTTTCTCCACCGAACCCATCTTTTCATCCTGGTTTGAGTTTGATGGACCTCCTGTCCTGGAATGAGGACGTGGGCCCATGGAGTAAAAAGTCAAAGTTGCCTAGATAACAGTTATTCACCTCATCTTGATAAAAAAATAAATAAATAAATAAATATATATATATATATATATACATACTGTATTTGCTAGATACTGTATGGATGTATGCAGATGTTTGTGGTTTGGGCTGCCTGGTCCAGCAAAAATCCCCTGCACCTTAATGGAACATAATACGTGTATTGCTAATACATGTAAAATCCACACAAAATATTATATTATATGAGTGGGATAATAAGTATTGTTTTTTCATAAGTGTTTCTTATGAAAAAACAGGTACACACAGCTGATTCTCAGTCTGCAATAAATGGATATTGTACACAGGACCTGGCAACCCTGAACAACACAGATACGTTTATTTAAATACCAAAGTACTCTCTCTCTCTCTCTCTCTCTCTCTCTCTCTCTCTCTCTGTGTGTGTGCGCGTGCGCGCGTGCGCGCGCAGGGTCACTCGTCAGCAGCGTGAGCTCACACACTCCCCTGCCTCATTTCCTGTTTTGCTCTTAATTGAGAATGTTCTGGAAAAATCATTACTATATTAATGATTTAACACGGAGCAACTAGCTGCTGCTTTCTTCCCCGAGTGGAAGAGGAGGTTCGGCTGCGATCGATAGTCATGCGCACTCATTACCAGGGCACAGTGAGAGTGATTAGAGTGATTAGGACGACACCCATGACTTCAAATGATCTTTATTTTTAATTGCATATTATCAGGAGGCTGAGAGTAAACCTGAGATAATGACGAAACGGGAAAAAGGATAAATCTGCTCTTCCTCTGCTTTTTACTCACTGACTGCACACACACACACACACACACACACACACACACACACACACACACACACATTTACATGTCTTACATTAGGTTTAGATGATGAGGAAGGTGTCTGATTCAGTCTGTGAACACGTCACTCATGCCAAAGCTCACATATCTCTCTCACACACACGTGCTTCATCTCACATCAAACATCTACAGGAAACCCAAAACGACAGTGGCACTTTCAATCTTTCTTTCTTTCATTTTCCCTCTTTTTGTCTCTTTTTCCTTTGAACTTGTTTTTTTTTGTTTTTTTTTACTTTATTCATCCCATCCTTCCTTCTCCATCCACACTTCATCATATTAGTTCATATTTTTTTATTTCTCTCTACCTCCCTTTCATCAATCCATCCATCAGTTCATTTTGTTCATCCCTTCATCCATAGTTTCTTTATTACTTTCTTTCTTTTACATTATTGCTTATTTGTTTTTTTTCATTTTTGCAATTCGGTGTCATTTGCCTACATTCTTTCTTCACAAATCGATCCTCCCTTACATTCATCCTTCTTTCTATTGTATCATCCAAGCATCCCTCCATTCATTCATCCATTTTTTCTTTCTTCCATTCATCAGTTGTTTACCATTCACCTCTCTGTCCAGCCATCCCTTCATCCATTCCTTCTTTTTATTCTTCTTTGTTTTTGTCTCCTCTCTTTTTCTTTCGTCCTTTCCTCTTACATATTGCATTTCATTCTCAGATTTTTTTTGTCTTTTTATGTATACATTTTCATTCCTTCCCTTCTTTCTTTTTTCTTGCTTTCTTTCCCATTTTTCCCCCAGAACTTTTTTCCCCTTTATTTGTTAATTTCATCTTTTTTTTATCGTCCTTCCTTCCTTCATTCATTCATTCATTCTCCACTCAAATTCATGCATTCATTCTTTTATTTCTACCTACCTTATCTCCATCCATCCATCCTTTTATCCACCCACGCATCTCCCAATCCATCCCTTCATCAATGCTTTCTTTAACTCTTTCTTTATTTTTATTTTCATTTCTCTCTCTACTTTGTTTTTTGTCCTTCCTTTTTCTTGTCATTCTTTTCAACATGTCCTTCACTCCTTCAGTCATTCATGCACCCAACTTTACACTCATTTATCCTTTCTTTTGTTCATCTATCACTTTTTATTTTCATCCATCCACCCATCCATCCCTTCACGCATGCTTTAGTTAATCCTTCATTTCTTTTATCTGCTCTCTTTCTTTCTCCTCTTACTACAATTCTTTCTTTCTTTTTCAGCTTTATTCCATTTTTTCCTCTTATAGATAGATAGATAGATAGGATGAGTATTTGATTAATCATAAAGAGAATTGTATTTTCCCTTTTCTTTCCTTTTCCTTTCCTTTTGCCTCTGTCTTGCCTTAATTTTAACCCAGCCGTCTTTGTCTCCTCTTATTAAATTTCTCATTCTATCTTTTTCTTTCTTTCTTTCTTTCTTTCTTTCTTTCCTCCTCAGCTTTTTCCTTATTTCTTTCTTTCGATTTTTTTCATTGTTTTTCAGAATTTTTCATCCTTCTTTTTTCCCTTTTGTCATTCTTTCATCCTGTTCCTCCTTCATTCTATTTTTCCATCTGTCCTTTCATTCATCCCTCCATCCTTCATCTATGTTCTCGCCCCCCCAACCCTGTGTGATGTTTGAACACTGTTGGCGCAGCAGCTCTATGGCTGCGTTGCTGTGACTGATCAGCCGTACAGCAATAATGTTCATGACTGTTAATGGAGTTTCAACAAGAACGATGCACAAACACTTCTGATAAGCGGAAGATCATCATAACCGCGCAATAACCATCAGCCCTGATAAGGCGAGGAAGGCAGTAACCATTAGAGCGGGCACGATTGAGCGGGGCCCTCGGTAGGCAGCCTACGAAGTGTGAACGGCAGACTCGGTTAGCTGAGGAGACATGAATATGAATGATTATGAAAATGAAACTGAAGGATCAACGAGCAGCCATCTGTTAGCTCTTCATGGAGAAGTGGCCTCTCATGTACACACTCAGAGAGACAGAGAGACAGAGAGAGAGAGAGAGAGAAAGAAAGAAAGACGACAGAAAGACATGGTATGACTGATTGGCTGATTTGAGAGGACGTGATCCAAGAGTGACAATCCTGATACCATCCTCACACACACACACACACAGACTTCCCCCCAAGCTCTTAGCAGCAGCAGATTGCAGACACAATTACTCCCCTGTCAGGTGATTATCTGCCGCTCTTAATGTAATCTTCCATTCACACGTTGCATATTTCAATTACGGCGGCGAGAGAAAAACAAGCTGCGTGTTGGAATGGTGATCACCTCGCCGCCGCCCGGCCGCGTCAACTGTAAGGGAACAGCAGCTGAAGGCAATTACGCCGTGTTCCGAGCCAATTATGATCGCTCTCGCGCTGGCGTTTATGCCACCAGCCAGGGAGCGTGCAGCGGGACGAAATTCATTTCACTACAATACGCCTGGTGCAGGAGTCGAGCCACAGCGTTCAGGCCCAGCACACCACCATTAGACCTGATAGGAAACCATTACAGGGCCCGGGAACGACATACTGGGAGCTGTGGGTAGAGCTGTAACACTGCACGCCTCACACACACTTGTACTATAGACACCAACACACACACACACACACACACATACATTTCTCAAAGCTGCTTTGGTTAGCAAAAGGACAAAGACATTGACACAGTGGCATGATCACATGATCATTCCTTTTTTTTCTGATTTTGCTACTTTAACTGTTGTTTTGTTTGCGTTTTAGTCTTTCTTTCTTTACAATTTTTGTTGATCTATCTATGTTCTCTTTCATTTTCTTACTTTTTTGCTTTCTTTCTTTCTCTTTCTTGTCCCTTCTTTCTTTTTCTGCATTTTTCTATTTTCTCTTCCTTTATTTAATTTCTTCTTGTTTTCTTTATTCATATCTTTTTTTCTTTTCATCTTGCTTTTTCTTTCTTTCTTTCTTTCTGTTTTTGCTACTTCTTTAACCTTTGTTTTGTTTCCATTTTAGACTTTCTTTCTTTCTCTTTTATTTATCCTTTTTTATCATTTTTTCTTTTCTCTGAACATTTTGCTTTTTTCCTCCCACTTCTGTTTTTTCTTTTTTTCTCTACTTTTTTTCCCTAACTACTCTTTTTCTTTTTTCTTTTTTTAACTTATTTTTGCCTTCATACTTGCTTTACTTTTTCTTTCTTTCCTTCTGAATATTTTTAACTTTCTCTTGTAGCTATTCATTCTTTTCTATTCATGCTTTCATTCTTTCTTTTTCTTTCTTTCTCAGTCATATACTTCTGCTTTCTTTTTGTATTCATTCTTTCTTTGTTTGTTTTTTTATTTTTGCTTTTTTGTCCGTTTTATTTTTCCTTTACAATTCTGCTTACTTTTTCCTTCTTTGTTTCTTCCTTCGTATTTTTCTTTCCATTTTTGCTCTCTTTCTTAGTTTTTGATATAAACTGTTTGACTCAGAGCTCTTTCCACAAGCTTACAAATTAGTAAAAATTTGACTTTGTGGTTAAAATGTGTGTACGTAACATACTATGTGGCCCCAAACTTTACCTTAAAGTTCACTCACAGCAACAAAAAAAAAACTCTCACATATTAGTGAAATGTGAAAATGTCTCAAATCCAGTCAGACTGATGTATATATTTTCAGTTTAGAACATTATAATAAATCATACAATTGTTAAACCTATTAGAACTGCAAACTTTAGACAATCTTAAACTATCAGCAGATCATTTGGATTCTTTCAAGAAAAAAAACTAAATGTTTTTAAACTGTCAACGGACTCTTTAAGACTCTTTCAAGCTTTAAACAAGTTAAGCAGTTTTACTGCACCAGTAAGTGTGTATTTTACTGAACATGACTAAATATATTCAAGATATTTTACTTGCTAATTGTTCATTCCTTCTCTACACACTATTATCAAATGCTGTTCCGTGCAGTTTGGCGTTCACACTAGAGATGTGGGCCTGTAGAGAGATGCTCACACAGGCACATGCTAATATTACACAGAAACACGACGGAGACGTCGTCGAGCAGCCCACTGTGAAAGAAGACACGGCTAAAAACCCGACACGTGGACGAGGCGGCCGAGAAGCTGAGCAAATATAATAATGCTTTAAGCATGATGGATGCGCTGGAGCACACCTCGGCTGTGTTTTGGAAGCCGCTCTGATGTATTGTGTTGTATGGGAGCACCTTGTCTCGGCTGGATTCTAACCCCCGTGTTGGGAGATGAGCGATGGGCGTCTTGTAAACAAGTGACAAGCGTCCCAGGTGACAATTCCTAATCCATCATAGTGCTGTCAGCGGCGGCCGAAGGGGCGAACAGGGCCAGAGAAGGGGGGGGGGGGGGCAGACAGCTGCTATATGCCAATCCACATCATATGAGAAAGAAAAAAAAAATTTCACACACACACAACCACTATTACCATTAATCAAATACTATATATCATTACCTATCTTTCAGAAATTATTATGTTTTTTTATGGTCTATCAATTCAACATCTCGATTCTGATTGGTCAGAAGGTGTTTATTATTTTTCTATAGCAGCAGCACTGACAGTGAACATTATCCTATCAATGGTAACAATTATTTGGGTAGACTTTTTAGCATTAACTGGAATTCACTTTTAACTGGAATATCACTTTTGTATATTTAGATTACTGTTAGCAGAAATAGTCTCCAAGTTCAGCAGTTTTCCCACCACATTAAAGACTTCAGAATGAAGGACGTTTAGTTTTTTTGGTAACACAACCAAAACCAAGTGCAATGGGAGGTTTTGTCTAATACACTTTTTTAAAAAAAAACAAAAAGTTGTGAGTTGATTAAAGGTGCAATATAGAGGTTTTGTAGAGGTTCCACAACTTTAAAAGTAATTATAAATGGCGAAACGTACCAGAAATCTAGTACTCTAAATGTGCATTCGTAATGATACAGTAAATCAGTATAAGACAAGCTTTTTTAGAAAAGATAGCAGCATAGGTGTAAGGACTAGGTCTTTTGATTGCACAGAATAACAAAAAGTTATGACCTAAGTTAAACCTCCCTTCATTTCTCTATATAATCTCCTGTGAGGTGTCAGGGTGGCATAGTGGTTAGCACTGTGGTCTCATACCTCCAGAGTTGAGGGTTCAATTCCCTCCTCCAGTCTATATAGGTGGAGTTTGCATGTTCTCTCTGTGCTTGGTGGGTTTCCTCCATGCACTCTGGTTTCCTCCAACTGTCATAGGCAAACTGGTGTAACTCTGTACAGGATAAGAGGTATAGAACAGTTATCCCACTGTTTCACTCGTGCTTGGATATTATCAAGAAAGACAGTTTTGCCTGCCTGCTTCATTGTCTGAAATGCTGGCCTCCCAAGAACCCCTTTAATGTAGCCCTAAACATGTAGAAATGGCTTGAAGCGAGGTCCGGACTGTACGACGGATGTGGCAATAACTCCCAGCCGAGTTCTTGTAATGTGTGAGTGGTGTTGGTGTGAATGATTGTGTGTACAGTAGACAGACGCGTCTCCTCCAGCGGTCCACGCGTTGAATGTTCACAGGAACGACTGCAGTGAGCTCCGAGCCACCTCGCCCGGGATCATCATTCACGGACATACGGCCTTTGCACCGTTCAAATATTTTACTGTGTGCAGCTATGAGTCTCATCACCAAACCGTGCTTGAAGTCTTCTGTAAATGTCAATATTTTTTTTTCTTTATTTCACCAGAAATGTCATCACATGTCCCGGTTTGACTTGAACGCCCCATATGCTTTACATTCTAATAATTATATTCATAATAATTAATATTAATCATTATAATAATCATTTTACTATATTTTAATTACGTTATATTTCAATCGATTATGAGCACACACACACACACACACACACACACACAGTAGTGCCCTGGAAGGAGAAGGAAGTCTGAGACTTCTTAGAACTAGACAGAAATAAGCGGAACATACACACACTCACACACACACACACACACACACGGTCACACATCACCAGTCTGCTGAGAGGAAGTGCTGATCGTCTAGGGCCTTTCACCCAAACTGGGCATTCAGTTCATAGAAAAGAGTAAAGAACAAAAAAAAGAGAGAGAAAGAGGAAGAAAGTGTCAAAAGTTCAGATGTACCCAGTGTGCACAAACCCTCTTCCTCATGTACTCCTGCTCTAATCCCGGATGATTAAGATAATCAGTAGAATGAATTATCCAGATTAACTGTAGTTCTTTCAGTTAAGTCTAGTGCAAAGGTTTACACACCCTTAAACACACAGGTTAAAATGAAGAAGGGGAAGTAAGAGAAATGTTGTGATATTAGGAGTGAAAAAAAAATCTAAATGTCAAACCACCCACTTTTTTTTTTTTTTACAAATATCGCATCAGCATTGTACAGTATTTAGTAGTCATTGTAACAAGTGACAAAAATAACAATTTATTGTTGTTATTTTTGTTACTGCAGTGATGGTAGAAGTAGTTGAAGATTTTAATTAATAGTTGTTGTTATACTGTAGTAGTAGTAGTAGATATTGTTGTTTTTAATATAGTACTTGTTTTTATTAATAGTTGTTGTTATAGTTGCACATGTTTGTGTAGTTGCTATAGTTGTTGTTTTAGTGGTAGTTGTTATTTTAGTAGTAGTTGTTTTTATATGTTGTTTTTTTTTAATAGTTGTTGTTATAGTAGTAGTAGATGTTCTTGTTGTTTTTGTTTTTGCTGTAGTTGTTTTTGTGGTAGTTGTTTTTATATGTTGTTGTTAAAGTAGTAGATTTTTTTTGATGGCGTAGTTGTTTTATAATAGTTGTTGTTATAGAAGTAGTAGATGTTTTTGTTTTTGCTGTAGTTTTAGTTGTAGTAGTGGATGTTTTTGTGGTTTTTGTTTTTGCTGTAGTAGTAGTTGTAGTAATACAGTAGTTGTAGTAATAGTAATAGCAGTTGTGCAGTTATAACAGTAGTAGTTGTAGTAGTATTGGTTGTTGTAGTAATGGTAGTTACTTTTGTTGCATTAGTACTAGTCACTGTATTAGTAGTTGCACTAAATGTGCATTATATTTACTACTTCATTGTAACATTTAATTTTAAAATTCTTTATATATAAATGACACATGCATTTTCTAACCCAGAAAGCAAACCTTTGCACTGTATGTACTGCCTAAATCAGATCCCAAAACACAACAGTTCTGTGGTATAAAGTGCAAACCACTTCCTTCCTGTTTTACACACAAAAAAAAAAAAATCATTTCTGACTAACAGATATATTTTCTTAACCACAAAAATATAGGATGCAAACTTTACTGTACTGTCCAAACACCTTCAAAATATACAAAACGTGTGAATGCATTTTCCTTATCACCAGTACACACTCTAAAACAATAAACACACACAAAAAACATACTAACACAATGTGTTTACTATTCATGTAAAAACTGAATTTCAAGATGGAACTGCTGTCAGAGCTGCTGTTATAGAAAATTCATCAACATCTTTCTGACCAATCAGAATCAAGGAGATACAAGTACCGTGGGATAAAGTGCAATCAAGTTTTTCACTCAACTGGAAACATGATTGTATGCATTTAATATTTAGACATGTACAAACATACACACATATTTTATATGCGCGCACACAAACGGGTGATTGGGGGGGGGTTGATTATGGACATGGGGCATGGTTGACGTGAAGCACACTTGAGTTGAACCTGCCACCTTCTGGCCAGTGTGTCATCTGTTTCATTTCTGCCTGTCACCTCGGAAAAGCTACAAGGCAAATGGAAGCACTTTGAGCCCTCCTGAATGACCACACACACACACACACACACACACACACACACACACACACACACAAACATGCTATTCTCCTTTTTTTTTAAATTTTAAACACTG
>JAOVVA010000024.1:15746770-15779028 GCA_028565275.1 Leiocassis micropogon
GCGTGTGTGTGTGTGTGTGTTTGTGTGTGTGTGTGTGTGTGTGTGTGTGTGGTGGTCAGTAGGGGGTTATAGATTGGGGGTTGGGTTGTGAGGCCAGTACTGGGTGATTTCCTTTCGTCTTGGCCTCAGAAAAATCCAATTTGAGCCCCTCCCTCTTGGGAAGCATGACTACGATCAAAACAGACCCAGTGACGGGCGTCAAAAGCAGGAGTAAAGTGTGTAAAGTCTACTTTTCATCACAGGGCCATAACACGTAAAGGGTACTAACGGGACCTGGCTTTCGGGGCCGGGTGGGTTTTTTCAACATCAGATTTACTGCAGAGAGAAATACCAGTTACTACAAGGTTCATCATGGATTCCACAGAGATGTAGGTTTCTATTATTTGTACTTTATATATTTTATGATTATATATTGTTTAGTTCATATAATTCAGCTGTATAGCCGAATTATAAATGGTGTTGTCACTGTTTATGCTTTTCCTAATACAGTATTTGTGAAGCTGGCCATGTGACTCAACATTATTGGATGTGCATTAGAAATGTGCATTATAGTCCATAAATATTGGAAAAAAAGTTTGACTCTTACACCAAATTAGCCATTTAGAATTTTGAAAAATTTGAGCTATGAATCGTTGTAGACATAGGTGTTGATTCACTTTGATTGTTGGATTTGTCTTAAGCAGTTATATTTCTTAAATGTTTTGGAGTTTTAAAAACTACTGAATATATCTGGTGAACACTTAAATGCTGTGTAACTTGTATTGGTGATTGTTTCAATATCAGGCGATTACCTATTTCCTGATGAACTTCTGCTCCACACCCCAGTCCAGTAGGTGGCGGTATTGTACCAAGTGCTCATAAACTCAAAAGAAGAAGAAGCAATAATCTCACAAAAAAAAGTATTTTATACAAGTTGAGAGCTTTGTACTTTCTGCGAAAACTATGGTATATTTTAAAGAAATTTGGCAGTTAGACCATTTAATGGTTATAAGTTTCTGTAAATAGGTAAGCTAAAAAAGGATTAATCGATTTAGAACTGTCTCAAACTAGCCCATGAATCAAATCAACCTAGAAAAGTTAATTGCATACTCAATTTAATTTAACTTCTCTTTCAAAGTTCTAAAGTTTTACAAGATTTCCAGATTTTTCAGACATTCATGTTGCATGGGATTGTGCATTTGCTCTTGCTACACAATCAATAATTTAACTAAAGAATAAACATATTGATTTGTGCTGTTATAGGAAATATGAAGGACGGTCATGAAATCGTTTTTATAACTAAGAAAAAATGTAAAATGAAAACCATTGTAAACCTCCATCAAAGGCAACACACTTCTCCAGACATTGGATGGGCTGGTAAAGAAGCCTTATTTTTGGCTGTTGAGGAAAAGCCCCACCTTAGTCGTCTTTGAAACGCCTGCTACGAAGTGGTTTCTTCAAGTGATGTAAAGGGAAGTCAAGAGAGTGGGAGGAGTTGAGAGAGAATGTCAGACCCCTAGTCGCTGGCACGTTGTGATGACGAAGGCAAACCGTGAGCATTCCACGACGCTTTGCCTTGGTTTTGGCCATCTAGCGAGATTGTGCGGAACTACACCGCAGGTTTTTTAAAGAAGAAGAAATGTTTATGAATCTGAGGCATAAATCCAGAGACATAATTTGGGCAAATATTTCCCATTTTTTCATACAATAAAATTTTTTTATGACAACTCATTTGTCATTTAACAGAGAAATTAGAATGAAAACTTGCTGTCTGAAATGGTTACAGTTTTACTTCTGATTATTACAAAGAACTAACGCTGGAGACTCCTTCCAAAAATGCTAGCAGCACTACACAACACAATGTGTGCTAGTTATTCAAAAGATTTATTGCTCAAGATGTCTTTACTTCAGTCATACTGTATTAAACGTTTTTTTACTCCTTTGTGTTAACGCTAATGAGAAACCGTGCTCTAATCCTGACCTGCTCATGGTGGAGCTCGACTAATGAAGGGCTTCCTCCTACTCAGTGAATTTCCTCAACCCGGGATCGCTCTGTTTCAAAGCCAGACAAGGTAACATGCTTATCTGAAGGACCACGGAGAATTCCCTTAATGGCTGTGGTTTAATTAGGCATACTGAGCGCCGGTTTATGCTTCGTTTATTAAATTAGGGCTGTATAAAAGCGATCATTTAATTCTTGGTTGGGATTAATAGGGAGAGAAGGAAATTCGCTCGGATCACCTGCGGCAAATCGGAGGGTCGCGTTAAAGCTCTCATGAGATAGGATGCGACGAAGACGCTCTGTCGGGTTTCACACGGGAAGAAAGATATGAATGTCTTTTAGCTAGTATTTCATAGGAATTTATTACATTTGCCTGCAAATAATCGCAGGTTAGTTGTATCGTGCACTAAAACACCATTTAGTGTCAACATTACAATTACAGTTATTTATTTACTAAGATACAGATAATGCTTGATTAGAATCTTAGTCTGGAGTCAACTAAAACATGTAGGGATGTAGTCATTTAAGTTCACGAAAGCATGGATGAACAATTAATATGTCGGAATTATGGCAACCGTTACATTTCAAGGTTAATAAATAGCATAAAAAGTATATTAACATAAAGTATGTATGGGAAGTTACCATGTTTAACTAGCACCATAGATTCTGAACAGATCACATACTTCAGTTTTGAACTTAAAGCAACAAATAAATTTTTTTGGCCTTTATTTTTTTGTTTTTTTTTCATCATTTTTTCTCCCTATTCAAAGATCTAACTCCAGGAATCGAACTTTTCTCCTCTGATTGCTTTAGCCTAGCTAATGTTTTTACAAAGACACAAAGAATAAGACAGGTGGTCAGTCTTAAAACCCTGCCACATTCTCTCTCTCTCTCTCTCTCTCCGTGGAGATTTGATCTCCGTAGACAGAGTTTCTGAGATCGGCAAGGTCTCGCCACTCTATTTTGCCCTCCTGTTAACTCGCTCCTGAATGGGTGATTTACTTTGGAATGGAGCTCCCTTCGCCCATCATGTCAAGTCATTTATGGCATCTGTGTCCTTCCTCAGTGAAGTGGAGTGGTTTGTTAGCAGCTGTGTTTTCCACCGCGCCGGCCTGAAAGCCCCATCAGCCCCCCGCCGTGGAGCCACAGCAGCACCAGGACACACACACACACACACACACACACACACAGTCCACAGGCTCTTTAATCTCAAAATCTCGAGCTCAACCTAGCTCCTCACACATGCCCTCGCAGATGTACATATTCAATAATGCCAGCTTTCTCAAAATACCAAATGTCGGGCTTGACTACTACACTAAGGCTGATTTCACCCGTGAAAATGTAATTAGTCGTGTTGAAAAGACACCATTTCTAAGAAAACGCATCTCACGCCCATCTACTGTTTTGAGACCTGGTGCTATTTGCTAGTTTAACCAAATAATCCAGGTGTCCGGCTAAACTTCTTTTTCCATGTTGTAACTGATAGCTTGGAAAGCCCTCCCTCTTGCTCTTGGTCTCACACACACACACACACACAAACACACACATACGCACGTTCCCCACATTTACTCTGGTTTAATGCAGTTGACTGCAGGGGTGCTGAGAGGGTCATGTGAAGTTCAGCCTGGGGTCAGAGAGGGGTTAAAAGAAACTCTTCTCCTCCAATCCTCTATATTCCCTTCTTTTTCTTCTTCTTTTTCTTCTTCTTCTTTCCTGCTGAGAGCATAAAAAGCAAATCAACACTCACATTCACGTATTGCCTTAAGCTTCTAACCATTCCGTTATAAGCTTTTCGGTTAAGGAGCTCACGAGTCTCTTGTTTAACATTGTGTCCGTCTTCATATGGATTTTTTTTTTTCTTCAGAAAACAGTTACACTAACAGTCAAAAAATGACATTTTAAATCACTCACGTGACACGGGGGCTTAGTGCTGAGCACTGTCACCTTGCACCTCCAGGGTCGAGGGTTCAGTTCTCGTTTCGGGACCGTGTGCATGGAGTGTGAATGTTCTTCTCGTGCTTAGTGGGTTTCTTACGTGTTCTCCAGTTTCCTCCCATAGTACAAAGACATACAGATTAGGCAAAATAATCGTTCCCCAATTGCCCGTAGTGTGTGAATAAGCGTTATAGGTGGGTATACATGTGTGCCCTGCGATGGATTGGCACCACGTCCAGGGTTTTCCCCGCTTTGTCCCCTAAGTCTTTTTTGGATTGACTCCAGGCCACCCTGTATACAGGAATAAAATGGTATAGACCGATAGTGGCCGATAGTAGGTTACGTTAAATGCCTTAAGAATAACTAACATACTGGTCGTAAAGTGCTCGCCCTATCATCCGGGGATCGCTGGTTCGAATTCCCAGGTGATGCCTTAACCTCTCGCAGCCTGGAGATATAGAGAGCTGATTGGCCGAGCTCTCTCAGAGGGGAGGGATGAGAGGTACTTCATGCTCTGATCCCTCCCCTTTACAGCCAATCAGGGGCGTCTGTGAGGTCGCACAAGCGATAGGAGCGGATAGCGCTGTCCTTCGAGTGTGTTACGCCGCCCCTAACGGTGCGTGAGCGAGCAGTTCGAAAAGATGCGGTCGGCTGGTGTCACGCGGTTCGGAGGAAACACGTGATAGTCTTCGGCCCTCCCGACTGAGTGCTAGTAGTAGCCTCAATGTGGGAGCCCCCTAGTGACGGGGAGGAATTAGACACGACTAAATTAGGGGAGAAAATCTGGAAAAAATAAAAAAATATATTTAAAAAAAATAAATAAATAAATAAATAAAAAAGAATAACTAGCATACTAGTGCTAGAGTGCTAGAGAGAGAGTGCTTAGTTTCTGTTCCAGAGTATTTATCAAGAAAATGGAATCCTAGAAAATCCGTAACACAAAAAACACGTACACCGGTACCTCGGCATACAAATTAATACATTCTGGAGGTGAGGTCTAAAGGCAAAAAATTACAAAACGCATTTTCCCATAGGAAATAATGTAAAATGCAGATAATACATTTCAGCCACCCAAAAATATTACCAATGTTACCACTTTCTAACATTATAATCATATCGTTTGCATATAAAGACATGTAAATGAAGTAATATATGAAATAAATAGACATTAACCCTCACTTTAATTTATTTTAATGTTATTTTATTTTATTTAAAATAAACCTTAATTTATCATTCCTTGGGGTGGCACGGTGGTGTAGTGGTTAGCACTGCCGCCTTGCACCTCCAGGGTCTGTGTTCGATTCCCGGCCAGGCTTGATTCCCATCTCTGTGTGCATGGAGTTTGCATGTTCTCCCCGTGCTTGGTGGGTTTCCAAAAATGCTTTGTATGCAGAGGCAATACTTGCAAAATTTCAGTTTGAGGGCAAAAATTCATGAGGCTGGGCATGCGTATGCTGAGGTACCACAGCACGGTGGTTACTATGTTCAACACAAAACAGTGGAAATCTTTACCTTTCTGCACTTTGGCACTTTCATGTGGAGGCGAAAATGCTAAAGAAAAAAAATACAAAGGTATATGTGTGAACCAGCTCACGACAACACATTCGCAGTGTGTTTTTGCTCATCGTACCCATTCAAGCACTTACAATACGACTCAAACAGAAAAACACGGCTAGCACAGTCTGTAACTATGTAGCATAACGCCACTATGCTATACTAGCTTAATGAAGAGAAGTAATGAGTACGATAATAACAATATTTTATTTTAAGATTAGCTAAGCAGCAGATTGTGTGTTTAACAAATTGTCACAATTGTTAGCAAGAAAAAACTAGCAGGAAAGCGTGAACTTCTGTCTGTTATGCTGAGAGAAAATGATCCATGCGTTTGGGGTAAAATGTGTTTACATGGCAGTAGACTTTTCTTTTACTTAGTGTACATATTTCTGTGTGAATATTGATTCATATTTATTGACTCAGACAAGATTTTACACCTGATTTTATATAATCGTCTCTTCTGGAGCGTTTATATTCCGTCTACTTCACACACCATTTGAATGCGATTACAGGCTGTAATGAATTGCGCGGGCTCGCCGGGGCCTCCGCGAGCGAGTCTAATCGGGTAATTGCGGCTTTCATAAATGTGATTTATCAGCGTGAGTTGAGAGCCGGTGAAGACGAGCAGCGAGTCGGATCTCGACCTGTAAAGACGTCGAGCGGAAGACGCCGGAGGGGGTTTATGAGCAAGTCGTGAGGATCTCTTAATGACAGATGGGACAGGACGCACTGTGTGACACTCTCACAGCCAGATTAGTGTCATATTATATAAATCAGGCGCGCAAATGGACATCACGGGCCTATTCATTTCTCCGATCGCTGCCATGAAGAAGAACACATGACTCGGTGGTCTCATATCTCTCCGTTGCTTCACGCTCATTATGATTGGTGCCATTTTGCCTCGCATTGATTCGGTTAAAGCAGCGCTGCTAGTGAGGCCCTCGCTGAGCGAAATCTTTTTAATCGGTTGATGCTGAAGCATCGATCAGCTTTACAAAACGCACGCCACCGGGCCCTCCTGCTAGGAAAGTGTGTCCAGGCACCGTGTCTCTCTCTTTGCCATGAGTGGAAAGTTCCTCGATATCAAAGTCAGCTGATACGCTACAGAGACGCGTGATGAAAACAAGATCTGCTCCAATTTGAAGTCTGGTACTGTAGGTTTAGCTATAAATACACAACAAAAAAACAAAACAAGAAAAAAACAGAAAAACCAAATTCTCACTCTTGGAAGTCACTGAACTTTAGGGCACATTCAAGCCTTAAAACCTTAATATATATTTTAAAAAAAGACAAAACAACAACATACTGTATATAGTATCAAAAGTAACACCAAGGCGTTAGCCTTCTTTAATTCTTTTTTCTTTTTTTTTCTTACTCACTTTCCGGCTTCCATAATGGAAAACTATCACCAGACCTCTTTCTTCTGTTTGAGCCAGGTCAAAAGGTCAAAGCTGATGTCACTCTTAAAGTAACTGCTGGCAAATAGGTCTTGACACGTGCTCGCAAACAGCAGAATGAGAGCGCAGCTTTCCTGATCTCACTGCTGATGAGGCTTGCACTAAAAAAAAAAAACTAAAAAAAAAACCCAGAAAACATGGTTACTGTAATCTATGATGCTTTGCTAATATTCTTGAAGTATATCCTATGACTTTGTTTGCTGTGATATTAATTGCATATCATACTGATTATGATATACTGAGGGTTTACCCGACATCATTATAGAGAATCCTGTAGTTTATGATCAGTGATCTCAGCAATTACAGTACATGAAAAAATAAAAGAAATAAACATATATTGTAATTGTTTTTGGAAACTTTGATTAAATGAAGTATCAGATATTATTCCAGATTTCAAATCACATCACTTAAGAATCAAAAGATATGTGAGTAGATATGCAGGCAAAGTGGATTCTCGTTTGTAATTAGGTTGCCAGGTATTCCTTACTAAACTGAGTCACAAGCTCGTTCATGACTGATCTATTGTCTTTATTTAGGCTGTTTTGTAGTGGGTTTTACACACCTTTGAGTGTTTAATAACTTACCTACACAGAGGCAGCACATTTTTTAAACAAGTAAGTAAGTAAATAATTAAGCAAGTAAATATTAAATAAGTAAAAGTAAGTAAATAAATAAATAAGCAGATATTTAATGAATGAATGAATAAATGAATGAATGAATAGCATTATTTTTATTTTTTAATTATTATTATTTTGGTCTACTGATTACAAATACTACAAAGATATTACAAATCCTCGTACTGTGCGGCAAAAATCACGTAAGTAAGTTGAAATATTTAAAATGGAGTCAAATTAAGCTAAATTTCCCCATGATCAGATGATAATAAACCAAATATAAGATTATGAATCCAGCATCGAAATGTTTTGTTAACTGGTTCCAACTTTTAAATAACGCTTAAAGTTGGAACCAGTTAACAAAACATTTCGATGCTGGATTCATAATCAGACAATATTTTTAGGTTGAGATGAGAATAAACCAATTTGTGATATATACCAATACTGTGCAAGAGTATTGATTCCCCTCATTTCTTCATACTAAATTAAATTAAATTATGAGAACACATATTTTACTGCAACCGGCTTCAAAGTGCCTAAGGATTTGAAAATTGCTTGTTTATGGAACAACCTCAGGAGTGATCTCATTTCCCCTCTCATCTGTTCCAACCACTAAGCATTCAACATCACCTGTATACTAATCACTGGCCTAATCATCTATAATCATCCGCAACTGTTTCTCACTGGGTCATGCCTTAAGTTAGATGTTTTTTTTTTTATGCTTGGATGATTCCCAGGTCACTGTGTAGCTTTGGAACTGGACTGAAAATTTGCTTTTTTTTATGTCCAGTGTGAAATTTTTTTCCTGAAATTACTTCCATTTTTGTTGTATATTGTTTCATTTCTCAATCAGTGAATTTTAGACTTAAATATTGTTGTTAAATCAAATTGTTGTACAACGACATCGGACCTAATACCACCCCTTGCTGGATATCGACCGGCATCTGATTTGGCACAAACTTCACTCTGTAAGTTCAACCTCCTGGTCATCCGTATTAACACTTACAGGATAACGAGCCAAGCATGCTAAAGTAAAGCCAGACATTTCAAACAGGTTCTTGCAGTAAAAGTCACTCCTGTTTTCGTTCTTCTTCTCATCCCTCTCTCTATTTCTTTTCTCCCTGCAGTAAGAGTGAACAAGCAGGAAGAAAAGTGCCGTGTCCTGATAGAGTCCTGAGCCACAAATGGAGTCAATCAAGGGTGGGCTGAAAAATTCATTTTCTGACAGGGCTGTCAGCAAGATCACCCAGGCCCGATGACAACAAATCTATAGCGGCGTCTGAAAAGGAGCATGGGAAAAAGAGGTGACAAAAAGAGAGATGAAAGTGCGCAGAGAGAGTTGGGGAAAAAAGAGAAGTGCTTAGTGATCAGGGCCTGCCCTTTCAGTCAGCCATATCCCAATTTCATAGCTGTGATTTCACAGAGTGACACAGTAATCCGTAAATGACAGAGTAGCTGGAAGATCGGAGCGGCGCGTGACAGAAAGCGTGACTCGGCCAACGCTGCGGCTGAGTCAGAGACCGACTAAATTGCATTCGCATTTCATTTAACTTTGGATAAAGAAGGACGCATAAAACTGATTATAAGCATATATAGCTTTTGAGTCTTATCTAAGGAGATGCTTATTTAGCATTTATGGAAGGAGTCTCCAGTTTCAATTGGTAATAGGAATGTTTGAATGTTAAATGTAACTATAACCGCATGAACCATATAATATCATCATTTCTGCTTTGAACATGACACTATACAACACTCCGTCGTTGATTATTTTCTTATAACAGCATTCTGTGAAGTGTTTTTCCTTACATTTTTTGTTTTTTTCTAATAAACATTACAGAAATGTACAGTAACAAAGTGTAACCAGTACAGTACAATTCTGTATGCCATGTGTTGCTGCATTTAAATAAACCTTGGGTGAAAAAAAGAGATTAAAGAATGTAACTTCTTTTTTTATTATTTGTTCACACATTCATAAATTCAATAGTCGGCATTTCCCAGCGTGTCAGTTACACCGAGCCTCATTAACTTCGTTTTTTTTCCCCTTTATTTCTGCTAATTAGCTCAGAGGTGGCCACAAATTAATTAACATCTCACGTCGCCTTTGTGCAATTTCATTCTGTTTATTTAGTTTCTCCTATTAACTTTTAATCTTTCCTCAAACACTAAAAAAAAGTAATTAGCATTTTTGATAAACAAACGATGTCGGCCTGCAGATAATCAACATCTCGGCATGGAGTCGTAGAGTGTCGTTCCACTAGCTTGTTTGACCTCTTAACCTGACGGAGCCTAGCAAGACTTATACACCGAGCTGCGAACATCCTTCCTGCAAACGTCCTTCCGTGTCCGGGGTTTTTGGGATGTTACAGGATTGGATGTGAAAGTGTACATGGGGAGAGAAAAAAAAGCTTAAGTTACAGTGAACCAGGGACCGCCTACCTTATCAGCATATAGCGACAAATAAATGTAGAAATGTAGAAATGCAAAAATAAATATATGTAAAAATGTGGAAAATCTAAAATAGATAAATAAAGAAATGTGACAACGCAAAAATAAATAAATGAAGAAATGTGGAAATTCGGAAATAAATAAATCTTGAAATATGTTAATAAACAAAAGTAGGAATACATTTAGCTATTTTCCAGGGTATTGTATTTATGTATTTATTTATCTCTATATTTACTTACTTATTCACACATTTATTTATTTATAATTATGTCATGTTTAGTCCTTCATACACTAGAGCCATGATCAGACTGCCTCTTCACGTCTGATACGCTAGCCTCCCAGGAACTCCTTTAGTGGCCCCAAACATGTAGAAATGGCTTGCCACGAGGTCTGGACTATACGGGGGATGTGGGGCGATTGTGTGTACAGTTCCTACCTACAGATGCGTCTCTTTCACAAAAGTTTTCCAGTCGATTTTCAAGAACCAGGCATTCCACTAGCTGAATATTTACGGGATATTTATGCAGTGGGCTCTGAGCCACCTTGGACGGGATCAGATGGACGTACGGCCTACTTTAAAATGTTTGCACCATTTAAATGTTTTACTGCGGCTAAGATTCTCATTACCGTACTGGGCTTTTCAATTTCATCACCCAAGTCCCGGCTTGACTTGAGCGCCCTTGTATAATGTGTAAAATATTATACTGTAAAATCATTAACAAAATGTATATGGCATATGAAATACTGTAAATTAAAAAAATTAGTCGATGTAAAGACAGTTAACCATGATCCTCAGTATTGACAGTAATTTTGTCTCAGTTGTTTATACCACTTCATATGTTCAGTAAGATTTTACGGAGATAAACATTTTAGAGCTTTGTAGCCGTGAACTAATAGGGGGAAAAAAATGACCAGAGCCTTACACTGTCAGTTAAGATTCACTCAACCAGCGCATCAATGCACTTATTTTCAACTTCTGCTTACTTCAGGGACATTTGGATGTCGGTCTTTACTCTAGAAAAAGAGAAATGTTCAGTAACACAGTAAATATAGATCAGGATGCTGACTTGGTCATTTCACGTTTGTCCCTTAAAATCACCCCGGTTCCTGTCTTGGCATCACTGTCCTGCTGTTAGGCTGAATGTCTTGGATGAATCTGTTCAGTTTCGAATTGGATTGGAGCAGTCAGGATATGTTTATGGAGCTCAAAATCCCTCATTAGTCGTACTTACATACATACTGTATATTCTAAAATAGTAAAACAGTCTCATGCATTTATCCCATGCATGCATAATATTTCGTTTTGGAGCCCTGGTGATTTTATAACGTACTCTTCAACCTGACCATAAACTGCAACTCTAATGAGAAACTCCATGCAATTTTTTTTCAAAATTTGCATCTGCAGCTAGTTCGCGGGTGGGAGTATTGAAATTGCTTCTAGCTAATTATCTAGCTAACCAGGTTTAGGCCAGACATAATTCTATGAGGCGGCATGGTGGTGTAGTGGTTAGCACTGTCGCCTTGCACCTCCAGGGTCCGGGTGCAATTCCTTCTTGCATGGCCTCCCTGTACTTGGTGGGTTTCCTCCAGGAAACATAATCCAGAGACATGCAGATTATAACCCTAACCCTAACTGGTGTTCCCAAATTGTCCGCCGTGTGTGAATGTTGACTGGAGATATTACCATGGGAATAAATACAGTGGTCATCATTGGCCTCCACAGTGCTTAGTTGGACCACAGAAGTTCCTAGATGCCAAAAAATGCCATTCATGAGCTAGGATTAAGCTGTACACTATGAGTTGCTAATGAATTCACTACATTATATTAGCTAAGTGCAGATAAATACGTACCCTAGCACAACAATGAATGACAGAGTGTTGTGATGAAACAAGGATGATGTATCCAAGTTAAAATGATTCAATTCATTAAAAAAATTAATGAACGAGTAATGTATTTATCTGTTTATTGTTATATTTAATGTTGTAGAACAAGTCACTTCCTGTTTTCACTTAAAGTCCGCTGAACAGTTGTTGCTTCATCGGCTACTCTTTTTGTTTATCTTGAATTTGATAAGTCGGAAAAGACTCTCAACTGTTTCAGAGACCATAACGTTACAGTTACAAAGCTCTGAAACTGGAGACTCCTTCTGAAATTCATATAAAAGTGTGAGTCAGAGCTGATGCTCTGGGAGGTTCATTACCACTTTCTGACCAATCAAAACTGAGAGTTTTAAAGCGCTGCGGTGCAGCCAGGATCTTCTGACTTTGCGTTGCCATTTTGTAAAATATGTTGGATGAGAGAGTGTGAGGTGGAGGAATCAGGAAGTACCTGGTGTATGTTTAGATTGAATCTTGTCTATATTTCACTCCGGTGCTGCAGCCATTGCTTCATTAAAGCATTGATTCGTTAATGCAGCTAACCTTTTTTAGTGTGTGTGTGTGTGTGTGTGTGTGTGTGTATGTGTGTGTAGTGTCCTGTACCTGGTAAAGTGCTGGAGGCCTCTCTGCTCTGATGAAGGAGCCCATTTATACCCTGTCTGGCACGAGAGGTCATCCCTCTCCATATTCCTCCTATTGACCCAGGTTGTTCCTTTTATTACGAGCAGCTTTTTTATTGAAGGATGATTACACTGAATGATGTCAAGCGAGGGGAGAAAAAATCGACCAGAATAATGACATTCCACAAAGAGAGAGAGAGAGAGAGAGAGAGAGAGATCGACCCCTCCTTTCCTCTCTCCTCTTGCTCTGAGCTCACAAATTGAGTCACATCTTCCTCTCATCCATTATTTAGAGCTGATTGGCCTTTCTTGGCATCTATGGATTTGATAATCATTCCTATGTCCATATTAAATATGTGACATAAATTTCACCGCAGGGGCCTGTCAATACGAGGCCACAAGAGAGTAACTAAACCAGCAATAGAGGAACTAATGTATGGGGATGACAAAAGAGGGAGGGAAAATATATGCCTGTGTATATGTGTGCGGTGCATCTGTAAATGTTTTATAGAATATCTAAGCGTGTGTGTGCGTGTTTGAGGATAGGAAAAGTGAGAAATCCCTGTTCATGCATGCACATTCACCCGATTACAGTCCATGCAAAGTGTAGGTGTTTACAGGTGCGAAAGTGGCGCCTCTCCACGGAAATAAAAAAAAATAAAAAAATCAAGAGGCAGATAATAAAGGGCTGCATCTGCCAGGCAGACGGGTGGTGAGTGTGTGTGTGTGTGTGTGTGTCTTCTCGCAGTGCTGGACTCTTCCTCCTCAGTGATTTTCTGCAGCTGGTTGCCATGAATGCTGGCCTATGCACCCCAAGATTAGAGCAAAACAGCTGTTTCTCTGCAGGCTAACCAATATATCAACCCCCTGATAAGTAATGACAAATGTTCCTCCGCATTGTGTCGGACATGCAGGGCTCAGAGAGGGAGAGAGGAAAAATGAGAGTGTTTGTGGTTGCGTGCGTGTGTGTATGTGTGTATGTGTGTTTGCTTGTTTGGAAAAAAAAATCGTACAAGTGTTGATTTAAACATACAAAACAGTTATTATTCTTATTTTTATTATATTTTTATTTTTAATCTTACTGAATTTGCCAAAATAGCTGTTTATTGGCACAACAGTCAAGCATATGATTAACGATTTAGAGGCCACACCTCCTTCTAGGATTAACAAGCACATTTCTCCATCAAGGGCCACGCCTCTGTCTGTGTGAATGACTAATACAGAGGCCACGCCTCCTTTAAAGGTAATGTCTCCCTTGTGGGAATCATATGCACAGACACCATGCACCGTTCTGAGGGACCTTCAAGTGTAAGGTCATGCCTGCTTCTATAGAAGTGATGAACGCATACGCCACTCCTCTGATTATAAAGATGGCGAACACAGAGGCCACACCTCCTTCAAAGACAACGTCTCTAAAGTTGCGAGTCTGTCCGGGAGCCGTTCAACACTTGTTTGCGCCAATGGAAAGCCAAGTTTCCACAACTTTTTTTTGTGTGTGTGTGTGTGTGTGTGGTTTTTTTTTTGGCCATTTTGTGCAAGATTTAGTGAAGACAAAGCACCATGGGTCCCAAGAATGTTAGCAAGGACGGGAGCAAGAAGAAAAAGGAAACACTTTCAATTTGGTTTTTAAAGTAGCCAGTGCCAAGAGGTACCATAAATTAGTGTTAAGTGAGGTTTAATGTCTATTTATTTCATATTTTATAATAACAATATAATGTTCGATTATTTGTCACATGTACCTTACAGCACAGTGAAACCATTTTTTTCGCATATCCTGGTTAGGAAGCTGGGGCAAAGCACAGGGTCGGCCAGGATACAGCGTCCCTGTAGCAGATAGGTTTAAGGGCCTCACGCAAGGGCCCAACAGTGGCTACTTGGCGGGGCTGGGGCCTGAACCCCTGACCTTCCAATCAGTCTGTAACCTACAGCCTTAATCGTTTGAGCCACCACTGTCCCATTTCACTTCAATTACATGTCTGTTTACAATGTTTTGACTGTTTTGATATGCAAAAATATGATTATAGTGTTGGAAATTGGTAATATTGGTAATATTTTTGGGTGGCTGGAACGGATTATCTGCATTTATGTTATTTCCTATGGGAAATGCATTTTGCAATACAAGAACTCGCCTTATGCCGAGGTACCATACTCGTACAGACAAGCACAGAGGCCATACCTCCAACAAAGGCCACGCCTCCTTTTGTATGGCTGGCAAGCATGTAGGCCACACCTCCTTCAAATGCCACATTTCTAATTACAGAACTGACAAGCACAGAGGCCACACCTTTTTTTTTTTTTTACCCTGACAGGTGCAAAGGCCAGACCTCCTTTCAAAGTACTGACAAACACAGAGCGCACCTTCTTCAGAGTCCCTCCTCTTTTTGTGAGACTTACAGGTGCAAAGGATACATCTTCTTTCATGGAAGTGTCTTCCAATGACATTTCCTTCTGTGGAACTCATAGGGATAGCGGACACACTTGACTCTTTCGGCCTGACAGGTGCACCTGCCACTCATCTGTTTGTAGGGCTCAGGCATGCAGAGGCCACACCTCCTTCCAGATGATTGAGACGGATAAGTGCAGAAGCTAGACCTCCTTCTGTGCGAGTCGTTTGAAGAGTCATTTACCTAATGAAAACATTGATAATGATGCACCGGTCCGGTGTGTTAATTCAAATCACTGAACCTTTACATCCCTATTATGCAGTGTGCACTTGGGACGAGTCTTGACATAGACATACTGTGTGCTTTATCCGATTTGCAGATATGGATGAAGGGAGGAAGCAGTCTATCCGGAAGCTTCAAGGGAATGCAGGCCTCCTATGAACAGAGAGCTAAATTACTAAGAAATGAGGAACAGAAGTGACCTTGAAATAATTATATCATAGTCTATTATGTTCACCTTGTTCCTGGTGTGTATGAAAGAGGCCCATGTGAATTATACACTTGCTAAAGGGCAATTTGTATTTTTTTACAGCAGGCACATTGTGGCCCTAATTTAGTAAAGGTTTGCGTCAGTATAAACATGTGCAAAATTGACACCCACAAAAAATATGCAAACTTATTTACTAATGGGTTTACTATGATGAGAAATGACTAACCAAATTAGCATCATTTGCATTTTTGTATGCAATGTATACTATTTCCTGTATTTGCTGATAACAAGACAACTTTTATGTATGTAAAGAAAAGAACCAAAACACATTCGGTTACAGTTTGATTATCAGGTTTTGCTAGCTTAGTATGTTAATAACATCAGTCTCAACATGTGTGCATGGGTGTGTAAACAACGTTTTAACATTTTTTGCAGGAGTGATGATATGAGCAACAAGAATCTGCATCCTCGAGAATTTCCCTAAGGAGCTCATGTGGTAGTAATTCTGCTTCCTGCCATTCCTGCTATTCATAATAGCCATGTTAGAAAGCCAAAACTGAGAGGTGTCACATGTTGTTAGTACTACCATGCGTTAATAATCAAGACCTGTCTTAGTTTAAAGTCTGTCAAACTGACTTTGACTGATCGTTGTCAGTTTGTTTAGAGAAAGTGTTAAAAACATGGTGTTCCTCAGGGTTCAGTAACAGGACCTTTTTTGTTTAACAGTGTTTGTTGCTGTAAAAATGAATAGATTATATTTCTGTTTAAATGTTGGATGAAGATCCAGTTGATTGTACTTACTGTATATAGAGTATGAGGGTTTCAATCATAACATATATGTCATTGTTCTTACCAGAAGCTACTTGTGACATGATGTGACGTAAGCTGAGTGTGTGTTGTTGCATTGATAAACAGACGGATGAGATGAAATGACATAGATCTGGATTTATTTAATGATTAATGACAGCAATCAAAGCAAAGTATGCGCTGTAGATACTGTACCAAGAGAGAAATGATCTTCCTGAAATACGAATAACTTTATAAAACATTTTGTAGTGCTTAAAGGGGACTTATTATGCAGAATTAGTCATTTTTAGACATTCAGATGGGTCTCCAGTGTGTGTACAAAAAAAAATCTGTCATTGCTATTTGTTCTTTTTTCCTTTTTTTTCCTAGCAAAGTATTAAATAAGGCCTGACCCCATTGTGACCTCATATATGAAGATACCCCAGTGTGTTTAATTGGACACAGAGACTTTAACAGTTCTCTACACATAGTAGATAAACGCTCAACAGGACTCTTTGAGGTATGCCACGAAAGTGAGACTGCCAAGCATGTTCTATGCTTATACAGGAAATATATGCAGGTGGCATGCAGAAGGCAAAACATGATGTCACAAATCCAAGAACTAGGGAGAGTAGAAGGCAATATTAAACGTTTTTTAGAAGGGTGGGTCACTGATCAGGACAGGAAGCATTTAAGTTTTAAAGAAAGACTGGGCTAAGAAGTCAGCTTCAAAAGGCCAGGAGGTGTAAAACAAGACGAAGAAGAATCAGCTCTGCTGTTCTCGGGACGTGTGTGGCTCAGGAGTAGCTCATTTACATAGACACTGAAACAGTGCACTTGGAGGAGGAGTGAAGAGATTTGAGGTATGAAAAAATGCAATAGCTGAAAGGTATTTCTGCTGGGCCATTAACATAGAGTACACTTTGAAGGAGCTCTGAGACCTGTGGTAGACTGCCTTTCAACTCAGAGCATTTTAGATGTTATTTGTTTTGCTGTTTTTTTCTGTTTCTTTTTTTTTTTTAATAAACATATATAGGGCTCAGGTATAAAGTGACATATTCTCTTTTTTAGAACAAAATAGGCATAATGATGAACTGAATTTTAATTCATTTTAACCAACTACCCAAATATGTCTGAACAAAAAAAAGAAAGAAATGAGTCACATGGGGTTCAATACCCGCACCCTGGAGGTGCAAGATGAGGTCCTGTCTCTGTGTGCATGGAGTTTGCATGTTCTCCCCGTGCTTGGTGGGTTTCCTCCTACAGTCCAAAAACCTGCAGATTAGGCTGATTGGCGTTCCCAAATTCCCCGTAGTGTGCAGATGAGTGTGTGAGTGAGTGTATTTGTGCCCTGTGATGGATTGGCACCCTGTCCTTGTGCCCTAAGCCTCCTGGGATAGGCGACCCTGACTACAGGATAAAGCGGTATAGACCATGACTGAGTGAGTGAGTGAGTGTTGTATGACCACGTGTTTTCATTGTTGTTTTCTTTGTTTGTTGTTTGTGGTTGTTTCTATGAGTTCTACATATTTGCGACATCATTCCCATATTCCGGTAGTGGTAAAATTTATCCTTTATTAAAATAATGATAATTTCTATTCTACCTGACATATCTGAAAACCCATATATACAGTTTGATGTCTGAAGCCTCCCTGTTAACACCTTGCCAGTTTCCATATAAGCATAAGCATGTATCTGTGCTGTTTTAGTTTTAAAGGTTAGCTTGGGAAAGATTAGAATAGTAAAATACAGTATGGGACCTTAAACTATACTGTAACTTTATCCAGAAAAACAATACACTCCTCAAGTTACCTGTCACATGCAATAGCACTGGATGTAATACAGTACATCTATGCATTGTTTAATTGCATTGAAATATGCATTGTTTTGGCTTAATCATTGACTGACACTTTGGGGGAGTGAGATAGGCCTGTGAGATAAGCTTTCCCTGTTATGTGGATCAGTTTTAGCGAGAATGGTCATTAAAATGTATTGCATGGAAAAAGTACTTGACACTTGTGAGAGCAGTTCAGATCAGTGAGCACTAAGTTTCTTTTATACATACTTTTTAAAAGATGGAACATCTTAAACATAAAAAACAGAACAAAGCAGCAACCAACATAATTTTATGTTAAATAAAATGAAAAAAAAAGAAACTTATCAATGCGTCTCTAATCAAAACCCAACAGTATGATACTGTCTGTTTATTTTAGTTTATATTACTTTATACGAAAGAAAGCTTCAATTTACTGGGGAATTACAAAAGTTTCTGGTTCATCCCTCGCCAGGCCTCGGCTATTTTAGTGTCGTTTTTAGTTCAATCCTCAAAAGACTGGATGAAATTGGTCACCCAGTGTCCAAACACCCCGAGGTTTACCCAGGGAGCAGTCATTAATATCGGTTTATGGAAGTGATGCGCAGCGTGTGAGATTGCAGAAAGTGGAGCATATAATTGAAACTCATGTTTAAATGGGAATACCCACTGTCAGGGCTTCTTTCCCAGCACCAGCAGAGCACTTAAACCAAATTCAACATTAATTAAAATGGGTCATCCGCTCGCCTGACACACCTCATCAAATCTGGATGGCACATCTCTTAAAGCTTTGATTTCACCCCGGGTGACCTCGTTCCCTTGAGGAAAATAAGGGGTTTTCAACTACCATAAGATACCATTTGTCTTTTTTTTTTCTTGTTTTTTTAAGGCTTATTTACTTGTATGTAATATAGATTAGAGTAAAATACAAATACATTATTAAATTAATAATACTGCTAGGGTTCATAGTTAGAGTAAGTTTAAAATGTATGCCACACCCACTTTAGTTTTAAATGAAATACAAATACAGATATAGATATTTGCAGCACTAAATGATATGGATACAAAAGTTGTAAATCATATTGTAATGTTCTTTGTAAAGCAATTTTTTTTTTTAAATAATTATAAGAGATTTTTTTTTTTTTTACTTTCTGTACCTTTCTTGATAAAACACACATGCTGTATGTATACAAAACATCCACTTCTTTATCCGTGTGAGAATTCCATTACAGGTCACATGACTCGGATTGTACGTTTTTAGCTTCACTAACAAATCTGGCAGCAACATAAGTCATAGTTTGTTTCCATGTTCCACGGAAGGCTTTTTTTTTTCTTTTACAGCCAGGGTCAGGGCGTCTGGTTCTGCTGTCAGACCGACGTAAAGGTAATATCAGGCCTTCCTCCATCGCTGGCAGGGCCAATCAGCCCAGGCCGCCCGCCTTGATTGGCCTGACATACTCCATCAAAGCCACAGTTGAGCGCCTTTCAGATGGCCCACAACGTCCCAAATGCACACACACATACACACCCCAGCACACACACATACACACAAACACACAAATACTCACACACAGCCGACTCATTCACCAGGGGCTCGTGCAGCTCTAAGAGCTCAAATTCAACTGGAAATCTGATTCGTTTTTTGCTTTTGATCCCTTTGCGGGGAGTTTGGAACCCAGATCTTGCACTTCAGGGTAACAGAGGTGAACAAGGCGAGAGGGAAACTTTTAACTAGAAAACTGTAGCTGTAACACTCAAGCACAGGGGGCATGTGGCTTTTATAGTTTGTGGAAGAAACTGTTTCATGGTGCTCTCTTGTGGAGATGTGAATCGTCTCCGGGAAAAAAAAAAAAAAAGGAGCGAGAGATTTTAACCAAATCAAATGAAGAAAATAAAGACTTAAAAAGGGATATCAGGACCATGGACAGACACCTATATTCTTTTATTTTTATCCATCCATCCGTTATTTATTATCCTGTGTAGAGTAATGGGGGGGGGGGGATGGGGGGGGCTGGAGCCTATCACAGGGGTCTCACAAAGAGCACAAGATGAGGTTCACTCTGCATTCTCAGAGCACAAGCACACACCCAATTATACACTACGGGCAATTTGGAAACTCTAATCGAGCCACACTACATGTCTTTGGACTTCGGGGGAAAACGGGAGTACCAGAACACCAATCACCATGAAAACATGCTCCACAACTCCACACTGGAGGCGAGATTTGAACCTCAAACCTATAGTTGAGAGTCAACCGTGCTAACCTCTCAAGTCGCTATGCAACGTTTTATTTTTTTAATACTGCTTCTACAGCGTTTAAGATCTTGGGACTCTAAATGACGTTGCCTCTTTTCAAACAAAAATCAAGAAACAAATAAAACAAAGTGGACTGCAATCTGCTCTGAGAGAACATAAAGAGGAGGAAATTCCATTACAATACAAGAAACTTGTGTATCAAATTCATATTTTATTTGTCACGTACACAACCACACAGAATCTGCTCCGGTTTGATGTGCAGTGAAATGACTTATATGACTCTACGTGACCTAAAATGGAAAGATGGGATAGAATAGAAAGATTTCACTGCAATAAACGGAAAATTGCACTAGAAGAATACAATTAAGGATAGAATAAAAATAGCAATTTTAAATCGAAAAATTTGGGATGAAATGTACAATAAAAATCTAATTGAAATAGAAATTCATTTAAAAATATCATACTAATTACACAGTATGATGGACCAAGGATGACCTAATGTCCTAAGCCTGGTCATCAATATGAGCACAAGGTGCCATGAATTGTGTGCTCGTAGACCATTGAAGCGACTGTGCAGAGACAATGAGCACTTAAACTTGTATATATGGAAATATGTAAATTATAATTATCAGCCGAGGGCAGCGGTGGAAAAACGTCCTGAGATGGCAATAGAAAGGAACCTTATGAGGAACCAGACTCAACAGGAAACCCCTCCTCGTTTGGGTTTACTGACTATTGTACACACAAAAAAAAAAAGTCAAGCAAGTGTTTCATTGTTAGAAGTACAGAGCAGCAATTAGCTTAAACAATGCCCTGATTTTGGATTTAGTGTCACTGTGAAGTACCAAAAACATCATAAAGCTCATACTGTAGGTCTCCAAAAAAAAAAAAAAAAACATTAGTGTGTGCGTGTGTGTGCGTGTGCGTGTGTGTGTGCGTGTGTGTGTGCATACTCGTCTGCTCTCTTATGAAGTGTGGGTGGTGTTGCATGTGGCGTTGTGTGTGTTTTATACGCATCATATACCGTGCACTATGTCCCACTAAAGGCCTCCCGTACAGTAAATAAAACCATAAACAACATGTACCTGTTTTAGAATGGAAACAATGATATAGTATGCAAAAAGCCCATTGTTTGTTGTGGCTCCGCTCCGGTTTTGTGTGAAAGCATAAAACATTCCAAGCAGCTGGTGTTCGCAGCTCTTCCACACGTTTCAAATTAAGAATGTTGCCGGTCTAAGGTAATTAAGTATTTGGTATAATTAGGGAAGCTTTAATCGTCTGTAATCGCCCAAATATAATCTAAAATTAAAACGTTTATGAGAACATGAAATTTCTGTGGGCATGATCATAACCCAGAAACCTTTGGACAAACATGTTCAACCTTTTAATTAGCTCCGACGCAGGGAGAAAAGGACCCACTGTGTGGGTGTCCGCATTCTCTGCCTTTAACATCGCCAGAGCGCAGAGGCTAGGAGCAAGAAACGATTCTGTAACTGTCTTGCAGTTAAATTAAATAGCAAATTTTAAAAAACGCTCCACAAATGGTAGCAATTAAAGTGGTTTCAATACAATTACGTTACCTTACCAAGTTGCAAACACACATTGTATTTCAAGATACGGCCGTGTTGACATTTTTGTAGTCCTGTTTATTTATTTATTTTGTGTCTGCTTAAAAAAAAAAAAAAAGAAAAGAAAAGAAAAAAAACGGGGGGGGAAAAAAGCTTTTAGCACTTTTCTCCATATGTAATTGGAAATAATGGCCTGGCCTCACTCCAGTCTTTTGTGGCGACCAATATTGGCTTCATCCCTCCATTCTCTCACCAAATCTGGAAGGCAAGTGCCAATCAAAACCTCTTTGTTTACAGAAAGAAAGAGAATGAAATGTGTAAGTGGCACTTAAGCGACAGCTACCTCTTGATTGGGCCGACAGCACGAGACACGAGGCAATTTGCCGTCATAACTTTTTGACTGTAACAGCCAAAGCAAATGTTTGACTCGGCATCAGAAGAAGCTCTCCATTTCTCCCAGCGAGTGCTAATCAGACTCCGCGGGGGGCGATGAGACGAGTCACAGCACAGTCGACCCTGCATAAGCTTCAAATTACCCACAATCCTGAGAGAGAGAGAGAGAGAGAGAGAGAGAGAGAAAGAGAGGCTGCGGAGAGATGAGGTAAAGTGGAATGTGTGAATAGGCGGAAAACAAAACCTGACAAACAAATACTATATGTTCCGTTGGACAGCTACTGAATTCTTGATTCTGATTGGTCGCGGGGTTGCAGGTTATTTTTTCTAACAGCAACTTGGACAATAGTAATAGTTCCTGTTAGTTCCTGTTTATATTAATGCCTATGGGGAGTTGGACTCCGGACGTAAATTAAAATAATAAAAAATGGGATTAATCATCGATATGGTTAATATTACCTTAAGGAGATTTTTCGAAGGAGTCTCCAGTGTCAGTGTTTTTATAACACGTAACTTTTTCATTTTCAACTAACAAATACAGTTAATAACAGAAAACATCTCCATCATGCCACACTTTAATTGATTACTTTCCTATAACACCACAATCACAAAGTTCTACCCAACACCCTCCTGTAGATCAGTGACTCCTACTCCTTCGCACACATTTTGGCGATTGTGACGATAACCCCGAGTACACAAGTTTACACGAGTAATAACACACATGGAGGCATCTTTATAACTCTACACATAGCGTGGCCGGAAGTGACAACTGTCTTATTCATTATCTTTTGAATCCAGCTTTTGTGCAACATCAGCTGCAGCTGTTTTGCCAAAGCCATTGATTCCAGGCCTAAGGAATTTTCCTATCGCCATTTTCATTGTCCATGTTCCAGCATATGGCTACCGATTTCGCCATGGGACTTCTCTGGTCTTCTGGAGATGTCGCAGTAATAAAGTACAAAGTATGTTTCGTTTGTGTACGGAAACTCTAGCCGAAACATGTAGCAAAGGGGAAACAGGAAAAACGGTTTACGCTGACGGCTTTCTGGACATGCGACGCTGATCAGCGGCGTCTCAAAACGTCCGCTTCTAAATGGACTCATTCGCTTCTTTATTATATGGCAGAAAGGTAGGAGTTATAAAGGCTTCAATTAGCGAGGAGCCATAAAGCAAAGACAATGTATACGCAATTTCATTTCATTGAGCCGCCATCTGTTTACTGCTGTTCCGCGCACTGTAATATTTAGCTGTTTCCTTTTATTGGTTTGTTTTCCTCACTTCTGACAACAATGAGATCACTCGATCTGCTCTTTCTCGCTCGCTCTCTCTCATTCTCTCTCTCTTATGTTTGGCTGCTACATTCGCAGAGTCTGTTTGTGCGCATAAACGTCCCATATACATTTACAATCTCATCATATTTACGCCACATTAACGCAAATGCAAAGAAGACAGCAGGCCAAAAAAAAAATCGCTGCACATTCACTCCAGACCAGTACGGAGCTTAATTTTCCAGTTAACGTAAATTGGTCTTTCCAGCAGGTCTGGAAAGTTCTCAAAGAAGGGACACGACAGCCAGAGACATTAGAAAACGAGCACTCCCGTCGGTAATTGATTATAAAAATCAATTTACGTCCCCGATTCTTGCGAATAGTTCCCTGGTAAGTGCTCGCGCAACAGCCTGGTGCGGTCAAACGCTTTTAAAAAAGAAGTGGGCCATAGGGAGAAGAACAGAGGGAGGTACACACACTCCTCACACACTCATCCGGCGGTCTCAAGGGTATCGTCTTTGCGCTTTTCTGCCTCCGAGTCGCCATATGGGAACTTCAGCCGTCCTTTTTTATCACTTCTATCCGCACTTATTGTCATTGTTATAGTTGCTTCTGTTTTTTTTTTTTTTTTTTCTTGAAGAATAATCAAATGTTGATGGCTCACTTCAAATGGACCATTAAATATAGAAAAGTGTTGGACTGGGACAGATTTGCGTCGAGCATTTCAGAGGCACGAGCGCGCCAGTCTGCTGCTCTCCTTGCGGCCCAGCCTCGCACCGCCGCCGCTAATTTGATTATAATATAGTCATCTCCGAAGATTACAGCTATTCAATTAAATATTCTAATTAACCCAAAGTATTAGGCAAATGACGCTAATTACAAATATTCTCTGGAGAGCGGCCGTGATGAAAGCCCGAGCCTGGAGAATGATGCTTCAACTCAGTCTCTCGGATCATGATGTCCTATATCATAGGCTCGGCTAATATCAAATTCCCGCTTAATTTGCCTAAACCTCATTTGTTTAATGGCATTAGCATTTTGTTTGAAATCGTAATAAACGCACCAGCCTGATTTTCAGTGCACACTTGGGGTGGCTTAGTGCTTCTGTTTACTGAGCTTGCACACACACACACACACATTAAAAATGCACCCCTCTCTCTAGTTAAAAGCCTACTCTCTCTTACACACACACTCACAGAGGAACATTTGGCAGATGAGACCGATTGCAGTTTCTTGTTTGCAATTAACAATAAAAAAAATATTCTTTTTTTTTTCATTTCAGCTCCATCTGTGACGATTCCCAGCATAACCTGTATACCTGTGATGAAGAAATCAGAAAATGTTACAAATATAGTTATATATATTTTTTTAATAAATTAATAGTTATCAAATATGGAGAACTTGACAGGCAACTTTAAACAACTACAGTATCTTCAATAAAAAAAAGAAGTCTAAAAGAAGTCTTTAATTGCTTTACAAGTTAGAAGAGTGAATGAGTGAGGTTGTGCAACCGGGTTTGTATCGTATAACTTTAAACTAAATATCGTTTGCGATGTCTAGATACCCATTTTTCCCCCAAAACAATCTGCCATTTTAATTCATGCAAAAGTATAAGAAACTACAAGTATGAGATTTTTTTTTTAAATGTTCAAGTTTTTAAATAAAATAGATATCTTTCTTCATTATATTGTGTTAAAAATTTCATGTTCTTTGCCAAATGCTAAAAAAACGACACTGGTCAAAACTCCTGACCGCTCTCATTTCTTCATATTTCCAGAATTTTTTTCCCCCCATATACTCTTGAGGAATAGTTCTCCAGGCTTCCTGAGGGACTTTTTCAGCTCTCATTTATGATGGAAGATGATCAGGCCGGTGCAATGCTGTTGGTTGGAACAGACGAGAGGGGAAATGAGGTTGCTTCTGAGGTTGTTAAACCAATTTTTAAATTGTATCTTTAGGCACTTTACAGCTTGTCCTAGTAAAACATTTGTTCCCATTTCTTTTATTTAATCTACATCATTTAATGAAATGTAATATGAAGAAATAAGGGGGGGTCAAGACTTTTGCAATGTTTTGAAAAACATTTTAATCAACAATAATGATTTTCACCTAGGTACAGTATGGAGACTTTCAGGACATGTGCAGTATTTGTATAGAGAGGTATGATAATGTTGAATTCCCAATTCTGATTGGTGTAAAAGTCATTCATTTTTAATATCAAATCACATGTGCTTGTTCAATAAATTCTATAGCAACAGCCCATTCACAGGGACCTGTACAGCAAAATCTCCCTATAATCTAAGACTAATTATAGGTTTGTATATAAGGAAACCATATGCTGTAATTGATGATATACAGTAAAAAGAGTTTTGATAAGCTTTTATGTAAGGAGTCTCTAGTTTCAGTAAGTTTTCGTGACAGATGAAGATGTTACCCTTTGCCCTCTGAACTTATTTGCTTTAAGTAAAAGAGATAATGGTGAAGGAAATTGGTGTTTATAGCCGCTATAATTCAAGTGATAACAGGAATTACAAAATTAACTTTTCAGATGGCTCTCCATTGGACATAACATACTGTATGAAAAAATAATACCCTACTTTTTTTTTTCTTCATTTTGTACTCGACAGGGTTTAAACAAGCCAATTAGATTCCCATATATTGTGACTATATTGTTCCCTTATATTCTGCCATGGCTTGTTGCTCAGCTCTGCTGATGTTAAATGTAAGAATGTTTGAGGTATAAAATAAATGCATTATCTGGGGAGTATTTCGGTTAGACCATTACACACACTTTGGAGGAGCTCTGAGACCTGTGATAACTTATTAAAGAAATAGTAAAATACGGGACCTCTAAATACAACCATAAATGGACAAAAAATACAGCATGTTATTCCTTAATTATTTAATTTCTGGTGAATTTCCTGTTGTTTAAGAGGAATAAAATACTCAAGGATGCTATTGATAGTTTTCCTATGATACTGTAGCACGCTCCCTAGTGTTTTATTCCACACAATACTCCAAAACACACTAAATATGTCATTCTAGGTTGCAGTTTAAAATGCACAAACAAACTAAATGCACATGTCCCAGTGTTTCTGGAAAGGGAAACTTTCAAACTCTGGAAGTCTGTGAACGCATCATATTTGACACAAATTCAGAATGCCAGTGATCCCAGGCAACAGCATGTGTGTGTGCGTGTGTGTTCCCTGCCTGATTACTTTATATTCATAGTTTTCCCACTGCCAGGTCCTGAATATGTCATGTGCATAATGCTGGCTCAGAACGTGGCATTGTAGTCAGTCCGGGCAACGTGTTTCAATAAGGCAATTTTCTCAGTGCCGAGGAACATCAGTGGGGCGCCACTCCGAACAAAGACAGAGTATGACATCCTATCCAAGCATGCATGTGCAGGACAAAACCATACTTTATTAAAGGAAAATAGGATTTCACAAATGTTTTGACAAGCAGGAGCAGAAGGGGGTGGTGGGGTTGTCGTCTCACAAGCTGGACATCTGAGGAGGCACTGTGACACCGAGACAGAGAGAGAGAGAGAGACAGAGAGAGAGAGAGAGAGAGAGAGAGGGGGGGAAAGAAAGATATTCTAGATAATAAAATTGTCAAAAACAAAGTCCAAAATTTCATACAGCTACTCGAGTATGACTTTATTACAAGTGAATATAAATAAAGAGTTTTTTTGCAAAAGACAGATATCTCAGTTTTTATCAATTGTCACATGGCATACGTTTTTATTGTGCAACCCAGTAAATAGTAATAAAATTGGTGTTGGGTTGTTTTGATTAAGTAAAAATAACTCATCTGATTTACAGTAGGATTCAGAACGTGGCACGTATAAAGATTCAGTTCACTTTTTTGAAGAATAGTGTTTATTTGTTTTTGCAAATGAACCCTTTAAATATTTCTTACAAAATATTTTAAAGTCGTAGAGATGTAAAATTGTTCATTACTACTCAAAATCACTCGAAAGGTGATGAAAACTAAAATTACTTTTAAAGCAATCTGTTACAATATATATATACATATAATGATTTAAAAATTCTAAATGAGTACAATTTCAAGTTAGAATGTCTGAATACAAATAATCAAAGCCACACAATTCACTTTATTCAAATGTACATATGTAAGCCCCACTCCTCCGCAGGGCTAACCTTAATTAAAAATTTTCTGTTTTGTATGGAGTAAAATTAAATTGAACCATGTAATTGTGTTTAAATTTGTTAGTTGTTTTTCATTAGTTTAGGATAATAATCTTTAAGCTTTGTTGTGTCGTAGTTTGGGTGGAGTATATATAAAAAAAAAAATTTTCTGGAATTGTTTTATTATTACCATCTCTCAGGAAACTCAAATTGAATCAGATGGGGGGAAAAAAGAAAAAAAAGTATTATTTAAGTAATTAATGTAATGATTAATAATGGTATCAAATAAAAAATACTGATTAAAAGAAAATTTTATTACTATTATTATTATTATTATTATTATTATTATTATTATCTTACATGATGCTAACATTCACAAATGACATGTATTAAACCAAATTAAGTACAATTATCTGTCTCAGAAGTTTTTACTGTAGTTGGACTGAATGTCTACATCACTTGAGGAGAAACAATGATGCAATTATGTTTTTCTTTTTTTTTTCTTTGGTGAAATAATACGAACTGGCTTTTTTTGCAGATATTCCACAACATTAAAAGTAAATATACATGGATGAAATATAAGAGGAATAAACTACTTTGGCGCATGCTGTTCTCGGAAAGTAGTTATCTTCAGGCTCTGCTTTGTCACATCACATCACACCATCTAGGAATATTTTCTGATAGCAGCGGATCATTAGAAGATTACAATATTTTGGATTGAATAGTTGGGATTTAGTCTCTAATGAATTATAACTTTACTGTTTCTTTATTTAATATCCATATTCTATGTCTAAGTCACCATTAAGACTGACTCAGTTAAAGTTTCCAATGTCATCGTTTCTTTGTGTAATCTTTACTCCAGAGTAATGGTGTGTATGAGGGGCTTAAGGTTATGAAAACGTTATTTCTCTGTATAATCCCCTGCTACACTAATGCACTTACCGAGGGACTGTACGGGGGTTGTGGCAATATCTCCCAGCCGAGTTCCTGTATTGTGCAAGTGGTGTTGGTGAATAATTGCGTGCACAGTGTCCACAGATAGATGCGTCTCTTCTACAAGTTGGCGACAAGATACGTGTTGATATTTAAGAATCAGGCGTTCAACTTACTGAATGTTCACAGGAACGGCTGCAGTGGGCTCCGAGCCACCTCATTCATGGACGTACGGCCTTCTTTAAAATGCTTGCACCATTGTGGCTAAGAGTCTCATCTCTTAAAGTCTCAAGTCTTTGTAAACATATATCAGTTTTGTACAGAATTCATTCACCAGAATTTTAATTACAAGTACGAGTTTGACTTGGACACCCCTCGTGCATAAAGAATAAAGCTAAAGAATGAGAGTAAGTCGAGGACGTAGCCGAGTCAGCAGCATGCCCCCTGTGTCATTGTGCTCACAATACTTTGAATCATTAGGAATTATCAATGTCATAGACGGCCAGAATAAAGTCTGATTTGGCCAGCGCGAGAAATCAAAGCCAATCACAAAGTCCTCTAGCTGCTTATCGACTCTTTTTTGTAAACATCAAGATGAGCGGATTGATTATTGAGAAAAGCTAAAGCAAAGCTGGCTGCTTCCATTCTCGTCCCGCTGTCATGTTCGAACTCGTGTCCAGCGTCATGTGGCGCTCATCCTCCCGGACCGAATGGCCTTCTCGTCTGGAAGGTGACACAGACAGAGCACATGGACTTAGATTCATGAGGAAGTTTGCTGAAGAACACTGAAGCTCCGGGGACTATAAATGACTTTACCCTGAGATCTTTTAAATCATTTTAGGTTCATTGTCACTTAGTGTTCTTATACATTCCATAACATTAATCTATGTAACTGATATATAAGGTAAAAACGTATTATTGTTGGCAAATTGATGTGTTATGAGAGAAATAACACACTTTGAAGTTTTGACAGTTATAGAAAAATAATTTTCACTTTAGGATGCATCACATCACCAAAGTATGGATAATTTTGTCCAATATTATTCCTTACATAACCAATTAACCTCTGTCTCAACAAAAACCATTCTGATAGACTTACAATTCTGTGCAAATGACACATACACAGGAAATACATAAAAGCGAGCAAATTAAAGCTACAGGTCTTTCTTTTTAATTTATGAACCCTAACCCTAACCCTATCTCTTAATTTATATAATTTATATTTCAGACATTCAGAGTGTTTCAGAATTTATTTTCTTCATATCGAAGTATGACCCTAATGTGTGTGTTTGTGCGTGTGTGTGTAGTGTGGAGTTGATCTGTGTATGAAAGGAAGAAAAGGAGTTGAAAAGCTGCTGTTTTCAAAGAAGTGTGATGCAAATGTCAAGTGGCACTCGAGATCTAATGAAAATGAGCAGTGAGGATCTGAGCTTAACTAACTGCAGCACATCAGCGAGCTCTTCTCAGTGTGTGTGTGTGTGTGTGTGTGTGTGTATGTGTGCTAGACACACAGTGAGAATTTAATAGAGAAATTAGGCACATCAGTATTCAGACCTCAGACATAACTACAGAATTAAGTGCTACTCAGGTAAGTGAGAGTCGCAAACATGAGGAGGAGTTTAGCTTTTTTTTTTTTTTTTTTTTTTAAAGGAGGTGTGTCTTAGATAAACAACATTCTGACCTGGGACTCAATACCATTTTATTCCACAATATTGCCTTAAGGAAACACATTCAATCGTTTAATCAAGTATTAATCAATATTAAAGGTACCATATTAGACTATTTATTTCCCAAGTTAACACAAGGCTCAAAGTTCCACCAAAGTGTGTGTGTTTAAGCCCCCAGCTGAAATACCTCCCAGATAATCCATGTAAATGAGCTACTGATGAGCCACGCCCCATCAGAGAACTGCAGAGCTGAGCAACTATCTGATGGAGGAGATCTTCTTATATGAGGTCACAATAGGAGGAACATGGACAAAAAATGGATGTGTTTTTTTTTACACACTTGAGACCTGTCTGAATGTTGAAAAAATATAATATAATTAAATTAAATTAAATTCAACTTAATAGTCAAAAAAAACTATACAATTGTGGGATTTTAGCTATTTGAAAAATCAAAATAGTGTGTTTAAAAGACAGCTTAGGTTACATATATTGTGATTTAAAAATGTTCATTTAATAGCAATTAACTGTTGTGCTTGATACGAGAAACATAAATTGCAGAATAATACAGTATAACGTGCTGGATCTGGTGCTATATTATAAACTAAATAATGCTTTGGAAATTCATATTCATGTTAATAAGATTAAAATTGAGACTATTCCTGCATAAAGTGTTTGATTGGCCAGTTACTGTACTATCTTTGTGTTATTGATTTTCATCATATTACTTTTTATAGAAAAGGAAGGAAGGAAGGAAGGAAGGAAGAAGTTTATTGACAAACCATGAAGAACAAATGCACAGGACATGTGTGTGTGCTTTTAATAATCTAAAAATAGAGCCCTGAAAATCAATTTAAACAGCTACACAACCCTGACTCTGAACCTCAGTAACTTTCCCTGCATGGACATTAAGAGGACCTATTCACTTTTTTAGTCATTTTTAATTTTTCAAACTTTCCCTGATTTTTGTCCTTTTTCCATATTTGCATTGGTCGAGGTTTAAACAAGCCAATTAAGTTTTCCCAAATTGTCAACTCGTATAAGAAGATCCCCTTGCCTTGTATTTTTGCTTAGCTCTGGTGTTCTCTAAAGAGGCGTGGTTTAGCAGTAGCTCATTTACATAGACACTGAAATGGTGTGTTTGGAAAAGGAGTGAAATAAAGGGAGTTTCAAAAGTATTCAAATGCATTATCTGAGGGTTATTTCAGCTGGAGAATTAACACACACACACACACACACACATATACACACTTTGTCTTTGACTCAGAATATGGCCCATAGTATGCAGACTAATGATTTATAACCAGTACAGGACAGTTTCTGTCATCTCGGATGTGTGTTACATCAGGATTGTTTATTGGAGATCTACATAATAATCTTCACGTCTATTCATTTCTATACAAATACATTCGAACTGAAATCAATTCAGGTTTTTGTCTCATGACCGATTTATTTTTAATGATTTTTGCTGACTTGGAGAAACAAATCTGTATATACTTGTATAACGTGTTAGAAAAAAAAAACATTTCAGACCTTCTAAAGTGCTTTTGCGATTGGATTGAACTGCACTTTGGGTGTGTTTAGACCTGCATTTTGATGTGGATATTCCCTGTCTAGGGCAACATCCTGATACTTGTGATGCATGAAACAATCAGGTGTAAATGTGGTCCTAAAAAAAAAAGAAAAAAAATCAACAAGGTTTAAATTAGCTCGTACACACAAAAGGGTTCATTTTGTACATTGCCTAAACAGCTACATGACGTTGTGCAATTGAGTTCTCCAATTTCTCCAATTTCTTTAAAGAAAGTCACCTTTTCGGGCGTCACTTAACCGAATGGGAATTGGACAGGTGACTCATATGCGGCTCTTAACTCAGCCTCGTTTTACTCCTATTCGCTGCAACTTAAGCGTTGAATTGTCATTAGTGTAACCCCAAGAGGTCAAATGAGAAGGTTTTGAGAGGGAAAAAAAACATTGATCCACACTTAGCTATGGCATTCTCCAATCACAGCTATATAGAGGTCACTGGATTGCCAGGTCCTCCCTGTTTTACTTCTTATTTTGT
>JAOVVA010000024.1:15781483-15805157 GCA_028565275.1 Leiocassis micropogon
CACACCACCCGCTGATGATTGTCCTCTGGATGCCCTGGTGACTCTGACCTGGCTTCACTGACCAAGCCTCGAGCAGGCAAAGTCCCCAGAAGTACGCTAAGCAATGAAGTGCCACCACGGCGAAGCTTAGCACGTCATAAGAATATAATTTGACAGTGATTGAATATTTCCTCCAAAGCCATTTCACGACTTGTTGAACTGTGCTACTAATCTTCTTTAAAAAAAAAAAAAAAAAAAAAAAGGATATGTGGAATACAATTTCTTACATTTTTTATACAGAATGTCTCTTATTCTTTAAGTCAAATCGAGGAGACAAGTTTCACGGCACTAAAATAGTTGAAGCACAAATGAATTGTAACGCTCTTTGAAGAACAAAAAAAATCATTAGCTCAATTAATTAGCTTGGTAAATATTGTCTGAAATGAAAAACTTATTCAATCTAAGATTTAATTACTAAAAATGTGCTAACCAAAACATCATTATACAATATTAATGCATTCTGCAGGAAGTGGTTAATTAGCATCCATGCTAATGCCATGAGGTCATTAAGGACAACTGATTTACAGGGAATTTTAACAGGCTTGTTGGTTTGCTAGCTAGCTACACAGCCTAATATGTTTCAGCTTTTAACCAAGCATGTTATTTAGTTTGTTGTGAAACCAGGACACGTTTTAGTAACTGAACTACCAAGACTAAAATTTAGTTAGCTATCTGCATAGCCTGCCATTTAGTGAGATAGCTGCCCAGCCAGCTGATCGGGTAACTAAATACCCTTCCAGATATTTAGTTAGCAAGGTACCAAGCTTGCTCTTGAGTTAGCTACAGTAGCTATCCAGTCAGATATTAAAATAGATAGCTATTCAGTCAGATATTTAGTTAGCTATCTATCCAGTCTGCTATTTACCTAGGTGTGTTGTTTATTTAGCTACCCAACATGCTATTTGTGTAGCTAGCTATGAAATTAGATATAAAGTTTGCTAGTTGTCGTGTCTGCTATTTAGTTCTTTATTTAAACCAGACTGCATTGCAGATTATTTAGCTAGCCAATAAGACTAATACACAATTATATTGCTACACTGGTACCTAGGCGAATTTAATCCGTCCTGGCGGTGAGTTCTTAAGGTGAAAATTTGTCTTGCGGAACGCATTTTCCCATAGGAAATAATGTAAATATTTTTGCATATAAAAACAATTAAAACATTTAGTAAAAAACATGTAAATGAAGTAAAATATGAAATAAATAGACATTAAACCTCACTTAACCTTCATTTATGCTTCCTCTTGGCACCGGCTGCTTTAAAAACCAAACTGAAAGTGGCTCCGTTTTCTTCTTGCTACCGTTCTTGCTAACAATCTTGGGATCCAATGTGCTATATATTCACAAAATCTTGCACAGAATGCAAAAAAAAAAAAAAACTCAATTCACTTGGCTTTCCACTGAATGGCTCCCAGATGTATGCGCAACTTAGCCGGCATTCGGGTCGGCTCAGTTCATTCGCTCATTTGCCAAAAATTTTGCAGATGCCAAGGCAACTTTCTGGCAAAATTTCAGTTCTTAAGTTTAGAATTCGTGAAGTGGGCCGTACGTAATGCCAAGGAACCACTGTAGTTGTGAAACCAGTGCACTATTTTATTGGACTATCAATAAAGTTATTGGACTATCAAGCCTAAAATTTAGTTAGCTATCTTCATGGCCTGGCATTTACTTGGCAAGCTACCAAGCCTGTCTTTAGTTAGCTAGCTATCCAGTCAGATATTAAGATAGATAGCTCCCCAGTCAGCTATTTAGTTAGCCACCCAGGCTTCTACTTTGTTAACTATGCATCTAGTCTGCTATTTACCTAGGTATGTTGTTAGCTACCCACTACATGCTATGCAATTGGTTATATAGTTCGCTAGTTATCAAGTCTGCTACTAAGTTCTTAATTTAAAACAGATTGCTATTATTTAGCTAGCTAATACACAATTACCTTGCTATTTGGTTACCAAGTTTCTACCTAGAATGCTATTTAGTTAGCTATCTACTGTTTCAGAGCTTTTTATAATCCACATTACCTAGTTAAATAAAATTTATAATTAAAACAAATTCCTCACAGATAACGGGTTCTGAATGTAACTTTACCACAGAATATAACTTTACTTCAGTAAAATCCCAGTGCGTTCATTGTGACTTAATAAACCTCATGGTGAAAATAAAATATGACATTTTAGTGATAAAACATCACTAATCCAGTTGTCATTTCATAACTTTTCAAACCGAGTCACAGTTACACATTCACCTGTATCTCTGTGTCTTTTTGGATGATCTCTGTGCCATTATTAGCAATGTTAGCATCCCTTGTGTGATTAGTCTTACAAGATAATTTGAAGAAAGTGCAGTACCTGTGCACTTTCCAGAAACCCGAACCCTGCCAGCCTTCTTTCTCTAAACAAAAGACGGGCCGGCGTATTTTTAGCCCGTCGTCTTCACGAGGCAGCCGCACCGCTAGCCTTGTCAATCAGGCTGTAAATGGAGCCGGTTGCTCCAGCGGCTGTGGTTTAGAAGAGAGTGCCTTTATGTCTGTCTGTGCACAAGTATTGGATTTTGGGTCAGGTTCAAATTAATTAAAGGGCCATAATTGAAAGTGCTCGCTAATGACTGCAATCTTAGCCTCCCAATATTTAATATTTCATCATTAAACAGTAAAATGACCCAATATCATCCCTAATACAGTCCCAATTATGCAGCATTGATCAAAGTGACCTTTGCATGGCAGGGAATGAGGAAAATCAATCAAACACCTCCTCTTTTTTTTGTTGGCTTGACGCATTGTTTGTTTCTTCTCTCTTTCTCCGTGTCTCGCTCTCCTCCATCTGAGAAACTGTCACCAGGCTGAAAGCGGCATATAATCTGTGACAATCAAAACATTACTCTCTTAGGTAAAATCACAACTGACCCCAGAGGCAAGCAATCTCAGAGCCTAGACTAGTGCTTTTTTCATGTTCTCTCTCTCTCTCTCTCTCTCTCTCTCTTCTCCATCTCCTCCTCCTTTGTTATGTTGTTGTTTTGTTGTTGTTGTGTGATTTTCCCCCTCCTTCCCACTCTCATCCTGCAGCCACGCTGTTTGTTTTTCTCGAAAGCCCCTGACAGGAGACGAAAGACAGCTAGACATGTCCACGTGTCATCGCCACGGCATTTTTCCATCTCGAGCAAGAGTTTTGCATGTGAGGAGAAACAACGTAACACACTTTAACAGGTTTTACGAATCCTTTTAGAATTGTTGTTAGCCTCAGTGTTGTTCGGCTATCGAAACATGGCCACTGTTCAGGAACGTTTCCTTTGTCTATGAAGAACGTTTAGCATTTCACAAAAAAATACATAATGCAATCAACAACGGTTGGCTATCATGATTTTTCCTCCATGCAATGCTCGGCAGCAGCATGGTGGCGTAGTGGTTAGCACTTGCACCTCCATTCCCACCTTGGGGTCTGTGTGCATGGAGTTAGCATGTTCTCCCAGTGCTTGGTGGGTTTCCCCTGGGTACTCTGGTTTCTTTCCACAGTCCAAAGATTAGTCTGATTGGTGTTCCCAAATTGCCCGTATTGTGTGTGCCCTGCAGTGGATTGGCACCATGTCCAAAGTATATCCTGCCTTGTGCCGTAAGGCTCCTGGGATAGGCTCAAGAAAGAGAGCAAATCAAAGAGGAGATGTAATGTGGCCCTGAATACTTTTTATCCATTCATAGTTTACTTTACACGTTGTGCATTGTCCATAAAACAAGTTTGTTCCTGTTATCATTTCCATCGTTTTCTCACAGAAACATTCTTCTCTCTTTGAAGATTTTTTTTCAAAAGTGTAAAATGAGTTTACAGCTTTACCCCTAACTGTTACAGGGCACTAACACTGGAGACTCCTTCCATTCCATTCATCTTAAATAAAAGTCTCCTTAATGAATTCTTGTGTCATGTTACTGAAAAACCTCAAAAATCCTGAAGAAATTGCCATAGCAGCAAACTTGAAAGTGCTGAAGTGCTTTACCATGGACTGACGTACTGTCACTGAAGACTCGTTCCATAAATGTTGAACACCTCCGTACAGAAAACTTGTGTAGCTCCTTTAACAATGGACATAGTCACAAAGCAGCTTTACAGAAATATAAAAATCCTGATAGAAATATAAGTTTCCTAGTGTTATAGCCGTCGTTGATGGGAAAAGAGTTTGTAGTAATAGTTATCATTGAAAGAGTGAGTTCTGACCAACAAAACCTTGCTTTTCTTCATATAGATATCGTCCCCCTAATGAGCAAACTGAAATCGCTGATGGCAAGGAAAACTCCCGGAGCTGGCATAAGGAAGAAACCGTGAGAATCAAAAGCAAGCCCATCTTTATTTGGATCATCCCAGAATGACATAGTTTATTTATAATCACATACAATCATTTTAATTTATTAAAAAACAGAACCAAATCGGGATGATTTAGAGATTGGCGACCATGCTGTAGACATCGGTGGCTGTGAACCTCAAACCTCTATCAAGTCCTGACCTTGCTGTGGATGGAGGGATGAGTAAAGCCATGAAAGAGTAACGTGCTAGATGAGTAAAGCGCTGGATGTTGACAGATGAAGTGTCGAGCTCGTTGCTGTCATGACAGCTGAACTGAAATAAAGCACGAACGAACCCGAGCAATCCGCTGCCGTACGGGTGTCCTGTATGGCCTGCAAATACTGAGTGATGCCTGTGAGGGGTGTGTTTTTATCAGAATCTTTTTCACAGTCTTAGATTCTGGCAAACAACACACACACACACACCCACATATGGAACAGCTTCAGCGTCGCGATCATTTTCTATTATGTCCCTCGCTTTTTAATCATATGTTTCCTTCTACTCTGTTTGTGCTTTAAAAATGCCTGACACACACACACACACACACACACACACACATCCTCTTCCTCCTGCCATGACTTAGCTATTAGTCCTCAACCCCCCTGTCCTAATCAAAGCGATGCACATCAAAAGGATTTATTAATAAAAGTTGCCCTTCAGGAGAATTGAGTGATTAGGGAAATGTGCCCACTTTCTCACAGACTCCGCCCCCAAACAGACCAGGCATCTGGGGTGGGCGGAGCCCCAGAGGAGCCAGGCACATCTGGAAGCCGTTTCAGCACGGGTGATTAGGAGACTACACACCAAGACACACATTATTCATAGTGTACTGTATGTAGTATATACATTGTGTGTTTGTGTGTGTGTGTGTGTGTGTGTGTGAAGTATAAAAAGTGCCTTACCAGTAGTTTTTATACAAGCTTTAACTATAACATGAGGAAATGATAAACCGCGAGCCGCATTACAGATTATTTGGGTTCACTGAGGAAAAACACAAGAGCGATATTTATAGGCCTCAGTTTTCCGAATCGCTTGTAGAGTTGTTTGTTTGCTTGTTTTGTGTTCTGAACAGTTTTTGCACTCAAAAAACAAATTTTTTTTTACATTTTTTTGTACTTTTTTTTACAATAATAATAATAATACCAATAAAAATAATAACAACTCCACCATAACTTTAAATTGAGTTAAATTTTAGATTTTTTTATTTAAAAAAAAATTATAATAAAAACTTGATTTTTTCATAGTTAGAAATTTTCGCTTGTTTTTCACAAATTGAACAATTTGAGCTGCAATTAAAATTTTTAATTTGTGTAAGATTATCTCACTCTTTTAAAGAGTTGCCTCTACTCTGATGAACAAGTTACTCTTTATACTGTTGTGTCACTTTCTTTTCAATATGGCTGTGTTACTTTATCACACACTATTGACTAAGTGTGCCTTTTTTATTGCATTTAAACAAAAATCCAGGGTTTGTCACGTTTATTTGAAACTAAATACATATTTTTATTTATTATTTAATTTATTATTGTTAAAAATATTCAGCTGTTAAAATGGTTATACATTTATTTAGATTTTTTTCAAAACCTGATGACAGCTGTGAAGCAAGGGCCAGCTTGAAATTAAATATGTTGAAATACATTGTAATTAAAAATTTCAAGAATTCTTTAAAGAGTTTTTTTTTCATTTGTATGATTTTTGCTTTTTTACAAAAACTTTTTAATTGGTGTGATTTTTATATTGCAAATCAAGGTCAGTGACATTATCATATACAGTATATGGTATATATAGATATATGGCTTCTTGCCCAATAATAATGTATTTTTTTATGATAATATTTTTCAAAAAAGTGTACTTTATGTACAAAAATATGCAAAAAAAAAAAAGTATTTTTTGCGTTTTTTGTTTTTTTTTGAGGTTTTGACACAATTACTTGTAAGTTATTTGCCCAATTACAGATTAAAGCTAGCTATGTTTATGTTTTTATTACTGTACATTTATAAATAGCAATACAGTCATGTATACTTCTTGCTTTGACAAGCACGTTTTTCTTTTTGTATAAATCAAAGTTTTTATGCAGAATGCAGTGATGACTATGTCTTTTAAGCTTTGTATTACTTTTGTGGTGGAATTACTTACAATTTCTGTTGTTCAAGATCTTGAATTTAGTGGTTATTTACAATTGACCGTTCATTTATTCATCTTCTATACCGCTTATCTTGTTCGGGAAGGAGACTTTGGCACGAGTTAGAGTACGCCCTGCCAATCCATCACAGAGCACACACTACGGGCAATTGGGAAACAGCAATTAACCTGCATGTCTTTGGACTGTGGGAAGAAACCGGAATACCCGGAGGAAACCCACCAAGCAGGAATCGAACCTTCGGGGCCACAGTGGTGCGAAGCCACAGCGCTAACCACTACACCACCGGGCAAGGTTATAATGCGACCTTAAATGAAATATACATGGCATTATGTTAACTCGTTAGCAAACCACAAGTGAACATAAAGCTATAAAGCTGCAAAAGACTCCATCGCTGGATGATCGAGCATCCAGATTGACATCCTGAACTACATTTAACTTTGCTTTTCCTGTCGAGAACCGTGGCAACACAATGTCACATTAGTCATGATTATTGGTATGAGCGGTGCAGTCTGTTCCCTCAGGCTTGAGTAATTGCATTTTCTTCTTTCTTTTTTAATCAAACTCACAAACAATAAGCACAAGGTGTTGACAGGAAGTCAATGTGCCACGGACAGACGTGCGGTCAAACACATCGGGCCAACACGACGCTGATCTATCACACCCGGCGTTCCTGACGTCACATGACCCCACCGAAAAAGTCCTAAACAAAGAAAGCCTGGAAGTAATCTCAACCAGAGAGATGGAGGGAAGCCGTGCCCGCTTCAGACAACGCCACAATTACTGCCCCCTTGTAAAAGGCTGATGTTATCAAAGAAACATCCCCCCTCCTTCTCCCAATCCCCAAACACACACACACACACACACACACACACACATATAGATCACACATCACAAAGCTTATATGGGCTGGAAAAGGGTTTGAACTGTAAATATGTCTTAGCATGCTGTTTTTGGAACCTCTCATTGGAAGAAGGTCATGGTTTCACTCTGACTTCCTCCATTTTTAGCAACAGTCTGACAGAATAAAACATCTCCCTGGCAATGTATGATTACGGGACCCTGTAATCCAAAAGCTCCAAGACGCTTTTACTAGCGTCGCATGAAAGAAGGCTATGAATCGCTTTAACTTCTCTCCGGTGATAACGACTTCCTCTGAATCTTCCAAAATTCTGCGTCGACTACCATAACTTCGGGCAGCTTCTCAGCTGCGTAATGCGACTGGACGTTCCAGTTTCTCATGCTAAAGAGAATCATTTAAAGGCACATTAAAAGCAATTATAATGGAAATCGTGCAGAAACAGGGGGCATCAAGGAAGTCAGCGTAATTGGATGTAAGGGAGCGCAAGTCCAAATGCTAACATATGCGTGTGTCACCGGGCGCATCGAGATGTTTGCTAATCTTGCGTTCCCTTTTTTTTTTAAATTCCATTTTATTTGTGCTCATTGATTTTTCCGAGGTGGGCAGGATGGGAGCAGGCGGCCATGGGAGGTCCGTGAAGAGAACGCCAGCACCGGCCTGTGCATAGATAATTTGCCATGAAAGGCGATCAATAAATAACAAACACTCCCTAATCAGCCCCGAACCTGACAGCATGACATTCCATTATCCCTGTCTCATCTGGTGAAGTCAGAACAACCAAACCTCAAAGGGCATGATTTCCAAACCATACACGCTAACATGCACGCGCACACGCTTTTCTTTCAGCCTGCAGAGACGTCCCGGTGCTGCTATCGGAGAGTAAGAACATTACAAGTTCCTAGGATGTGTTTTGTTGTTTGTGCATTTTCTGTTTTTAAATAATACTGTATGAGTTGATCCCCAATTCAAGGTCAAAGTTTAGAACAAACTCTATACAGACAATATTATGTGTTCTCCCTGCCAGATTATATGATGAAGTTCTCAACATACTGTACATCCTCGATTAACGAGATTTGCTACGTTCTGTTCCATCATTCAGTAATCAACTTGTGCCAGAAAACACAGTGACATAAAAGAAAACAGGCTTTACAGTAAAGTAGAGAAAGTAAGGGTTTTCTTTATGCCCATTATCACATACACTGATTAGACATAACATTAAATTCAAAACTATGCACAGTATTATTTGGATTCCCCATGTGCCACCACCACCCTCGGGCCATGACTCTACAAGACCTCTGGTGTCTGTCACCAGGACATTGCCACCAGATGCTTTAGGTGCTGTGGGTTGTGGGATGGGGCCTCCTTGGATTGTACTCGTTTGTCTGGCATATCCCATAGGTGCTGGATCGGATTCCGAGGCCAGGTTGGCGGTCTTGGGCTCTTTGCCTGCTGGGCCCCTTGTGCGTGGGCTCTGGTGCACTGGGTGCTCTGATACCTTACTATTGTGGTCAGCATTGGCTTTTTCAGGGATTTCTGCTATACTGGCTTTTCTGTGGGATTAGACCAGGTGGGCTGGTCTCTGTTCCCAGCAGGCAGAGATGAGCCATGGGTGCTCATGATCCTGTCACCCGTTTACTATTTGTAGCTGACATGTAGTGACATCATTTGCTGTCCTCTTACTGGTGGATTGTAGACAAACATCAGCTAAGAATATGACCTTGCCCAAAAAGGATGCTGCCACAGGGCACACACCTTCCATCCCTGATATTGTGATACAGGGAATGGGTGCTGGTTTTAAGGCTTTGGCAGTACTGACCATGAGTACGGGACCCTGGACTGGTCATGAGCAAGGTGCTTAAGAGGTCACTTCATAAGTCCCAGGAGAGAGTTCGGTGCCAGCACAACATCTTTAAAGCCAGGTTGTGGTGCCAGCATGGTGTCCCTGAAGCCAGGTAGTGGCACCAATGCAATGTCAGCGACACTGGGGTGCTGTGCACGCATGACGTCCTTGAAACCTGGAAGGGTGCCTGCATGATACTCTAGATGCTGGGATGGACTGCAGGCATGACAATCTGGAAGTTATGGTGTGCTGCAGGTAGGGCATTCAGGAAACCTGCAGGGTCACTGGCATGATGCTCTCGAAGCTGGGGTGCACTTCAGTGGCCATCCTGGCAGCATAGCTAGCACAACTTGATTGAAACCAGGTGGTGGAGGAAGCACATTGTTCTCAATTTGGCATCTAAAGTCAGTGGGAACAAAAAAATCCTGCATAATACAAATTCTAACGTAAATGACCCTTAAGACATGATCTAAGACAATCTCAGCAAGCTCAACTCATGACTTTTTGTGTTTAGGCATTGCTATCGCACCAATACGACTAATCCAGAAAAAAATTGTGGCCGATGCGCACATCTACATATATACTATCCTTTAAAAGGTCCTTTAAAGGATAGTATGACAAATATGTAGATGTGTGTATGTACGCATCGGCAACTATTTTCTTCTGGATTAGTCGTAAGGACACAAGGAGAGCAATATCTCAGTTTTGTGCAGGCTTTATAACTCTCCTTGTGTCTCCACCAAGCTATAAGAACATGCCTACACATATGTACACACACACACACACACACACACACACACACGCAATGATGGTCCCGTGTCACTTTAACCAGTTGACAGTTGAGTGGGTGTAGAAGGAGGGTCTCGGTGCTTCCCCCCATCCAGAGTGGAATTACCCTCCATCTGTCTGACACTTCCCGCAATCGATATGTGCAGGACTCGGCTCTCGAATCAAAATTCATAAATCAAAAGCAGGAGGCATGAAATAAGCTATGTGATAAATCCATTATATCCAGTCAGAGAGCTGGATACATGCCTGCTTAACTGATGTCTGTCTCCCCCTCTCTCTCTCTTTCTCTCTCTCTCTGTCTGTCTCTCTCTCTCTCTCTCTCTGTCTGTCTCTCTCTCTCTCTCTCTCTCACTCCCAACACTTTGAGCTGTGTTCATCCTATGGCCCTGAGTCACATGGTTGACGGAGCACGGCATCGTCAGTTAAAAAAAAAAATGCCAAAGCTTTCTCCGAGCTGAAGTTATTACACTCTGGTGCTGTCTGTTGCTCTGACATTTATTGCATATGTATTTGTGTCCAAGGATGTTAACAGCTTTGTCTCAACCGTCTGTCCTAGATTCATCTTCTTCATTGATGCCTTTTTTCATTAAAGACATACGTATAGTATGTCACATGGACTGTCTGTTCTTCACTGTTTCAATGCAAATCAATATGACGTTCTTCTGACTAATCGTTTTTATCCTTAAATGAAACCTTTCTACGCTGAACGATTTGCATGGCTGACTCCGCCCCCCTATATACAGAGTAACAGAGACTTGTTGAATCGATGCTATCAAGGGTCCTGGAAGCCAAGGTGTAAACGGTGACTATTGTTTTAACATACTGTAGTCTGTATTCAAACAGCCAAAACACAGTATTTGTGCTGATTTAATTTTTTTTATGCTATACATATAATACAAAAAAATCTGTGTTTATGCAAAGTTTATGCAACATGGAAGTGACCAGTCTTGCATCCCTAAAAATGTCAGGTTGCTAACTTCAGCCATTTTGAGAGATAATTTTATATGTGCCCCAAAAATTTTGAGTGCCATTTTTCAGCGTTATACAGTCTCGCTTCGAACAATTATCATTTAAAATTCAAATTATTTACATTTCTTTATGAATATTGATACTAAAATTGGTGTAAGCTTCTAGAAGCATATGACCTGTGAAAATTGTTGTTTATGTTGGTGTTTGGTAAAAGCTTAAAAAGCAAAAAATCTGTAGTGTCCGTAACCCTGTCAAATTCATGTTGCAATATCTTAACAATTATGCATTTTGAAATAATACACTTTTTCAGGTTTATGTCTTTTTATGTTAAATCTAAATTGGCCAAGTTTCAGGTGAATGACCTTTAAAGTCCTTTAAAGATTTTAATTCAAAAAAGTTTCAGACACAAGATTAAAGGGCCTTAAATTGTATTTAGCAAATTTGTTTCTTTTTATCTGCTAAAAAATATAAATGTTTATGAATATTTACAAAAAAATTAAGCATGGATCGGGAGTAATATTATGAAAAATTACGTATTATGAAAAATGGTGTTATATGATCCTATCTGAAAATTCACTTTTTCACCTAGGTGAAACACTTTTTTTTAGCACCGATAGCATGTTTTGGCTGAAAAGATATATAAATTGCCAGTATGTAACCGTTCCTACACGAGGACGCAAACGAGGCCTGTATCGACTGCGCGCCATTAGCAGGGCGCCTCCTCTATTTAAAGATGGGACGGAAACGACCGGCTCTGACTCATGCACGGCTCGCGTGCAGCGTCGTAGGAATTAACCATCGGTAATTAATGTAATGGAACTAATGTAGCAGCGCTTCCTGTAAGAGCGGCCGACAGCGCGCGTGTAATCGGAGTAAAGCTGAACACACGAGTAGCAGTGAGATGAGAATCCAGACACACTGCTGGGCATGGAAGTACTCAGCAATGGTGTGTGCGTGTATGTGTGTGTGTGTGTGTGTGTGTGTGTGTGTGTGATGAGATGAGATCATGCCCTGGCTGTGAGGGGGGTTAAATGCAAGAAGAGGAATCCGATCTTATATTTGTCTCGCGAAGGCTAGTCCGCGATGCTAATCGTCTGGGCTCGCACAGAAAATAAACAGCCGTCCACCAAGAGACGAATGAGATGATTTCCTAGAGAAATGTTGTTTTGGAACACAACAGACAGACGTAAAAAAAAAATAATCTAACTGTTCTGATGAATGGGAAAAAGAGGAAGCGGGGTCTGTGGAGAGTGTATCTGTGTGTCTGTGTGTGTGTGATGACGAGATTTATGGACTATAGCACATAGCACATATCAACTGACACCCTTGTACCGGAGCAGCACGACAGAGACGTAAGCCGTGAAACCAGCCAAGCGGAAAACTTATCGAATGTTCCACGTTGTGGCCCCGTGAAATCGACATCGAGCCCCCTGCTGCTCTCTTCTTTCAAAAAAAAGAGACACTTAAAAAAGAAAGGGGGAGGACACAGAGAGCAGGAGGCCAAGCAATGGGCACTCGTTGACTTAACCTCTGTCATCCTCCCCCCGCGCCTTCACGTCAGCGGCGAATCAAATCAAGATGAATGAGCTTTATCGCGGACCAGGGTCCGGCTCGTTGGGTCCGATTCCATCAGGCTGACTAACTGTTCATATAGCAAGATTAATAGAGCGGAGGGCAAGGCTGCATACAAATAGCTTCCAAGCAGCAGCTGAGGGGACGGAATATGTTGTGACACCGTTTATGGAATAGGAAGGGACTGAATTTTATGATCATCACTGATGCCTTAATACGTATATCCGAGGAACAAAATTGTTTTCCCCTATTGTATTAGAGTGGTATGTGATGTACAGTATATTGTTGTACTATATATTACATTCTTATAACTAAGAACTTTCGTTGTACAATAAGAGAAACCAAAAAGAGATTGGCTGATCATTTTGTTGGGGCTCTTCATGCCATCATGGCTACGTCCACCTTACAATCCACATTTGTTCAACTCTGATGTTTTGGTCCGATCAGATTTGTATGATATGATGGTTCACATTTATAATTACAAATGACTCGTATCTTACTCGAATATGGATGTGTCACATTCATTGCAACCACTCGTTCATTTCAAACAATGGATATGATTTTACCTCTGCTAGACGACACGCGGTTAGTCGGCTGTACTGTAATTGTTGAGATCCAGAAAAAGGAATGAAGTCAGACGGCTTGCTTTACGTAGCTGTGTGAGCAGATATTGCTAGAACTGCTATCAAATGACATCAACGCCTTATGCATGAGCAGAGGCTAAAAAGTTGCATGAAGTCCAATTTGCCTGTTCTCATTCAAAGTCAAAAGTTTGGGCACACCTTATAACTCCATGGTTTTCATTCATCCTACACTGTAAAACAATGGTCAAGGCATCCAAAATATGCAATAATCTCCTTTGAACAGTTGATATTGAGATGTATCTGCTACTTATGCTCCAAATTGGGGTACAAAAATCTTGTCACTTTAGGCTGGTTGCCCACGATTCTTCTACCCTATAATACTGTACCTTCTACAGATACAATTTCCATGCATAGCTGATAAAGATTTTTTTTAGCAAAATAAGTTAGTTCCTGTTATCATTTATATCTATCTATCATCCATCTAGGAGCCTCTCCGACAACTGGTGTTCCCGTAGTGCGTGTGTAAATGCGTGTGTGAATGTTGACCGGAGGTCCTGCCACAGTCATTTAAATGTGAATAAACGCAATGGTAAAAACCACTGGCCTCCACGGCCCCTAGTTGGACTACAGAGGCTCCTAGATTTATGATAGATAGATAATGATGGCATGAAGAGCCCCAACAAAGTGATCAGCCAATCTCTTCTTGGGTTCTCTTATGTCCAACTGATACAACGCCTCTTGTGCCATTCACACATGCACTATGGGAACACCAGTTAGATAACCCACATGTCTTTGGACTGTTGGAGGAAACCGGAGTACCCGGAGGAAACCCACCAAGCATCAAGCATGGGGAGAATATGCAAACTCCATGTACACAGACCTGATTAGATGGGGTGCCACACAGACGGTCATAGACTATGGGGAGGTTTGGAAACACCAGTCAGCCTACAGTTCGGAAACTCTCACATCACAAGGAAAACATGCAAACAAACCAGAGGTGAGATCTGAATTTCCAACCCTGGAGGTGTGAAGCAACTTGGCTAACCCTCACTAAACAAGTGCTCAACTTGTCGTGTGAACAAGAAACCACAAAGATCAAACTCCTGAAGACTTTCTTGTTTTGCTGACTTTGTTACAAATCATTGACACTGGAGACTCCTTTTAAAAATATAAACATCTGGGTGCACGTTGTAAACTTTATAATTACATGGTAATTGCGCAAAAACATTTGATCCTAAATTGTTTCAATATAAATTGTGATGTGACTTAGAGCTGGAACGACTATCCGAGATGCTGTTCCAGAAAATGAATCAACTTCTTAATAATCAAAATCAAGAATTTGAAATAGTGTAAAAAATTATTATCACCATAAATACTGTAAATTTGTCTCATTCTCTCCTGCTGTGTGAATAAACCCAAATAGGAAAGCATGTATCATGATTTACGGATTAGACTGGGCATTTTTTTTTATATATATTAACCACAAATATACAGTATATATATCTTCAGGTAAAGATACAGTATATTGAAGCGAAATAGCGGAGAGACTTGTTCAGTCGCTGAAATATAGCAGTGTGTAACAGTGAAATGCCATCAAACACTCGATGCAGTTGTAAAAACAGAAGGCGGGAGAATAGTAAGGATTGTGCATAACCTCTCCTGCTACAGCGTGGCCCCTCGAGGGGGTTTAACATATTAAAGTGCTTCATCTTGCCCTCCTTCATGTCAATAAGAGCATCTGTAGCCACGCAGAGAGCATATTTTTTATCTTTTTATTGGAAGTAGAAGAGCGCTAGGGCGTACTTTCTCACCAGCAAGTGATTCAAAGTTCTTGGAACTTTGGGACCTGGACGATATATCATTCTAAAGAATTTCTTGGTGGGAAAAAATCTTTTCATTTACCATAAATGTAGTCGATTAGTCATGATACACTTGCTGTCTGACTTTTGTTTCTTTTTGTTAAAATTCAAAAGTAAGAAATGGAAATGATCGGTAATATTTTGGGTGAGGTAAACTTGTAGGTACAGTAGTTAGTATATTAGTAGTTAGTTATTAGGGGCGTTCAAGTCAAACCAGGAGTTGTGGTAAAATTTCTGGTGGATGAAGGCGTAAAAAATGATCGACATTTACAAAAGACGTAAACGTGCAGTGATGAGACTCGTCACCGAAGTGGCAATTGTTAACTGGCTGTTAACAATGAGTAGGACACATGAACGCTTGATTCACCAACACCACTTGCACATTACAGGAATTCGGCTGGGAGTTATTGAGACATCCCCCATACAGTCCAAGCCATTTACACATGTTTGGGAGTTCCTGGGAGGCCAGGCAGTCTGACCTTGGCTCCAGGGTACTGAGAAAACTTTCTATCTTGATGGTATCCAAGCACTAGTGAAACACTGGGATAAGTGCATCAGTTTAGCAGAGGATTATATAGAGAAATAAAAAGAATTTTTACTCTTATAACTGTGTTCTGTTGTTCTGCACAATTTAAAAGTCCCAGTTTCAAATGAACGCCCAGCTTAATTAGTCCACGTCTACAAACAATTCCAACACTCAACATCCTGCACTAAAGCTTTACTCACAAGTCACTTCGGATGAGGTGTGAATGTTGATTGTGTCTTTATTTATGAGCGGCGTCACTTATCCGTATTATTCCCCGGTGAGATTTGTGAATGAGTCTAATACAAGAAGATCCTTATTCCTGATACCAGCTGCTGTGTGCTGTCTGACATTCATCATTCTCACCTGGAAAGGAAAACATTTTTCTTCGTCTCACTCGGAGATACGTCTCCCCTGGTGTCACGTTATGCAGATATTTCATCCGTATCACCCTTGTCTTGTTTCTCATAGCTTTAACAAATAACGGTTTGATGTGAACGGCCTTCATACAGCTCGATTCTAAAATTACAAATTGTTTCAACTAAGATTTTGTTCTTTTGTTCCAGATTAACACCTCCTGCCTTCACAGTTTCTTTTCATGCCTTATAATCTCACTAAAGAGTTATGAAAAGGTTCAATTCAAGTTTAAAGAACAACAACAGAAAAACTGTGCTGTAGCACACTGACTCTGATTAAATGATGGCATTAAAATAATCCTCATGGAATCCCATAATGTGGAGCCGGAAGGATTTGGGAGATCAGAGATCAAGTGGGACCGCTCCTGTCATTAGTTCTCATCACACCGCGTTCGGCGTGTCTCTGCTCTCTTACGGTGGTCTGTGTGATCTAACAACTGTGTGTATAAACAGATACTTCAGGATTCCCACGCATCTACTCACTAGTGCCACCGTATGGGTGAATATTTAACAAAACGCCAATCAAGATGACGCCCCCTTCATTTCATTACTCTTAATAAAGCTGAACTCCTTTTCACCCAGTGTCTTGTTCAAATGGTGCCCTTATACAGTGGTTTGTTGGGAAAATTTTATAGTACTGTATAGGTTTCAGAAAGTCATGCATTTAGCATTTATATAAAATTATAGAAAATAGTATACAGTAGTGTGAAATGTTTAATAAAAAAAATATCTATATAGCTTACTATTATTATTTATTCACTTTTCCCAGTAATAATTATTATTATAAACCAAAGACATACACAAATGTTGTTATTGTTCTAAAGGTAATTACTAAATTATTTTTGTTGTGCTTATTGATATAAAATTTAAAAAAAAATAATAATAATTTGTAGGTATATCAAATGAGTCCTTAAAAATCTGAAATGTGTTTTTCAGTCATCAATCATGTTCACTAATATTATTTTGTGTTATTATTATTATTATTATTATTATTATTATTATTATTATTATTATTATTATTACTATTAACAACAACAACAACAATAATAATATGAGGGGTGTTCAAGTCAAACTGGGACTTTTAGTAAAAACTCCCTTTATTTCTCTATATAATCTCCTGATACACTAATGCACTTATCCCAGTGTTTCACTAGTGCTTAGACACCATCAAGGTAGAAAGTTTTCTTGACATCCTGGCCTTCCGTATCAAAACGTTCCTTTAACTCACTGCAGATTTGCAATCTTTTGCACCACTCATCTTCCGGAAATGGATTGTGTGTCTCTTCTGCAAGTGGGTGACAAGTTATCCATCAGTTTTCAAGGATCAGGCATGAAAGTCATTATCGAGAACGACTGCAGTTTGCTCTGAGCCACCTCAGCCAGGATCGTCATTCACGGACGTAGAGCCTCTTTAGAACATTTGCCCGTTCAAATCACCGTACTGTGCTTGAAGTCTGTCGCCTTTATTTTTTTACCTCCATTCACAATACATTTTATCACGAATCCTGGTTTGACTTGAACGCCCCTCATAATAATAATAATAATAATAATAATAATAATAATAATAATTATAATAAATCCATCTTCAATACTATTAGTAGTAGTAGTAGTAGCAGCAGTAATATGACTGTTATTGTTCCTCTCCAATACATAATAAACCCACTACATGTTTTTGCATTATGCATATTACAGTTCATACAGTAACACACACTTCCTTTATGTTTTATTAGTCGTTCTGTCAATGGAACTGGTTTCATGTTTATTAATGACCTCTTATACTAATATCATTTGAATGGATTCGCCGTCTGTGTTAGAGAGAGAGAGAGAGAGAGAGAGAGAGAGAGAGAGATCTAACCCCTCCAACACCCCCTTCCCCTCCTCTCCTGTCGTCCCAAGGCCCTGTGCATTAATGAACCCAATAAATAAAGCAGCACGTCTGCCGCATTTACCCAGCGCGCTCATTTCACAACAGAGCATTAATCAATTCAAATTTATGTACTAATGCAGGAGGGGGCGATCAATTTAAACTTCTTATGACAATTAACACAGCTTTAAGCACAAGTCCAAAATGCGCTGACCCATCAATTACCGTTTCCATCAAACTGGCACTAATGGAACCACTGTTTAACTCTCCCTCTCCCCCTCTCTTTCTCACTCTTTCTCGCAACTCTGCTGCCCATCTCATGCTCAACAGCTCCATTGTACACTAGTCATCTCTGCTTCATTATAATGCCTGAAGCCGCAGTTGTTTTAGTCCCTGTATTCGTTTTTTGGACAAAATGGCAAAATGCTTCCCTTCCTTGCTCTCTTTCTCTCTCTCTCTCTCTCTCTCTCTCTCTCTCTCTCATTCCTCTCTCTCTGAACTTTGACCTTGCTCTCTGAGGTCAACGTGATGTCCGTCTCCTTGCATATAATCGCCTCCGAGGCCTCCTGAGCTTAATTCTACCATGTCACGAACGCAGCGAGAGGTGACGAGGTGCTGGTAATTAAAAATGAAAGAGGGCAGAAGAGGAAGAAATAAAGCAGCAGGACAGATAGATGAAAAAAATAAATAATAAAAGATGAAGACAAAACATTTGAGTCAATATAGTAAGATAGAATGTTTAATTAAAAAAATATATATTTAAAAATGTTTCAATGTTTCGATTTCAATAGGTAAATTTAGATTCTATTGTTATATGTTGTTGTTGTTGATGCAGAATGAATCCTCTTCAGGAGGAGGGAGACAGAGGGAGCGAGGGAGCAGCAGGTGGACGAGAGGAAATTAAAGGTGACGTATGAGACGTCTTTAGCATCAATTAAAGAATTACCAGGTTTAATGTTAATGTTTAATGTATTTATCAGTAAATATGTATTAAAATGTATCTTTTCTAATATCAAGTTATATATTACATAAGTATACTGATATTACAGGAGAGTGTGTGGATTGTATTGTAAGGTGAAAAGAAATAATAATTTTAAAGTGAATTTCACTTTTATAAAAAATTTTTGTCTTATATATTATTTTGTGTGTCATGATTATATACAATCTTTATTCCTTTATATTCAATTCATTTGCAAAAATATTGCACATTACACATTACATATTTAGATTTTTTTAGTTTAATTAAATGAAGCATCAAATAAGAAATCACAAGTGCAAATTTGTCAGATTGATCATTTACAATTTTAATAATTGTTTTTAAAAATCATTTTAAATGTAAAGAAAAGATTTTTATTTAAAAATCAAAATAATTCTCAACTTATAAATAATTTTGAGGAAAACCCAACAACAAAGTGCTGAAAATTGGCAGTGTGATTTTTTTTCACATGTTGAATTTATTATTATTTTTTTATTATTATTTTATTTTTGCTCATTTTTAACATCTGGTTTCTGACATCTTTTATTTATTTATTTTATTTTATATATTTAATCTTTCACATTGTTTTTTCATAGTTAAATTTTGTGACACTTTTAATGAATTTCTTTGAATCTGTTGTTTTTCACACACATGCCTTGTAGGTGCTTTTTGTTTAAATGTGTGTGAGTGTTTTTTCTTTTTTTTCTTTCTTTTTCTTTTGCATTTACCTTTAACATGCAATTTCAGCATATAAATGTGCAAATGCATCTTTTCATATTTTTCTACTGTGATGGCTATGGCTAAAAGATAATAAATCATTATTATATATAAACATTTATATGATATATTTAAAAAAAAGTAAATCAACCAATTATTTTACATCAACATTTTTTTTATGTCTGTATGAAAAATAGATACTGTATATTACACCAAAACAACAGACATAACAGTAATATAATTTTTTATACAAAGTTACATGGAAGGAACGTATGATCATGTCAGATTTCCTTGAAAATATCTGAACCATTTCGACTGAGTTTCTTGGTGCGAGGTTGAGAAGCACAGTGTGGACTTCCTCTCTCTGGAGTTGCGGTGTGACCCCCGACTCGGTGCCGGCGCGAGCTCTATTAAAGTGCCGCTGCAAATGAGCTGGGCTTCATTGGAATGATGTAAACACTTTAGTGAGACTCGGCTGCTGCTTTGTTACACCCTTACCTGTGTTATTTACATAGCTGCAGTCCGGCGCTCCACCACCATGTGGCTGTAATAGAATCTAGCTGTGTGATGGAGGGAAGCTCCACAGAATTATCCTGCTGATAAGAGACTCCGCATTTACATACACACTTCCTGTGTGTCCTGTCACTACGTCTTAACCTCCGTGTCCCACTGCCGGCAGGAAATGAACCTGTCTGGGGTCAATTTCCCACCACCAACTCCTCCTCCTCCTCCTCCTCCTCCTCCTCTAGTTCTTCGCTTTCAATCCCTCCTGCCTCTCTCGTCTTCCTTCGCCCATATTCCTGCAACTCTGATGCAATTATGCCTCCTTGATCGTCCCGGCTGTGGGAGACAGTGAGGAAAAAAACACCAGCTTTGTGTATAGAGAACATAAAAGGCTGAAAATTGCCTTAGAACCTCTCTCTCTCTCTCTCTCTCTCTCTCTCTCTGTGTCTCTGCCTGTCTTACTCTTTATTTTCCTCTGTCTCTCTCTTTCTGTGTCTCTATGTCTCACTCTTTGTCTTTCTTTATTTCCGTCTCTCTGTCTCTCTCTCTCTGTCTCACTCTCCCTTTTGTGTGTTTCTCTCTATCTCTGTCTTTATTTCTCCCATCTGCCTCTCTCTGTCTCCAATACTTTGTTTCTCTCTTTTTATTTCTATCTATCTCTCTCCCTATTTCTGTCTCTTTCACTTTCTCTCTCTCTCTCTCTCTCTCCCTTATTGTGTGTTTCTGTGTGTGTCTTTACTTCTTTCTCTCACACACACTTTCTTTCTCTTTTTTATTCCTCTCTCACTTTCTGTATCTCTCTCTATTTCTGAGTTACTCTTCTCTCTTACTTTCTTTAATTTTTTCTGTCTCATTTTTCATGTGTGTGTGTCTCTCTCTCTTATTTTCTCTATCTCTCACTATTGCTGTCTGTCTGTCTTGCTCTCTTTATACAGTATTTCTCTATTTCTGTCTTTCTGTCTCTCTGTGTCTTGTCCTCTGTCTCTCTCTCTCTCTCTCTCCCTCTCTCTATGTGTCTTTCTCTGTGAGTCTCTCTCACTCTCTCTCACACACACACGAACACACAAGCACACACACACAAACACTAGGGCTCACGTGTCGCACACAGAGACAGCGTCTCTCCTTCCCATGAGGATAAGACTCGACACTTTCTATTAACAATAACAAGACAAAACACGGCACTTCTTTATCTCTTAAGATGTAAATGCGTACCACGCCGCTTGCCTCCTGCGCTGTAAATATCAAAAGAAGGGCTCTTAAGAGCGCAGAACCAGAGTCCATTGATTTTTTTTTCCTCTCATGATACCGACCATCTGCAAAAAAAAAAAAAAGAAGAAGAAAGAAGAAAAAAAGAAAAAAGCTTGCATCCTGGCATTACATCAGTGGCAAAATTAAAAATCCTCTATTCCCGGCAAACCATGTGGGAGATGGACGAGGTCCGGGCTGTGTGCTCTTTAAATTATATGATTGATTTCCTTTAAAGTTATTTGTTTATTTTAATGTTCATATCAGCTCCACTGGAGTCATTTTTCTCGTTTGTTCAATTGATTTTGCCTCTCTCTCTCTCTCTCTCTCTCTCTCTCAAACACACACACACACACTCTCTCCCTGCTTTAGCATACTGCAGCGAACTATTGGTGCTCGTTTACATTAATAAGCCCAAAGCCACTGAAACTGTATTGATTTCCCAGCATGCACTTTGGTGCCTGGTTCCTGGTTTCTGATGACTATCCTCACTCTTCTACCGTATTAGTCTTGGAGGAGCAGATCTCGTTCGATTCGCGTTCACCGGGGAAGCGCACACTTCAAAATGGACTCGGGTGTTTATTTAGAGAGCGAGCGGAGATCATAATATGAACAAAAGAAATACAAAAGTTAATAGTAATAAATAAGTAATAAATAAATAAATAAATAAATAAGTTTATATACTGTGCACTTTTGCTTTTTTAATTTTGTAAATTAGCCTTTAAAAACTTATGCCTAACATTTCCTGAAAAATATGCATTTTCCCCGACTTCTTACTACTAAATAGTATATGTACAGTATATACAGTACTATATTAGTATATTAGTATGAATATAAGTGTAGTATAAGTACATATACCAATAATGTACTATACATAAACTATATAACAATGCAAAATAAAGGTCTCAATGTGTGCAGCATGTGCACAGAGAACACACAAAACACACAAACCTACAGTAGGAAGACATCCAGCTTGTAAAATATATAAAACTCACCATTTTTAACCAAAAGTTTTTAGCAAAATGGACAAAACTGTTCTCACATATTTTAACAAACCAGATAATTGATTCTTTTGAAACAATGGCTTCAAATTTTAAAAGAAAAAGAACAGAGGAAACCATACGAATTAGGATTCATCCATCCATCCATCCATCCATCCATTTAAGAACCTCTGTAGTCCAACAGTATTTATTCCCAATTTATGACCGTAGTAGGACCTAATCCACATGTCTTTGTGAGGAAAACCCACCAAGTATGCAGGGAGAACATGCAATCCCCATGCACACAGAATCGAGGCAGGAATCGAACCCCAACCCTACCTGGGCGCTAAACACAAAGCCATCGTGCCGCCATGGATTAGAACAGAAATTTAGAACAGAAACTTTGTCAAATATCTGTCTATTTAAAGAAAATATATCATTTAATCTGCAAGTTTAAGAGATTTAGAAGACTTTTTTCTTCTTTCCATCACTTTCCTTTGAATTCATAACTTGCATAATCTGTCCATAAAGTTCCCATATTTTACTATCTTAATATTCACAAGTTAACACAGGTCTTAGAGTTCCCCTAAAGTGTATTCGTGTGTGTTAAAGCTCCCGCTAAAATACCCCTCAGGAGGACAGGAAGGTCCTCCTACGAACACACCTGGTCATTGTCTATATAATTAAGCTGAGAACAGCAGAGCTGAGCAACAAGCTGGGGGAGGCGATCTTCTTCTATGATGTCACATTAAAGGGTAAAATCTAATTGCCTTTCTTAAGCCCAGGCCAACACAAACATGGGAAAAGGAGGGAACAAAACAGACAATGTTGCAATGAAAGCATGCCTTGTACTTAAAGTTGGTGCCGATCCTATACACAGTTCTGGTATAGGTTTTGCACAAAACTGTAACTGTATACACCTTCGATATCAAGGTTTTAGTATCAATATCAGGAAAGAAAAAGTACGTAATCAGAGGGGGGAAATGGTTGTTTTTTTTTTGTCACAGAAGTGCCATTACTTCTCTAAACACAAGCAGAAAACTGATGTAGAACTTCTGAGATAGTCAGGATGATCACACGTGACAGATTTGAAATGGATATCAGTATTGCAAAAGTTGATTCTGCAAGAAAAGTAAACATGTGCTATATTGTGCAGCTTTAGTGACTCTCGTGTACTATTTGCAAGAAAGAAAGAACCACAGCAAACAGTATCTTGATTTGATAATAATGTATTTTTAAATAATTGGACAAGACTTTCAAACTTTGAAGTTTGACTTTAGAAACATATTTTATATAATTTTTTGCTAGATTGTGAATGAAAAAACAATTGTGGTACTATATACACTACCGTTCAAAAGTTTGGGGTCACTTGCAAATTTCTTTGTTTTTGTTTAGTGACTTATTTTCTACATTCTACAACAATACTGGGGATTTCAAAACTATAAAATAACACATATGGAATTAGGTAATTA
>JAOVVA010000024.1:15811467-15825000 GCA_028565275.1 Leiocassis micropogon
CCTCTGCCAGACATCTGCCAGATGAAAAAGATGACGTCGCATAGACGTCTCCGCGACGTGTGTGTGCTATCTGGGATATCACGAGCTAGCTAACTGATCTAAGACTCAGATTTCCAATTGTGAACTTTTAACAATATTTAATATTGTTGCTTGGCATATGTTAACAGAATTTCTGAGAGGATGTAAATTTATTTATATAAGAGTTATGTTCACAGCTAAAATTAGCTTCCCTGACAGAATTTATGACAGGACTCATATACACTGCTAACTCTACGTCACTACTTTACATATGCTAACGTGACAAGGTTTCTAGGAAGTCATATTTGTTAAATTTGACATAATTTGCAAGCCATCTAATTAGTGTAAAATATCCTGAAAGGTTTTTAAAAGATTTCAAATTATGCAGTATGTACTGTCTTATCCAGACAGCTAGCATAGCCTAATATGACAGAATTTCTGAGATGATTTAAAGTCATGTTTGTCCAAAAATTTGTTAATCAACACTTAAATTCCTAGCTCTTATTACCCAACCGGACTTGATTTATGACAGAATTCCTAATGTTCACAATTGTACCCACATATGCCAATTTTCCAGAATTAAAGGGACGATTTAAATTCATTTTCATAAATGTACACAACCTTTTAAGCTATAAGCTAACCTGACACAATTCTGAGAGGATTTTGAATTCATATTCACACATTTAATATGACAATAATAATAACACATTTTCACAATCTTTACTCCTAACACTAGCTTTTTAGCTGATTCAGCGAAGCTGACAGCTATATCTAAGCGGATCTCCTCTTGTCACACAACAAGAGGAAAGATTTTCAAAGTACTGTATGACAACTGAATGGTTGAATGAAATGACATGACTGGATCGCGGCCTTCCTGTTTATCATCATTTTACAGACGCTCAAATGAAATTACACACCGCATGAACCTTTCCGTTGGGAACTCTTCAGATGGTGGCACGAGCACAAAATCCAATCAAGCTGGAATTACCATACTCTCTCTCTCTCTCTCTCTCTGTCTATGTTTGCAAACAGTAGATTCGTTCGAAATGGATAGGTTAAGGGGATTATCCACTGTCTGTAGAGTAGCTGAATGAGAGAATGCATCCCAGTGCAGTGTGTGTGTGTGTGTGTGTGTATGAGTGAGAGAGAGAGAGTGAGAGAGAGATTTGGAGTTTTCCAGCTGCCTCCCACAGGGTTTAGGTGACAGTCGCTGGCTTTAGCATGTCACATCTGTCACAGCGGTTATAACAATGTCGGGTTATCCTCCACCACGGCCACTCGAACAGAAATGACAAACTGCTCTGGCTGTCACTTCCTCAATAAAACGTTCGATAACAAGGAAATGGATGATGGAACTGATCTGCGAACCTTACAATGCGCAAAAGGGAAAGAAAGGGAAAAAAGAAAAGAAAGGGGAATTAGCTAGGCAGCTTAATTATTTCTTCAGTTAAAATCATTTAAAATATTGACGGGGTCAAATCAAGGTGAAGACGCAGGCATGAGTCATATTTATAGTACAAAACATCTGAACTTGCACACTGAAAACTTTCTTTTAAACTAAATGGTTATGTAGATATAGACAGAGAGCCATCCTGAGGTTTTTAATAGAATAGGACATGGTGGTGAATCCGCAATGATCTCTGATCTGTGACGCTGATGAGAACTGACACTGGCACAAGCTCACAATGGGGGGTGTAATAGGGGAATTAGAAATGAATGATCCCTCTGGTATGTAAATGGCAATTAAAGGACGACCAGCGCTCCAGGCTGTCTTCCTTTAACTCTTCTTTTTTTTTTTTTTTGTTTAGATAGTGCTTTAGTTCACTCGCATAGCCATAGCTGACCTCTCTCTCTCTCTCTCTCTCTCTCTGCAAAAAAAATAAATAAAAAATCCACAGTCCCATGGACCAGATCAAATCAATTCTGCATAATGGCTGAGGTGATCATTACGCGCTGCTTTTGTTTGAGAGTGATTTTGACTGGCTATTGGTGTTTTGCAGTGTGTAACCGGGAGGCATCAACAGGGCCATGTACAAAGGATTTTCATGTATTTGTATGATCTATGTCAAACAAATCTATTCTGGTATGATAAACACTGAATAAATACGGAAAGAATAAAACATTTAAAGGCAGACTGTTATAGTGCTAGGCATGCTATAATCATTTTACTGAAGTATTTTATTTCTTTTATGCTACAGCAGGTCTATCTACTGAGTTATACAAATCTCTCTCTCTACTACATAACTAGCTAGATTCTATACATGCTTTGCACTTTATGTGCTTTGTTTTTATTTAAATACTTTCATTTCGTAGCGGTCTATTAAAGAACGACAGACCTTATACAGTTTATCCTTACATTAATGTTGTAGAACATCATCTACATCTATCTGTCTATTAATGTTAAGTCATTTCCTCACCAGCCCTTGTTTTAATCTTAGGTTAGCAAAAATCTATGATGTCATGCTAGCAGCTAATAAATAAATAAATAAATAAACCATGATCCTGGGGATTTCTTCAAAGAATGCTATATAAACAATCTCCAGAGAATTGCGGATCTACAGTAACAATGTTAAAATTGTTTCCATTTCATACCAACCATTTAGTGCACAAGACTTTAGATTAGCTGTTACTAAAGAAAAGAGAATGTATCAGAATGTGAGTATTAATAGAAACATGTTTTTTGTCTCATAGCCAAACTGACCACTCAGTATTGAGAATTCAGCAGTGATATGGTACAAATGAATATACTGTAAAGTGCTGTTCAAAACAGCACTTGAGACTCCTGTGTACAAGGGCCATGCTGCCCATCCCAAAAGACTTAGGGCACAAGGCAGGCCAATCCATTTCAGGGTACACATAAACACGCTACCGACAATTTGGGAACACCACTTAAATTAATCTGCATGTCTTTGGACTGTGGGAGAAAACCGGAGTACCCAGAGGAAACCCACCAAGCACGAGGAGAACCTGCAAACTCTTCACACACAGACCTGAGGCGGGAATTAAACCCAAACAAAGATACAATTAAACAATAGCTTGTTTTTGTTTCAACCTGAGCAGCAACCTCATTTCCCGTCTTTTCTGTTCAAACCTCTCAGCGTCACCAGTATACTAATCACTGGCCTGATCATCTGTCATCATCTGCACTTGTTTCTCACTGGTTCATGATGTTTTTTTTATGATTTAATGATTAATAGGTCACTTCGTGGCTTAATAAACCAAAACATTGCTCTGAAACTGGCACATGGACTAGACTGAAAAAAAGAGCCAAAAACTTGCCCAAATGAGAGCAAAATGATCTTTAAGTAAGCCTTGAGAATTATTAAAAATACAAAACATTGTGACTCTTTGGAAGCAAAATATGAAGAAATGTGTGGTGTCTCAACACTTTAATACAGTACTATTTAAAGGTTTCACAACAAGCAAATTGATAAAATCCTTGGGAAGAGAAATTCAGGTAAAAAGCAACAAAGCAAAGTTTCCTAGACTCAGTCTTGATTCATGTCTGATGTTTAGCTGACAGCGTGTTAAATCCCTGTACTGTGCATTACTCCGGTTTCTCATGCTTGTGCTTTGACATTTCTTGTTTAAGAACTCGATCACTACGGATTGAATTTAGAGACATCAATCACGCACACACACCATGCTAGCTCCTGTACTGTTCAGCACTTTGGCATGAACCTCAGCCGTTAGTGATGCTAACCCTGTGTTGTGCTGGAGCATGATTTCCTGTCATCTAATGAAGGATGATGCAATCAGCATTTGATTTACATCAGAATTCCTGTGGTGACCCACTAGGGTGTGTTTTTGGACCAAAAATGTTGATGAGATAATAAAAAATTAATAAGAAATTGTGGGGTATTAGATAATTATTCAAAAAGTGTTAGCTGTCACATTGAGATTAATATATTTTGACAGACCTACAGTTTATTGGAGGCTAATAAACAAGATGGGGATTCAAATAACACAAACACAGCAAGCGTAGCGTGGAACTAAATCATACATGCCAGAGATTAGACCTAAATCCTAAAGGCTATGCTCAATATAATGAAGAAAAACTGTGGAAATAAACTGACTGTGGAAAGAAAAATGACTGGGTTGATAAACAAAGAAGCATTGCTAATCTTGTTCCAGAGACATAGCACAGAAGCAACAGGGGGGGAATAAACCTACTGCAAACACTGTCATCTAGGCTACACTTTGATTTCCTGCTTCAAGTAAGGTTGAGCTTAACACGGACATTCCTCCTTAAATGACATTTACAGTCTCGGACATGGAGCCGACAAAGCGTCACTGCTGTCAGAGGGCTAATATAATGTATATTAATTAATTATTTCACAAATTGCTAATGCTTTACATTCCATTTCTCTTCATTATTTAACATCTTAATTAGTATGAACCAACCATTACTTCAGTGTTAATACGCTGTTATTAATATTTACTAAATTACGGCTTGCAATTTGTAAAAAATAAATAAATAAAAGCAGTTTTTAATATTTACAAATTATTAATATTTTACATCCGTAAAACATATATTTATTTTAATTATACCACATCGTTGTTGAATTCTGTCTTGCTCCCAATAAGAAATTTTAACATGGTATAAGTATCATGGTAGTCCATGGTAGCTCTATCATGGTATACATTACTGTGGTATTTTTAAAAGTACCAAGGTATTTATTTGCTGATATAGTACATCTACCACATTATGGTCCCAAAGTATAGTATGTGCCATGATACTGTCAAAGGTGCAAGTACTATAGTAGGATACAAGATTTTACCATGCAATATAGTATAGAAGCTAAGAAAGGGACTATGCAACACGTACCAAGATGATGTCAAAGGTTTGTTATACATGGTTATGTACCATAATGATAATGTTATGGTATCATATTATGGTATGTGATATTAATTAAGCGCTATAATGTATGTTGAAATGTACAACAATACCTGTACTATACCATTCCAGTAGTATGTACTAACATATCTAATATTGTACCGTCTATACAAACATAACATATTACAGTAGATACCTAGTGAGGTGGGGTACCCAATAAGTACCATGGTATTCACCAAAGTATTGTCATTCGCACGCAATAGTACTACCGCATGTACCCACTGAAGTGTCACAGTACCTAACCCGGTATGGTATGTTTTGGTGCCCACCATGGTAATGTCTGAAGTGCCATGGTAATACCATGGGATATTATATACATACATACAGTATATAATAAACTTGAGTATATACCATAGTAAACTTTTTTTTTTAATTTCTTCTAGCTACAAGGTTTAGTATTGGGAGTTTAGCATTGGAACTTGAGGCTCTAAGCACGTTCTGACCTCAATACCTTCAATTTCCATTCTTAGCTAGCAAATGTAACCGTGTAAATTAGCTCTGCAATCAACCTTGACAGACCACCATTTCAAGGCTACAGTAGCTAGCTAAAACTTTTATATGTTAGCAAGTACTGTAGAACTGTGCGATTTAACTTATTGTGCAATTTGATAAAGTTTAGGTTGATTTAATTATCATTGATGAGTTGTTTTTCAATTTAGAATTAATTCGCATTAATTCAGTTTAAGGAAATGATTTAATAAAATTAAAATTATTTCCTTAAACTGACAAACATTAAATGCATTGAAATTGAAAAAGTCCCTAAAAATACATCACAGTTTTTGCAGAAACTACAAACTGCTTCCATTGTCCACAAACACTCATGTTTTATGAGAGTATCACTCTTCATCATTCGAGTTTATGGGAGGTTTGTGCATTCCTGCCACCTACTGGACTGGAGTACTGGGCTAGAGAATGACAGGGAAAAAAGCTATGTATGTAAGTATGAAATTAATCAACAGTTTACCTACAGTATGATTCACAGCTCTATTAGAAAAAATTTTACTATTTGTATGCGCCAGTCATTTTGGTGTTTGATCATACATTAAGTAGGGGCAGAATCTTGATTTTGGCATCAATGTAATTACACATTTGCAAAACAGAAACTGGGTCTTTTTCTCTGTTCCTGAGGATAGGATTAAAAAACCTTCATAGTACTTTACCTATACCGGAAAGAAAACAGTTTTCCATCTTTTGATTGTTTTTGTATCAAGGAAATGCATAGAAAATGTTGGCCCCTTCGAGGGGATCTCCAAACTCGAAGCGTGACTGTGACTGTAGTCTGGGGCTACACGCTAATGAAGACGTGCTAAGCCGTTCCACAAGGCTAGCTGACCTTACCAATGACTCTCCTTTTTTAATTAGACCCTCAGAATATAGACTGTTTCCGTATAGCAGTAAGTATCTCAGCTTTACATGCATCATTGCTTCTTCTTAGTTTTATCCTGTTTTCTAGACCTCAATCCAAAAACGTCTTCAATAATTCTATTTATTGATTTAAGGACTGGAACTGCATACTGGTTGATTAAGTGAGGAAAGAAACACTTCTGGGTATGCTGTTTTTGGGGAAATAATTCCATGGCGTTGTTTTGTGAGTTACTTTTATAAACCTGAGTGGATTATCTGTTTCTTTGATTTTGTTTAATTTCATTTAATTAGTTTTTTTATTACTAACAAATATTATCATTCTGCATTTATGAATTAATGACACATCATACTTTTTTATTCAAACCAGGAAATTTCTGGTCAATGAAGGCATAAAACCAATTGACATTTACAGACTAATTCGAGCACAGTACAGTGACGAGACTGTTAGTTACAGTAAACTATTTGAATGGTGCAAACTTTTTAAAGAAGGCTGTACGTCTGGTCCTTAAAAATGGACTAATAACTTGTTGCCAACTTGTGGATGAGACGCCTCCTTCTGTGGGAACTGTACACATAATCATTCACCAACACCAACTGCACATTACCGGAGCTCGGCTGGGAATTATTGCACATCCTCCGTACAGGCCTGACCTCTCTCCAAGCCATTTCCACAGACTTGGGACATTGAAGGAGTTCCCGGGAGGCCGGGGTTTTTATGGTATCCATGCACTAGTGAAACACTGGGCTAAGTGCATTAGTGTAGCAGGGGATTATATACAGTAGAGAAATAAAGAGAGTTTTAACTGTATTCTGATATTTTGCACAATCAAAAGTCCCAGTTTAACTTTAACGCCCTTCATAGTTACATTTAATGTTATAAACAGTCAGTCCCACAACAGCCTCTCTTGAAGTTAGCAAGAAAACCAACCTACCAAGACAATGTAAAATAATCTGTCTTGAGGGAAAACATACTGAGTGATGCACTGATACTGGAGACTCCTTCCATTAATGCCAAATAAACACGTCCTCACATACAACTTCACATATTAACGTGAATACTTTAATTTGTCTGTTTATTGTTAGGTAGTTATTGATCATGCTGATTAAAATAATGAATGGCTAGTATAGAAAAGCTCATTTATTAGAAGAACAATATATTCTGAATTACGACTATGACTATTGGCAGGGATCCTGTTTTAGAAAATAAATCAGCACTGTAGTAATATTTGAAACGTATGAAAGTGACATGAACCCTTGATATTAAATATAGCACACTGTTTAACTTTAAACATCCTACTTAAGTATATCATTCATCTACATGTTCTGCAAAAAACAGCATGTTAATTCATTCCTCTTGGGCTTTAATTGAAGCGATATATGACACTCGTTTTTCTTTCATATGATCTGTGTCCTGTTAGTGAATTGTAACTGCCGCTAATTAGGACTTGAATGTGAACACTTTGGAAATGATTGAATGTAATTAAACTGTCAGAAAAATAAAAAATGAACACACTTGGCAGTTATGATGGATGACGGCGGTCAGGATCATTATCATCCTCCTCCACAGATGGGACGTTGTAGGGTGATAGAGAAGAAAAGCACACATGCTTATATGAGAGCAAAACAGATGTTCAAGATGTTCGTCTTTCTAGCAAGAGCAAAAAAAAGTCACTTTGAAATTAAAATTCATGTTACATTTTAGTCCCCGCTCGCCATTTCTTAGCTTTGTATGTTTAACCCCGATGCAGATCTTTCAGCCATCCAAACTGTCTCAACCTCCTATCTGATCCTGTCTTGCCAGGTTGCCACGGTAACCATGTCAAGTGATTGAGGTCAGGGGTCAAACTGACCAATAGTGAGTAAATTACATTTCGCCCAAGTGATTCCCCCTGAGCTGCTATAGAAATGGAGCGCCGGCCGCTGGCGGATAGCTCCTGTCATTCCAGGTTTAAAAAGAAAGATGAGCAGGTAAAGAAAAAGAAAAAAAATCATTATGAATGCATGTGCATTCTCCCAAAAACAAAAAAAACTCAAATATTAAGATCTTTGGTTAAGATTAACATTAAGCCACAATATGCACGCTCATATGCATTTTCCTTAAATGAGCTCCAATAAGAGTATCGTCTAAGCTGGTTAAACCAGAATGTCCAGAAGATTCAACTACGGTGGCTAAGAGATTTAAAACCACATCAACATTAACACAAAAGAGAAATGAGGCGGTACTTATTGAACATGCTGGTTGCTGATTGGATGCTACTGTACATACGGCTATCAGACGGAAATAACTAGACATAATTGTGATATCTCCTTAGCTTAGCAAAAACAAGTTATTATTCTGGAATTTGCTGATTTTCCAATTTTGCTGCTTTTGTGCAGATGTTCTGTTTGTATGTATTTGGTCCGGTTATAGTAATCCCAAAGTCTTTTTTTTTTAATTAAATATACAAAATATATATATATTTTAAAAAATACAAGTGGCATCAAAATGGAAGAATGATAGCTATAGGTAAGAAGTATAGTAAAAAAAAAAAGTTAAAATATATAAATAAATATACAATTAGACAAATAAATGAACAAATTTTTTATTTTACTGATTTTTTTGTTTGTTTGTTTGTTTAAAAATTTTCAGATTTTGCCGTTGTCATCATATTTGCGGCTCTGTTTGCAAATCGCTGCTTCGTTCCCAGATTTTCTTTCCTGTCTTTGGTTTCAGTTTTCTTTTGTTGTTTCTAAAATCACTGTCATGTTTCTGAATTTACTGTTGTGCATTTGTTTTTCTGCTGTTTTGTTTTTTTGTGTCTTTGGCTTTTACTATTGTGCTTCCAAATTCTCTTGTTTTTAGTTGTGTTGTCTTTTTTGATGTTTTTTTGTTGTTTTTTGTTTGTTTTTTGTTAATGTCTTTTGCACGAACAGGCCACTGTATTCATCCCCTAAAGTCTGTCCTTTTCATGCCCCTCCGTTCACCTCCATCTAAACCCATGCTTGTTTGTCCTGCAATCACACACACACCCACACAAAAAGATTGTGATTTATTGATGATTGTGTTCAAGAGATTCGGAGCAAACGGGGGAAAAAGACAGCGAGAAATCCATTGCAAATTGAATTGCCTTTGTTTGAATCACCCGGCTCCAAAAATACAAATACTATCATAGAGCCCATAAATGACATTGGCGCAATAATCTACAGCGACCTGTCCTGCTTGCTGATAAGCCATCACTAAGAGGGAAACGGATCGATACTAACTATTCATTTCTGAAATTATCTCCACATTGATCCGGGGACAAGTGCCAGCGAGGCAGGGGCACATCGGCTTTAATACAATAATTATATAAAGGGTTACAAGCTCATCCTCCTGACCAATAAAGCCTGTCAGCGAGATCGGGCCGCGCCGCAATGCCATAATCCATCAGCACACTGCCCTTTGACCCCTGCGGGCTTGCCGGCTTTTCACGAGGCCTTCATAAAAGTCGCTTAGCAAAAAGGACACAATGGCTAAGATACACTTGAGAAGAAATAAGCGGGAATAACAGATCTGGGATTTTGATACCGAACAGAGAAAAGGCTTAAGACTGTTGAGGGAAAGCCGATGCCACACGGGATCACAGCAATGAATGAAAAAAATGCATAAATGTTGTTAAGAACAGTTTAACTTTTATACTTCAGGGTCGGCGCCAGCACCGTTAAAAGTCCTCATGCAAGAAATAAAAAAAAAAAAATTACAAAAAGGATATGAAAATATTAGAAACATAATATAAAAATATATTACATACATCAATATGTAATATTCTAAAAAAAATCTTTTTTTATATGAAATATACAAAATATATTTAAAACATACAAATGGCATCAAAATGAATGTTTGATATCTGAACGTATAGAGAAAAAAATAAATACATAAATTAAAAAAAATAAAAATAAATGAAGACATTTCTTTTTTAATATTTTACTTTATTTTTTTATATATTTTTTTTAATTGACATATTTTGTGAAGTCAGATTTGTGACACACGTAGACGAACAAACAAATCAAATAAAACATTATAAAACAAAAAAAGTATTTAATCATTGTTCATTTTATTTTCAAAATTACATAATAATTTTTTAGGTTATTTTATGAGAGATGTATACAGTAAGTAATAAGCAAACAATCTTTTGAGAAAATAAAATGTAGTATTAATTTTAATTTCAATGTTATTGATTCTTTTGATTTTATGGCTGTAAAGCAACAGTGAAGGCAAACAACCTGTTCATCGGCAGAGTTACACTAATGTTTATGCCATCTGCATTAGTGATAATAATAATAACTACAAGTGATATTAATTACTAAGAGCAAACTTAGCTATTTATTTAACTGATATTCGATAGAGTGATTGTGTTGTCATGGTAACAGTGTGTGTGTATGAGATAACTATTTTTTTGTTAGACACATGTTTGTAAAACGAGTATTTTACTTCCTGTATGTCTGCCATGTGTTACAGCTGAATCAATTAGAATACAGTATGTAGAATTATATGTTTGTGTTTGTTTCTTTGTTTGTTCGTATGTTTGTTTTTACGGTTCGGCTTAAGGAAAAGTGCTGAAGAAAGGAAACATGCTACTGTAGACCAGTAAAGGGTCATGTGGCATCTGATGAACGCCAGCACACACTCTAGGATCACACACGCAGTCATGGATAGTGGAGTAAGAGCAGGTAATGACCCGGGCCTTTTCAAATTTATGCCAGAGAACCTTGTCCCTGGTTATCTTAATAGACTAATTGATCTGCTATTGAGGAGGCACTTTTCTCTCTGCGTCAGCGAGACAGACAGGCTCCAATCGCACAGTTGCGTGTTATCAAACTGGGAAGTCAATTACGAAAGAGAAAGAGAGAGAGAGAGAGAGAGAGAGAGAGAGAGAGAGAGATGGAGGCTCCATGTTGCCTCTAGACCAGGACGGTCCCGAAGAGAGAGATCGTCCAGACAGACTGGAGTCTCTCACAGGAGGAACTTCATCTCTCTCATTCTGCTGTAACCTTCAGCTGAGGGTCAACATGTCTTCCCCTCCTCCCTTCATAACTTTAACATAATAACGAAAGCTTGTTTTGTTGTTTTCTTTATAGCGCAGACTAAACACGTCTGACTAGATGATTTTTACTAGCAAAACAAAAACCGGATGAGATCCATGTTTTAATCGCTTTCAGCATTTTGATGGAAATGTTCTCTTGACGAGACCACAAGAAGATTCCTGTTGTTGTTGTTCATCTTCCCTTCTGCTTTCTGCGCAGACCGAATACCCAACTCGTTCGCCTTCTTAGTGAAAAAATTATTCGTGGCTGTTGACTAGACCATAAAGAAGCCTGCTCTCTTCACATATCTGTTATCTCCTCTCCCTCTTTTTTTCTTTTCTTTTTTTGTAAGGGCCGAAGATTGCCACTAATGCGTATTCTAAATGCGGCTGTAATTGCATTAGAGATCATTTCGGATATTGCGGCTAAATGGCTCTTTGCGCAAGACGACGTAATAAATATTGAAAGGACGCGGCGCGGCCCGGATCGCGCACTATTTTACTTAATTGCTTGCGACTCGGTGACAATAGCGAGCCACTGGACTGTGTCGGACGAGAATCCGAGCGCCAGAGAAACATGGGATGTATCTATTATCTGAGCCGCACCGAGGTCGACGACCTATGACAGGCGTGGGAGGTGGGAACATTAGAAATCATGTGCAATTTAATCTTTACACAAATAAATGGATGGGGGAGGGGGTGTCAGGAGAGAGAGAGACGGCCGGCGGCATCTCGGACACGTCCGTCCCTGAAGGAAGCTTTTTTTTTTTTTTTTTTTGCTTTTGCTTGAGCCAGTCAAAGGCGTCGCTGTGGCCTTTTTCCACTCAAACCGCTGACACTTGTATTAATGGCATTTCAGCCCCAGGACTGTAGATGCCGAAAAGTGATTGCGGAGTGCAGCTGGGTCTCTCTTCTCTCTTACACACACGCACACACCTCTCTCCCTTTTTTCACACCCTTGTGGTGTCTCTTTGTGTTTCGCTCTCTCTCTATCTCTCTCGCTATGTGTTCCCTCGCTTTTATTCCATTCCCCTCTTCTCTCGTCTAGTCACTCCTGGTCAGTGTCAGCGGCTGAAAACTATTGTGCTCACAGAGAGAGTGTCATCGCTGATGGAACGAAGTGTTCTCCAACCGCTCGATTGCTTGCAAACACGCCACACGCTCAGAGTGTATGTGATTCAACCGCGCTGAAGAACATCATCATCATCATCACGGGCTAAACTGTAAAATTTCATTATGGAAGCAAAGAAATGTGGCATTATACAATACTTTATGTATTAAAACTATAAACAGTGAACCTTGAATCATTCATTTAAAAGCATTGTTTTAGCACCTTCTTAGCGTCTTTCAAGGTCTTGAGATCAACTTGGTACAGTACAGCATGTGTGTGCTTTGAATTAACAACACAAATCTGGGGAAATAAAATGCACAACCCTAATTCCCTTACTCATTTCTTTGTTTATATACCATGCCATGTGATGGAGTGGGCATCCCATCCAGGGTGTGTTCTCGTCGCATGTCAATTATTCCAAGGGATACACCCTCAATAGGATGCCCACTCCATCACATGGCACCATACACACAAACTGTATACACACCTACACCCACACGCACATACTCATTCAAATACTCCTGCAAACAATTTAGAGCCACCAATTAACCTACTGGCTCGAATTGGAGGAAACCCAAGCAGACACAGGAGAGAAGCTGAAATGTGAAACTTCAAGCCAAGCAGAACAAAAGTGCATATGCTCAGCATGTGTTTTATTAGAACACATACAGTAATCATAGTTGTATTCCTTTGCGAAAGTCAACTAAAAAGCAATCAACATCAAACAAGGAATATTTGTAATTAAAAAAAAATGAGGGTTAAAAACAAGGAAACATGGATAATTGAAACAGGCAACAGGTGAACACAATGTGTTACAGACTGATGATTAGGGTGGGGACAGGGACAAAAGCAAAACTATAGTACATGGAAAATGAGAGAGGGAATTCATATCAGGAAGGAATAACGTTGCATGAAATTTGGCAGCCTTAAAAAAAGCGGCTTCGCTACCAGTCAAAAGTTTAGACACACCTTCTAACTTCACGGTCTTTCCTGATTTTGCAAATGTAAAACAATACCAAAGGCATCCAAAATACACAATAATCTCCTTTGAACAGTTGATATTGAGATGTATATCTGCTACTTCTGCTCTGTAAAGCTTC
>JAOVVA010000024.1:15830095-15843456 GCA_028565275.1 Leiocassis micropogon
GATATACATCTCAATATCAACTGTTCAGAGGAGATTATTGTGTATTTTGGATAAACGCCTTCAGTATTGTTTTACAGGGAATTCCAAGGTGTATAAACTTTTGGCTGGTAGTGTAAGAAGTATCTGCTACACTACTTTGTTTTGTTTTTTTTACATGGTGAACAGGTAGATCAACAATATTGCTATCTAACCTAAAAAATATTTAAATGATGAATTTTTCAGTTACAAGCTGTTTAATGAACATTTATAGAAGGTGTCTCCAATGTCAATGCTTTGTGAAATAGGGAAAGTTTTCAAAATATTCAATGAGCTTCTTTCGTCACAACTAAATAAAAGCTGTATTCTTGGCCCATGCTTGATCTATAATTTATCATTTATCTATAATCGATCAATAATGTATTACTATATTACTATAATAATATATTACTATTTGTAAATCATGTAAAAAGTTTTATTGCTATTATTTTCATTTTATTGATTTTATAATTATTTTCTTCTCTTTTATGTAAAGCACTTTGAATTACCATTGTGTATGAAATGTGCTATACAAGTAAAGTTGCGTTGCCGTGCCTATTTGCACTGCTGTCACTTTGTCATAAATGCAATTGCGCATCAAGGTTGCACTGCATTTCGCTTAATTTCACTTATTATTTATGCTTTTTTTCCTTTATCATTACTTGTGATTTATATTTATATTCTTTGTATGCATCTTGTAGCTTTTTTGTTTTAGCAAAACTTGTAGTAACTTTTGATCTATCCATCTATCTATCTATATGTCTGTCTGTCTGTCTACCCTAATCTGTTCCTGATCTATTGCCATCCTGGAATTGAAGTCTTTTCTGAACATCTAGTGGTTAGCACTGTCGTCTTGCACCTCCAGGGTCCAGGTTCGAATCCCGTCTCTGTGTGCAAGGAGTTTGCATGTTTTTCCCGTGCTTACTGGGTTTCCTGCGTCTACTCCGGTTTCCTCCCACAGTCCAAAGACATGCAGATTAGACTAATTGGCATTCCCAAAATGACCATGATGTGTGTGTGTGTGTGTGTGTGTGTGTGTGTGTGTGTGTGCCAGGGTGAACCTCGCCTCATGCCCTAAGTCTCTCCTGGGATAGACTCCAGGCCTGTATACAGCAGGATGAAGCGGTATAGACAATGAGTGAGAGTTATCTGTTTTACCCTTCTATGTGGTACTTTAAATATAGTTGAAATCTCCAGGCTGGATTTAATTCTTCTTTTTCCTTAATACTTAGTCATCTCTTGTTAGTTAGTTTAACATGATATCCAGTGGAGTTGGTTTAAAAAGAAGTATTAAAAATACATCATGTAATGCTTCCCGGTCTCAAAGTTTTAAAGGAATGTTCTGCATCAATCTGTATTGACATCCGTTCAGGATTCGAAAGCCACTGTAAAACGCCCCTGGCTTGGGAACATTGCGTGTGCACCATGGCTTTGCGTGGATCCTGATTGGATGTTGGGCCAGTGAGTCAGTGCTTATTGGGATTGATATCCCCAAGCTCTGCTCAAACTCTCGGTATAAATCATCAGCTGGGAGCGCGAAGTTGATGTGCAAACTCCCTGATGGAAGCTGAACGGGCTAAACGCTGAAAACAATTATTTGGCCATTTAACACGAGTGTCTCTGTGCAAATGAGACGGGGAAACAGGAATGGTGACAAATAACGGCGGTCACTGCCAAACCGCTGCCGTTCACACATTTCTCAGATTAGTGCCATTTGTATCAGTTTAAGCACCAAAGGGCCAAAGCTTGTGATAAAACAGATCAGAATGTGCAGCATTAAGAACAGAGGAGGAGAGACGACAGGGCCGAGGTGGCGTTTTCTCGGTTTATAGTGAGCGTCAGGGGCCGCAGTTGACCCCAAAGAAACAGAATGCCAGCTGCGTGATGCGCTTCCTCTCACCAGCCTTTAAATAATGTCCGAAGGCCCAAGTTATTAACCTCTTAAAGCATACAGAGGCAAGAAGAAGTGCGCCCAACAACCTCGGTCACGGTCTGAGGATAGATAGGAGGACGGTAATAGAGGTGTACACGGGAGCGCTGCGCCTTTCCCCTACCCTGGGATGAGAGGAGGATGAAGGGAACAAATAAAGGAAGAAAAATAGCAAGTAATCAATGGCGTGATGAAGAGAGAGACGGAGTGAGAAAAGAGAGAGCAGCGAAGGAGGTAGAGGCGAAAGAGGGTGGAGGAGAGGGGGGTGGTGCGTGTGTTTCTCTCTCAGTTTTCCGATCAAGATCACCGTGATGTGTTTTTCAGAGGGAGCGATGGAGGATGCTGGTTCATGTAGGGTTCAGCCATTAGCCAGGCCCCGGAGCCAGCTGGGGGCCCTAAGCGGCCTGATCAGAGCGAGCCGCGGCCCGCGCAGGCCCCAACGATTTTCACATCAAGGCGCCTGATGTACAGCCCCGCCAGACGCCAATCGCTCTGCCGCATCGATCCGCCCTTAAATGAGCCTTCCCCCGCTTTGTACCATGAGCAATAATTAAAAAAGCAGCACATTGATTCGCGCTAATATTATGAAAGATCAGGACGGGCACATGCTTACCAAACACACAGAGTGTTATACGGCTTGCATATGGCCTGCTCGTGAATGGGCATGAATGCATGCATGAATGAATGATTGTATTGATGACATCATGAATGAATGATTGGATGCATGTGTGAAAACATCGTTTACATCTATTATAGATGTGAGATCCACTGAGATTTCTATCATTTCTATTAAAACAGCTCGGTCGATAGTCAAACTCTGGGTCTTGCATGTTCTGCATGGCAATTATAACACAAAGACTGTGTAAAAGGTTCCCCAGGGATGGAGGGCCAGAAGAAGGAGGGGGGGGGGGTGCATTTATTTATTTGTACATTTGCATTTGCCCAAATGATCTGCATTTATAGACAAGAGGAGAGCTGGAGATTACAGACTCCCATTACAGATGTCATCATTCTTCTTGTCTTTATTCTCTCCTAGAGCCAGGAGTGAAATCTCATGGTCAGCCATGTAAGTCATTCGTATGTATACAAACACTTTGATAAGTGATAAGTCATATATACCCTGAAGTAACCTTTTTTTTTTTATTAAGGTCAGACTGTGATATTAAAAAAAAGTATAGTCATTCAATATATTAGGCATACGTACTTTCACCAGTCAAACAGGAAAACTTGTTAGATTTTATATTATAATTAAGCAGATCATTTTATTCCTGTTTTAGATCTGTGGCTCGACAATATTTTATTTTCATAACCGCCGAGTCTTTTGTATCATGCTGTTATCATGCTGAATAACATTTTATATCATAACTCCTAAATGTAAATATATTGTGAAGGATATACTGTACATGCTGCATATACAAAGATATTCTCTTTGTCTTCTGTGTGCTTCTAAATGCTTGTGATTGAAAACATTTTGATCACTCTGTTGTCTATTTTTAATGAGAAAATTAACTAATCCAGGTAAACTATGCCATATGTATATATGTATATATGCAGTATAGTATATCCATAATATATACATACTAATGCTTACTCTAAATACATTCTTAAATCTCTTTCATATCTGTCATATTCTTCATATCTTTGCTTCATGTGATCCATAATCTCCATAATCTCAATTTTCTAGATTTTTTAAAAAATAATTAAACCTTGAAAAAAAAAAAAAGATACCATAAAGAAATTATGAAGCCGCTACTGCATATTTGAGAACGTTCCAGTGTTCGAGTACTGTACATGGTGAAGTTTGTTTAACAAATAATGGAAGGAGTCTCCAATATCAGTGCTTTGTGCAAAATCATGTTTTCAGGACTGAGAGAAACAAGAGAGAGGTTGGAGAAGAAGTGAGAGTTTACAGCTGATATAATGTGAGTGATAACTCTATGGTTTGTACAGTAGATGTTCCAGGATATAACCTGGACATACAATACCAGTCAAACGTTTGGACACATGTTTGGATTTATTTTCTACATTCCACTAGAACAATACTGGAGATAACACTATGAAAACTATGAAATAACACATATGGAATTAGGTAATTATGTAAAAACAGTTCGGAATAGCTCTTTCAAGAACAGTATTGTGTCAAGTGCATTCGCAAAACCCATCAAGCTCCATGATGAAACTGGCTCTCATGAAGACCTTCCCAGGAAAGCGAGACCAAAACATACCTCTGCTGCAGAGGAGACGTTCATTTAGAGTCACCAGCCTCAGAAATCACCAATTAACAAACGTTATGAAGCTTTACAGAGCAGAAGTAGCAGATATACATCTCAATATCGACTGTTCAAAGGAGATTATTGTATACTGAATGTTGGATGTTTTTAGCGTTGTTTTACAATGTAGAAAGAAATAAAAATAAAAATAAAAATCACGATAGACCATGGAGTTAGAAGGTGTGTCCAAACGTTTGACGAGTTGTGCGATGTACGCGTAATTTGCGAATTGGTGCATTATAAGAGGAATAAAACACCTTGGGACAATTCTGCTTCGTGGTGGTAAGACTAGTTCCGGTTCACGGTCACCTGTCACTGATTGTTTTCCAATACCAGAACGAAGCAGTGTGTTTTATTCCGTACTTACAGCACAAAGCAGGATTGGATTAAAAGTGATTTAATGTTTACAGCTCAGTGCAGCTGCTTTCCTGAAGTCGAAGTTGGTATCAATTGGAAAAATGAGGAGTGTGCAGCAAATTATGGCAAGTTTCAACTACTGACATGTGCACAACACCAAACAGTTTGGAAGCAGATTTGTTTAGGTTTAGTTTTCACTTAGAACCATTAATAACCTTTGATCCGTTGATGCAAGCAAGCAGCTTTGTTAACTCAGTTAATAACAGAGACGGCGTTTTTCTTGATCAAGCTGCCGGCGTTAAATAGAAGGAGACAGACTCTGAATAGTTTGAGTTTTCCGAGTAATGTCAGCACTCAGCGTCACGATAACGCCTAACGAGACGTAACGTTTGTCCGCAAACTATGCAGAACAAAACCGATTCGATTAACTTTTAACTTTTTCTTTTTTTTTCTTTTTTAAACACCGAGCACATATGCTCCGGTCCGTTTTAGTGCACTTCCTCCTCCTGGTGCCTTTCGGAGTGAAAGATGTCCTCGATGTGTCATTCAGTGAGAGCTGTTGCCCAGATAAATTCTCATCTCTCCTCAGGCGTGAGAGCATCCCGCCGTTTGATGAATCCCTGGGCGTTCATTAGAAACAAAACTTTGGAACTAGTTGGGAGCCCGCACTCAGGAGTGCGATATCAGATCTCGTTAAAAGTGGGGGATTTGATGTTAAAGGGAGTCCTAACTCCCGGTTAACACAGCTCCAGTGGCCACTGTGTGTGTGTGAGCGAGAGAGACCAAGTTGCATGTACTGTAGAGACCTTCAGTTCCGACCCACGAGCGCTTTACACCCCCCCCATGTAATGCTCGGCATATGGGCTATGAGTGTCGACAGGCATGAAATTACATCAAGGGCGTTTTTGATAACCGTCGATACTCTTTCAAAGACGCTCTGCCTTATTGACGCCTCACTCAAAAGCTTTGTGTGTGTGTGCGTGTGTGTGTGGTGGTGTTAAGCAGCGAGGTGGCAGTTGTCTGGGGAGCCGAGGCGCCTGTGCCTGTGCGAGAGGGATGGATATTGATATCAGTAAATTGATATTGATATGGATTTGAATTGGTATGGATCAGTGGCATAATAAAGAACTCCTCAAACAGGGCTCACTTCATCAGGGAAGTTTGTGATGTGTGTGATGTGATGTGTTAACCGTGTGTGTGTGTGTGTGAGAGTGTGTGAGTGTGTGGTACTTATTCCTCCATGCCTTGATGTCATTTCTCACTCGAATCTACACTTAGAAATAGAAATGCTAGTAGATATGAAGTATTAAAGTAGTATAAAGTATTATGTTTATATATAGAAGTCCAATGTTTACTAACATTGTTAATGTTATTTTAATGTTAGAATGTTTTGACATATTTGCTATACTTCTTGCAAAGCACTTCAAAAGCAAATTTTTTGATGTTTTTTTATTCTTCTGACATAAGAGTGGCTAGCCAACAATTCATATTTTTATTTAGTGAAGAATGAAACATAATTTTTTTTAAATCTATTTACTGTATAGTTACATTTAGTTGTGTGGAAACAGGTAACTAAATGTGTATTAAATGATTAATGAAATTTTAACATTTTTTATTATTTTCATCTCAAAATATTTGCACAAAGAAAAAAAACATATGTAAAAAAAAAAAAAAATAGTAAATACACATATAAATGTTTATTGAGCTTAAAGAAAAAAAATACATTTCAAGAATGCAACACAAAAAAACTTGGCATTTTGACCAAATATTGATAATGACATTTGCGTAAAATTTTTATGGACACAGTTTTGTAATAGAGTTTGTAATAGTGTAATATAGTGTATATAATAATATAATAATATAATAATATCGTAGTGTGTGTGTGTGTGTGTGTGTGTGTGTGTGTGTGTGTGTGTGTGTGTGTGTGCGCTCACGAGAGTAAATCCAGCTGTATGGAAGGACAAAGTGATCTGGCAGAACTGCAGACCGACATGATGTGTGTGTATGTGTGTGTGTGTGTGTGTGTGTGTGTGTGTGTGTGTGCGTGTGTAAAATTGAATCTGAAATACACTGAATCTGGAGTAATGTAGTGCCATCTAGTGACTACGGAAAAGTGTCCACTCGAAAAAGTTTCTCAGACACACATCCATCTGTCAGCTTCCCTTATTCTCACACTTTCATCTTTTCTTTCTTTTTTCCCCCCTTTTCTTAATTTGAGAACAATAATGCAGTTAACTGTAGGTTAATCACAATAAAGGGTGGAACAGTAAATCTGACTTTATTATAGGATGTACAATATGTCAGATATTTTGATGTGACAAAAATCATTTAAAAGGTATTGCACTGGGCTGGAATAAAAATATATTTTCTGCATGGGAAAAAAGAAAAAGGAAAACTGCTAGAGATAAAAGTAACGCAATATTAAATGTGCAATGTAACCCAATTGAATTTTGCGATATTTCTCGACCTGTTATGATTTTTTATTATATTATTCACACAAGTAGATATCATGCAAAGTCTAATGCGATGGCAACAACAATTATTATTATTATTATTATTATTATTATTATTATTATTATTATTATTATATGGGTATATTTTATCAGGTTTATTTAATCATTACCCAAACAAAATCTGTGCTCTCTAAGGACGCCTCTTTTATCTCACTGCTTCTTGTACACTACTTTATGGCGATTTTGCCTCTGAGCTTGACCTGGAGCTCGCTCTCGGATAATTAGGTGAGAGGGCGATCCGGCGATGAAGAGCCGGCGAGACGAAGCCCGGCCACGTCTCAGGTCAAATATAACTGGATTAACGTTCATAAAAATTAAGAAGGGAGTCTCAATTAAAGCTTTCAGAGAAACGCATGACATGAATTTGGAGCCTCTTAGATCGGGCCGTAAAAGGGTTCGAACGGAAATGCAATCTTAATGTTCCTCAGCCACGAGACATCAGAGTGTCGTTGACTGAGCCATGAACTCCTGATGAAGAGAAATACTTTTATTGATTCGCCGATGCTGGCAGACAAGAAGCCATATCTGGGGGACGGAAAGTACATTACGGAAAGAAAAACAACTGTTATTAATATTAGCACTACTTTTAGGATGAGGGTTTGTGGTTTTTTTAGATTAAAAATGGCTCATTTACAGTAAATGTATTGATTTGTGACCTAAATTGAACCTAAATATATGTACTTTAAAGCATTTATTTTAATGACTACACTACACCAGGCATAAAACATTTTTGAGAGGGTGCTGTTGTAGGAAAATAACCAAATAATCAAAGAATATGTTATAGAAGCCCTGATTTCTTTTATTCCTCTGACACCAGAGTGGCTAGCCAACAATTCATATTTTTATTTATTGAAGAATGAAACATAATTTTTCTAAATCTAACATTAAAAAATATTAACATATTTATAAATACATAAATATGTATTTATAGTTACATTAAATTGTTTGGAAACAGGTAAGCACTTACATTTTGGCAGCTACTGTAGATCTTTCATTTTTCTCTCTTTTGAAGATAATAACGCTTCTTCAAGGGCTCTTAGCTTCCTAAACAAGTTTGACCCAGAACCCAATTTGGTCACCTTTATGGTAGGGTACTATACAGAAATATTTTAGAGGTTTTCCGTAGACAGAACAAACTAAAGAACACTTAATTTTCCTAGTTAGAACGTTTTATTTAACGAACATGTTTGTACAGCCATGTGTTGCACTTAATCTGCAGTTCTTTGAGGTTTCTGTGGAAGGTTAAAGGTTCTTCAATTGCCAAAAGAGTTCTTAAAAATGAATTTCTTCACTCTTCATGGAATCAGATTTTTTCATGGAAAAATTAACTAAAGCTTTTGATCTGTATCTGCATTACTTTTTGCATTGTGTTCGTGCCACATGATTGACTGACTGGATAACTGATTTAATATACTTGTGTTCCTGAAAAGTTGAAGGTGAGTGTATATTTGAGGAAATCTACTTAGGCATCAGTACCAGGTGTTAATGATTTCTTAGAGGTAGCAAAAGTATACTTCTAGAAAATTACTAGAAAATTACAATCAAGAGTCCAAGATAGATCCTTTTAGACTAAGAAATTGATATACTGATGGCGTCCATTCACAGAAGACTGGAGCTCTTCAAGGATTTAAAAAATATTTTAATCGTTGTAGGGTTCTGCACAAATATTTGATCAATTCTCCAAAGACAGCAAACTGAAGAATGTGTATGTTTTTATCGAAAATGTTAGAGTTCTTAAAGAATTTGACCTGTTCTAGGGTTCTACACATCAGTTGCTCAGGATAAACTAAGGAATTTTCCTAAAATATGTATTTTTAAAAATTTGATTAAGATTTAAAGATTGGTATAGTCATGTGTTGCATTTAGTTTTGAAGTTGTTTAATGATTCTGCGGATGCTTCAAAGGTTTTAAATTCCCAAGACAGTTCTTGAAAATAATTATTTCACTCCTCATTGAATTCATGGGAGGCTCTATTTAGAAAATTACAACCGAGTCCAAGATAGAACGTTTTTGATTATGACATTTATATAGTGATGGGTTCCATTCATAAAAATTTGAGGTTCTACAAAGATTCTGAGTGGATTTAAATTGTTATGGGGTTTTACACAAACTTTGATCAGTCCCTCAGGCAGGACAAACTGACGAAATAACCATTTTTTTAGGTAAAAGATTGGTATAGTTAAATTCCCATAAGAGTTATTAAAAATCAATTCTTCACTCTTTGTGGAATCTTAAATGGATTCTTAAAGGTTCTAGCTAGAAAAGTATCACCAAGTGACCAAGATAGAACATTTATAATTATGTATAGGTTATATAGTGATGGGTGACATTCTCATTTGAAATTTGAAGTTCTTCAAAGGTTCTAAATACATTTTAATTGACTTCACATTTGATTTGTGACCAAAACAGGACAAATTAAAGAACCTTATTGTGTTATAAACAATTAGGGTTCTTCAAGGGTACTGTGGATAGTAACACGTCTGGGCCTCCTAAAAGGTTCAACATGGTACTCTTTATGATAGGAAACAGAAAACTTCCAAGAAATCCCTGACAGGATGAACAACCAAGAAAATAAACAAAAACATACAGCTTTTTCTTTTTCACGGGATACGAGCAATAGAACATATGCGTTTAAAAACTTTCAGAAATTGGTTCTTTGAATAGTTAAGTGTTCTTATCTGCCAAAAAGTGTTCTACTTGGAACTCTCCAGTGGCTCAAGTGATTTGTCAAATAGTCAAACAGTCTTCGTCTTTGCTCAGCAAACAGCGAGTAATTACATCTTAATTCAGACGTCACTCTGTGTTTATGCATGATTTTATTTCACACGTTTGATTTCAGGGTCTCTGAGGATGTGACTCGGTCTGCCAACGCACGTGAACAACGTAGATCTTGGCAAAGAGAACTGTCTGAGGTTCTGGCCCGCCGCCTGATTCTTGCAGGATAGCGTTCCGTGTGTGTGTGTGTGTGTGTGTGTGTGTGTGTGTGTGTGTACTGTATGTGTGTGTATACGAACATGTGTGTTCGATTAAAAACTGGACTGTAGCTGAGTTTTTTTTTTGCTTCATTTCCTGCCTCCATTTCCTTTATCAACAAATATTAACCTGCTTTCCCGGATCACGTCATATTAGCTCAAACCCAACCACCGTTTAACGAAATCAAAGCAAAAAGACGTTTGTTTGTCTTCCTCGTCACTACACACACCGTGGACTAACCCGAGTCCCCGCTACACCAACACAGCGCCCCCCCCCCTCCTCCGTCTGCACCCGGGGCCAGACTTTCATCTCGTTAGCCGTCGCTCCGAGCTGACGTCACGCTGAAGGGGATCATTACAAGCAAATCGCTCTTTCCTGTGTCACCATACTGAAGCATTTTAACTCGAAGATCAACAGCATGAGAACGTAAATAGGCATATATGGGTTCTTCCTGTCACACATTCTTTCTCACATAATCGCAGTTCAGAAAATTGTCCAAATTGTTTTGATTCGTGTTTTGCCAGATTTGGACAAAATTTTTTGAAAAAAAGATTTGAAACAATTCACAGAGTTATATTTTTGGAAAACTGCGTTGTTCTGTAGTTCTTCAGTGGGTTCTCTGGATGATTAAATCTTTTTAAATTTCTAAAAATGGTTTCATTTTATTGTATGCACAAAATGTTTAAGGGTTCCCTTGGAACATCCAAGACTCGTTCGTGGTTCCACCAGTTTTTCGATCATGTTTTTTTTTTTCATCCCATGTTTGACTGATATCCACTCTTAGAGACGTTAATGTGTCCTGGATCTTCTGGCTTGTAATCCTCTTTAATAGCATAATTTTCTACAGGAACTTTTAATGGTTCCCCCAAACAGGACAAACCAAAGAATCTGTACAGTCATGAGTTACAGTTCACTCCTAGATGTCACATTCTTCAAGGGTCCTTAGCTTCCTAACAGAGACTTGAACTTGGGGAAAGATGCACAGTTGAGTGTTCATGGTTTTCTAAAGACTTCTGCTTGGAACCCTTTAAAGGTTTCAGAGAAAAACACGTAAAGAACCCATACTACTTTCATATTTGTTATGTTGTTCCAAAAAGTATATTTTTTAGATGATTAAGGATTATTAACCATAAGCATGTTTGTACAGTTCTAAAACCAAATTGTTACTTCTATAACTTCTATTAAGCGTTCCTGATTTAGCCTGCTTTTCTGAAGGCATATATTTCACGTTTATAAATAATGCACATGCTAGATTGATGTACACTCGTAGTCAAATATGTCTGTGTTTTTTTGGATGTTTAAATATTTTTGGTTCTGCTTGTAATCCATTCGGTTTTATGTGTTCCGCCAGAATGGACAAATCTAAGATCTCTTAGGCATGCAAGATCAAACATAGTGCTGCACAATTAATTGCATGAACAACGAAATCGAAGCGCAAAAGACTGCAATTTATTACAGGTAATATCTACATGGTCATGGATTTATGTAGAGTTTGTCAAAAACTGTAATACTTTCCTATTTTTACGACCATTTTAAGTTGATATATACATGAGCTCATTTGTCCAATTATTTGCTGTTAGCCTAGATGAATACGTTTAAATACAAAATGGTGCATTTAATAGTTAAATATCGCAGTTTAAAATCGCAATCGTAATGTATGTCAAAATAATCGCAATGTGACCCCCGAGTGGTGGAGCGGTAAATTCCTTGCCCTTTCATCCGGGTTGCAAGTTTAAATCCTGGGTGATGCAGAAGCCTCTCGCACCCGGGAGCCTAGAGAGAGAGAGAGGGCAGGCAATCTCGGGCTCTCACATCATTTGCAGCCTGTAAGCCAATCACGAGTGTCTGTGACCTCATAGTAAGTGGATAGCACTGTCCTCCGAGTGTGTTACGCCTCTCCCAATGGTGTGTGAGAGAGAAGTTTGAAAAGTGGCAATTGGCTGGTGTCAAAGGAAACTCGTGATAGTCTTCGGCCCTCCCTGACTACAAATGCTCTGGGTGGGAATTGGCTATGACTAAATTAGGGAGAAAATTGTGAACATCCCAAAAAGTAATTAAAAAAATAGTAATAATAATTATAATAATAATCACAATGTGATAATGATCACAATCAGATCGTTCAGCCCTAATTTAACCTCTTTTTTGTTGTTGTATAGGTTGTATAGTCATGTGTGTAAAGTTATAGAGGAAAAAATAGTTCTTAACTTTCAAAAACAGTTCCCCTGGTAAAACAACTAAGGAATCAAGTTTTAGATTGATCCTGCCTTTACTTTTTTACCATTTTGTTAAAGCGCACTGCAGCTACAAAATTATTTTTTTTTTCAGTGAACTTTGGATTGGGTTCTAAGCATGTATTAAAGGGTTCCATTGTAGAACCCTCTTCAGAAAATTTGTCTGGACTTCTTGTTAATTTGTTTTTGAGTTTTTTTGTTTGTTTTTTGTTTGCTTGGTTGGTTTAGATGTTGTTTTTGTTTACTCTGTTTCAATATTCACATGTGCTTAACTTCTTTAAATGGTTCTTCTTGAAACTCTACCTAATATGGTGCTCCAGAAAGAAAAGTTTTACTGATCGCTGAAGCACCATTTTAGGTTCTCTAAAGAATTTATTTTGCGCAAAAAAAATTAAATAATCATTTTTTTCATGCAAACACCTTTCAAGATAAGTTTTAAGCGGCATAAGTTTTAAGAATTTTGAGCGGCACCTCAGAGTCCGGTTCCACAGATTTGTAATGTAAAAGTTCTTTCTTTTTATGGAATCACTCTAAAGAACATTTTAACAATGGAATCAGTTTAATAGTTTTACACAGAAGATAGACCTTTTGCAGGGGTTAACCAAACTGTACAATGTCAGAGTGAATAAGTGTGTGATATGTAGTGTGTGTGTGTGTGTGTGTGTGTGTGTGTGTGCGCGCGCGTGTGTTTGCATGTGTGTGTGTGTGTGTGTGTGTGTGTGTGTGTGTGTGTGTAAAAAAGAGAGTTCTACATTCTTTCAAGAACATTCTTGTCTTAATTTCTACTTAGACTTACGATCTGCTGAGTAAACACTCATTTATGATGCTCTCGAGAAACGACGTAACTGCTGAACTCTGGTGAACAGATTTGAATAGCAACCTCACACACACACACACACACGCACACATTTGTTTTACTATCCTTGTTAGGACCTTATATTTGCTTATTATTAATGTAGCTTATTGATGCTTTGTGCACCTACAGCAGTTTTCCTTGTGGGGGCCCAAGCAACTTTTACTATCCTTGTGGGAATCTGGTCCCCGGTAAGATAGAAAAACATGCCCACAAACA
>JAOVVA010000024.1:15887085-15909103 GCA_028565275.1 Leiocassis micropogon
TATGTATATGTATGTGTGTGTATGTGTGTGTGTGTGTGTGTGTGTGTGTGTGTGTGCACAAATAAAAATGAATTGCATTGAATAAATTTGCAGCTTTATTGTTCCATTATCCATTTTCTATGTAAAACAGGGCCTTGGGCCAGGTGTCTCAGAAATTTTTTTGAGAGTGGTTTCTAGTCCTCCAATGTATAAAACAAGGATATTATTGAAAGAGCGAGCTCTGTATAAACAAAATCTTTCTTTTATTTATCTGGAAAAAGAATATAAGCAGGCATAAAATGTCCATGAAGTATCTGTATTGGTATATTATATATATACACCAAAACAGATACTTCATGAACATTTTATGCCTGCTTATATTCCTTTTCCAGATCATAGCATTATCTCTACTGTAGTTAATGCACATATTCGCTGCATAGCAGTGTTATATAATATTGACTGTATTTATTGTTTGTGTATAAATCTATTTAATTAACCTGCATCAAGTTGCACAAAGCCAATGTTTGCACGGATTTGCACTATTTGGTGGATGCTAAACTGCATTTTGTTGCATTTTAGTACTTGTAATGTGTTGGTACAAAATTTCTATCTATCTATCTATCAATATATAATACTTTTTTATTAATAATACAAAAAATAGAACAGCTTTACATTGATTTTATTGATAATATTACAGAAAATAGCAATACAATACAAGTATATTATATATAACTGTTCAAAGTACACATACCTTGAAAAATACATATACTTAATTTTTTTATTTAATACCGTATCTTGACTACGATACACTGACCCTGTATTTGAGCAGACTGTGTCCAGTGATCGCTTACAGTATCCAATTACTCAAAGTGGTCATCTAACTACAACGCAATAAAATAACATGATTATTCTGCTCTTTCTGGTCATCTTATCCTACGGTCTTCCCTCCTGATAGAAGCATTAAGGTAAAATACATTTTTAGTCAGTTTGAAATCTGTTTGTCATGAAGGTGAGCTTTTATACTTTACAAGTTATCCATTTTCTCCTTGTAGAAGATGTTTCCGTCTGACTGCATCCTCCAGGCCAATGTGGTGTTCTCCAACATGCTATTTCCTTTCAGCTTCTTGTTGATCTGAAAATCAGAAAAAGGATTAAATTACTTAAACCAAAATAATTAAATGTAACAAAGAAAGACACAAAAGTCTTAAGAATGAAATAAATTTAAGCAGTTGAGGAGTGAGAAATTATAGTGGAGGCAGTTTTTTACAGCACACGAAATACCACAAAACTTGAGAGATGTCCTGTGACTCACATCATCTAAAATGGACGACTGAACAGTAGGATCGAATACACTTAGGTCAGACTCCACCTGCAGTCTCACTATCTGTTTCTTTATTTGGGGAGCTGTGGAACACACACACACACACACAAACAGTTTTTCTCCTTTCTATAAAAAAAGCACATTTTTAGTCAGTCTGTTTTGTAAAATATCAAATGAAATGAAGTTCAATTTTTCATAATCCATCATTTTTATCCTAAGGATATGCAATCTTACAAATCCAAGTAAGATTGAAAGTAAGTAAGACAAAGTCTGTTTAGTTACAGTACATACATTCATTATCTATTTATCCTTATCTTTTAATATTCTTCATATTTAACTTATAATTGTTGATTATTGTTAATCACTGGGATAAAATAAAACTCACTTTGTCTAATTTGATCTACTTTACTCCTTGAAGTTGAACTGTGAACTATTTTTTGGGACAATCACAGCAAATAGTTTATGACCATGATCTTGTCACCAGTTTACTGTTATATAACTGCTAATCAGTCTTAATTATTATATTGATAAGTCTTATAAGTCTTGATTCATCTTTGTGTTTGTGTTAATTTTGTCAGTTATTTTCTATTTTAGTCTTAGTCTTATTCCCAGGATAAACGTCCCTGACAGTTTTTATCATATTTAGTCAATTTTATCCTATTTTTACTTAGTCTCGTTTTAGTCAGAGGAACCCATAAGTATTTTAGTCTAGTTTTAGACAAAGGAATCTTTAAATATTTTTGTCTGTTTAGTCAATGAAAATGTAACATTTTAGAAATAAGATTATTATTAACTAACCCTACAGACAATTTTTTTTAACCGTCAAAACAACTGCTGCATGTCAAAGTATTTTGAAGTAGTTTTTTTATTTTTATTTTATTTTTTATGAATTTACACACTGCTGTAGCTCCTATAGGAGCTTACCATTTGCTAACCTATTAGATTAATGATTTTGGCATCGGTTTAACTATAAAATAAAATACATCACAACATAATTATGTTATCATGTGGTAACATAATTACTACAGAAAAGCTGTAAAACTGGGTGATTTTTATGGTATACCTTGATGCGTCTCTTCATTGTGTGCCCACACATCGTTTTTTTTTCTTTGGTTCACTATAAAGAAATGTATGAGGCGCCGTATACGGCTTAGACCAAACTTCACTCATGCACACACACATGAAACACTGGCATACACATATATGAAACAGTCACACATTCATACATATATATTACTAACTGCTCAAACAACTACATATGAAATGCGCGCGCACACTTATGAGACAGTTTGTGTGTGCGCGCATCTCATAGGTGTATGTGTGTGTGTGTGTTTGGGTGAAGTTTGATTTACGTCATATACGGCGCCTCATAAAAAATGGGCCCAAATATCATCTATTCTCTTTGGCTCGAATAATACTGCTGTGATGACGAAGAGTTACAGATGTCTGAGCTTGTAACACGGGATCACTGCACACGCAAACTTTTCCTGATACAATGCGTGACTCGGGAAAATAAAGACAGTTGTTTTATTAGGTTTTTTCTTTTTTTTTTTTTACACATTTTAGTCTCGTTTTTTTTCATCAACGATATTGCATGCTGATTTCGTTGTTTTGTCACTGTTCATTGATATCCATGACATCTCATCGTCTCGTCTTAGTCCCAGGAAAAAATGTCAACAAATATTTTTCGTCATTATTTCCGTTGACGAAATTAACACTGGTTTGTGTGAATGTATATTTTTTCCTATTGACTTGATATTAGTAGACATTGCTGAGAAAAACAGACCTACTGTAATAACAGAAGAAATAATTTGAGTCGGTGCATGATGAATCACTGAACTGTCCGTTATTAAGCACTGCACAGTTCTGTTTGCCATAACGGTTATCAGGTTTTCCAGGAGCCCACGGGATGTCTGTAGCATTGCTCCCATCTGACCATTTCCAAGTGTCTCGATATAGCCCAATCCAGGAATAGCCCTGCGTATACTGTATCAGCCCTAAAACCTCATTGTCTGAGCTGTTAAGAGAGCTGGCCAAGTCTGTGTAATGTGTACGGCAATAAACCCGAGCTTGAAACCAGGTGAGCCAAGGACTAGCGATGCCGATGAACTTTTCAGGGCCACTGAAATTAGCTGAAGATAAAAAGGAAACAAATTATTGTGTCTCTGAAAAACCTGAAAATATGATATTAAGATACAACCCATAAGGTGAAAAAAAAAACAACCATTAACGCCAAACTGACTCACCACTGTAGCATATGAAGGGTCTTTGTCCTGTACAAACTTCATCCCACGAACAATTACCAGAACCTATTATACCACAAGACTGCTTTCCACCTAGATTATCAGGCTGTCCACCACACCAGCGGGAATAACCAACGCTCATCAGTGGGAGATTGCCTAAGGACCAGCGCCAACTATTGATGTCATTCCACAACCCGACCCAGGTAGGTGTTGTTGCTGGTAGTTGTTTGCTTGCTTCTTTATTCAATCTTGGCCAATCAGTAGCATTTATAATTATTGCCAGGTCAGTGTGCATCGCCCTGCAGTAATTCTGTGCAACAGGCCATGTCGCCTTTGTCATGATCAGCTCATATATATGAGGAACATTTTGCAGGAAGGCAACTGGGACCAGACCTGTTCGTGATTTTTAAAAACAATAAATTTGACTAGTTAATATTTGAATACAGATATTCAAAGTAATTAAATTAAAAATATTAGCAATGTATAATTAACAATTCAATCCTGTAGTTCAGATTAGGGACAGTAAGTCAGTCAGTGATTAAATTCTGCCTTGTTTTGTCTTCTCCCCTGTAAGCTCTTCCTTCTGAGGATGAGTAAACAATACCAGAAGAAAAAAGGTGTCCAGGTGGAATTGAGGAGATACATCAAACCTCAATAAAATATTTGATATTGAAGACATTTGGCAAATGGCAAATATATATATAAAACAAAACAATAAAATAAAACAATCTTTAATTTACGAGCTCAGTTTGCTACTTAAAATTTTATATTTAAAATATTACATATTTTATAAAAATAAACAGATAAAATATTTCATAAGTAAGATTCATCACGGAGCGCAGCAGCAGGCTGGCCGGCCAGGAGCCACTCCGCCGTGAGTCTTTAGGCAACTTTTATGTTGTTAAACTTTCTCAGTTTGTTTGTTCGATTGATTGATGAGTTACTTTGTAGCTTTCATCTCCCCGCCTCGTGCGCATTGCGTTCGCGTTCGCGCGTCGGACTTTATTACGCATCAAAGATAAAAGTCGAAAAGTTTGTAGAGGGAGAAGGAAAAGAGAAAGACAGAAAGAGGAGATAGAGCCAGGATGATGTTCGAAGTGTGTGTGTGAGGGTTCTTTTTCTCTCTCTCTCTCTCTCTCCTCTCTTCCTTCTCTTCTTCCTGCTTTCTCTCTCTCTCTCTCTCTCTCTCTCTCCTCCGAAAGCGTGCAGGAATGCGGCCGGGCGTTCAGACCGACTTTACCTGCGGTGCGATCTCGCCTACCTGTGCGCACAGAAACGGAAGTTCATCCCGTGGATGTGGGGCGACTTTTTGTTTCTGTTCAGACTTAAAAAGTTAATGATCCGTCGAGCATCTGAGTTCCATCTCCGGACTTTGCTCGCTCGCTCGCTCGCTCGGTCGGTCGGTCGCTCGGTGTTGGTGTGTGTGTGTGTGTGTGTGTAAGGGGGGGATCTACACGTTTCCCTACACGGTTTGACCTTGCCAGGACGTTTGCTGGTTTCTTGTTTGTTTTGGATAAGTCGCGAAAACACGTTGAGTTCTTTCTAATTCTAATCCCTGCTCTTGATGATGTTTCAGCTCTTAAAAAGAGGAAGTTGCGCTTTCTTGTTAGAAAAAAAAGGAAACATTGTGAATACTGTCAGATCGCAAGGTTAACCTCTGTTTCCAAAGTTTTGCGTTTTTTTTTTTTTCTTCTTCTTCTTTTTATTTCTTCTCCTTGATGTTCCCTTGATGGGGTGCCCTGTGTGCCCTCCTCCTCCTCCTCCTCCTGATCCTCCTCCTCCTGCTCCTTGTCATGGTTCCTCTTTGGAGAGAGGCAGAAAAAGTCCACATCCGCATGAGCTGCCGTTCACACGTTCACATTCCGTCACGAAATTCTACACTAGATGAGGCCTGCAGATGCACCACCACCACCACTGACACACACCCCTATCTCTTCAGCTTACTTTACCACCACCACCACCACCACCACTAGTACACACAGGGAACATCTCAAGCAACAACCTATCCCGTCAACCCGATCTCTTTTTCTAGTTTTTCGAGTCGTTAAACCAAAATCCACCCATAACGAGTTACGTGATACATGAAGTATTTATATGCGACACGGTGGCTTAGTGGTTAGATCTGTCACCTTACACCTCCAGGGTCCGGGTTCGATTCCCCTCCTGTGTGTGCATGGAGTTTGCGTGTTCTCCCTGAGCTTGGTGGGTTTCCTCCGGGTAGTCGGGTTTCCTCACATGCAGATTAGGCTAATTGATCGTTCCCGAATTGTCCGTAGCCTACCTCGTGCCCTAAGTCTCCTAGAATAGCGTTCCCGTAGTGTGTGAATGTTGAACTGAGTTCCTACGACGGTCATAAAAAATGGGAATAAATGCAAAAGGTAAAATCTAACACTATTGGCCTCCACAGTCCCTAGTTGGACTATAGAGGTTCCTAGATGGATGGATGTATGGATGGATTTATGCACCATATCTTGTTGCTATTCTTAGTAGTAGAAGTTGTTCCTATAGTGACATCACAAGGTATCCCAAAATTCTCAAGACATTCACTAGATTTTAAAATAAAAAACATTTATAAAGCATCATCTACGTGATTGCTGTTTCTTTGTAATCAAACACCAAGACATTTCTTCCTTTTCTGATGTGGCAAGCAATCAGAGAACCAGGAAGCGCTTGATCCAAACATTCCTTTATGTAAGGAGACTTTTTTTTTTTTTTTTGAGAAACCTTGTATGTTTATGCTGGCTTTAGCAATCCTGGTGCTAATTCGCTGATATTTTTAGCATACTTCTAATCAAGTTTCAAATTTTAACAAGGCCAAATGTAAAAGGTTGGGAACTTCCTTTTTTTTTTCCAGAATTCAGTGCAACTAGTGCCGACTGTGACAGGTTGTGTTAGTCAGCGATGGACTGTATAGTATGACGTCGCTGATCGACAGGATTCAAGTGTTGCCTCGTCGTGGTCTTTTTAGGCAGAGATAAGCATAGATTAGAGCTAAGGGCTGATTTGGCTACTAAATATAATTTTTGATCAGTATTAGTTTTGAGGACCCCGTATAAAATGACAGCTGTGTTTGGGAAGATATATTTAAAACTTTCTGAAAAACATCAAACATTTGTACCACATGTTCTAGATTCGCTAACATGTTTTCAATAGTAGAAACTCTTGGGTTTCCTTACATGGCATCATCCCCTAACATTAATTACATTAAAGTTTTTATATATGGGATCTGCACTATAAAAGCCTCCTGATGGCATTAAACCTGCTATTATTTTAATTAAAAACCTTCAAATACTTTGGTTTTCAAATTGTGAGCTACTTATCATTCCCTATAAATAACGTGTATGTTTCTACTATTTAGAGTATATTGTCCAGGCACTAGCTTGTTGCATAGCGTCGTTAGATTAGACTCCTTCAACCACGGCTGCTAAACTCTTGAAACGGCCCAAGATGTAGCGCATATGATGTCATTTTGGACAGCGTGCTGGTCTAACAAGGTCGTCTACCCTGATGGAGGAGATGATACGGATAAAGAACTGTGTTTTGCATAACTACAAGTCTGACAGGCGAAACCAGCAGATGGAGGAGTCTTGTGAAGCTCGTTTATGGCGTGCTTGAGCAGACATCTTGTCATGAAGTGTGCAGAAAGTGTATTCATAGCAAAAAAACCAGGCTGGTGAGGGAACAACTGTTTATAACGGCTGTAAGTAGTAACAGGAACTAATTTGTCTTGACGTTATAGATATAACTGGATACTCATGGATAAAAGTATAATGGGTCATTCCTTAATAATAATGATAATAATAATAACAATAATAAATGTAAAATAGAAAACTTAGGGATGCGTTATACATACATAAATGATGATGTAACATATTTACATTTGACAGATGCAGCAGATCTTATAATATAAATTACAGGACTTAAAGTAAATCTGGATAGTTTAGTTATATAGAGGCATTTCATATGGTATCAAAGTGTAAAAAAAAAAAAAAGATGATGTGGTTCAGTAAATAAACAGGTTTATTTCATAGAGTACAGGCAATCCAGCTCCGCCCCTCATCGAGGTACCACCCAAAGTTGTTGCTTCTTTTGTTCAGAAAGTTTCCTGAAGCGTCATTGATTACTCTCAAAGTGCACAAGAGGAATCTTGGCCCTGGTTTCACTCTGCGTCTCCTGCTCGAGCATCTCAGACTGCAAAACATTTTTATTTAGGTCTATGGTGTGAAAAAATCCTTGGTGTATTTTGGGACATTGTTTGTTCAGCCTTAGCCTAGGACAGTTTCCACATTCTTCCGTGCTGGTGGGTCATCTATGGTCATCTTTCCGAAGCTCATATCATCAGCTTCCACCACCACCGTGCCTGACTGTGAAGCTCTGAGGTTGCACACCTTGAGCTCGAGACAGACTTTTGATTGCTTTGAAGTGTCATCTGTCATATCATCCTTGTACAAGCACAAGAAGCTTCGGAGCGCAGTTCCGTGTAACGCTATGTCACGAGCATTAAATAACAAGAACAGAATTTCTACATGAGTAAAAAAAAGAAAGGAGTACTATACAGTTATGACTAAGTGGTGGCGAGAGCTTTCACAAGCTTGGTAGAAGATTACAGACTGCAATGCTTTCGAGTTTATACGTACATGATTCTAGCATAAACTGAACTTTTATCACCCTGATTAAACTGAATCTGAGCTAGAACATTCCCGTTATCCCTATGTTAACTCTGATCTGTATTTAGTATTTCTGGTTAAAAATCGTGTTCAATTTGTATATGGAAAACAGTTCGCATTGCCACGATGCTAATTCTGTGATTACAATTCGTTTTACAAAATGCAACAGCAAAGCGTTCGCCCTAAAATAAATTGGCCCATCACAACATGCAACATGGCATATCAAGATGGCAAAACTGCCTGTGCATTCTGTCTGGTAATGATGTCACGTCATTACTTGTTATTACTCCTCACTCTTTTGGAGCGCTAGTTACCAGTGAGAAGTGGAAGTTAGCATTTCCTGCGCGTGTGGCGTAGCAGTCTAAAGATGCACCAGCTTATGTTATATATGTCTCAGAGGAAACCCATGACATGGGAGAGAACAAGTTATTGGATGGGAAAATAGCAGGAGGAAAGTTGCCAAAGTGTCTAAGTAAATTTCAGTCCCTTTATCTGTAGACTCATATAAATGACAAAAGCAATCTCCGGTGATTTTAATAATTTAATAATATAAAGCATAGTCATGCAATACAGTCATTTAGAAAAGTCTCGAATCCTCTCGAGATATATGGAAAAAGTGCAATACTAATTGACCCATAAAAGGAAATAGGTTATCTAGGAGGATGAAAATATTTTTTACAACAAATCTTGAAATAAACTGATTTTGTATTTATTCTTATTTTATTTTTATTGATTCATTTTTAGGAATGTAATAAATCGTATTAATCCTATGAATGGAATAGCAGCACTTTATTAAAAACTCACTTCTAAACCCTCCACATGATCTGGTTAAAAAATTGGCTTGTTTTCTTTTAGACCAGAACAATTTGTGCTTCTTGGATCTGCGTGAAGGCTGTGATTCATCCCAAAATCCAGAAACACCATAATTCCAGCATGCAATAAAATATTTAAGGCTTTTTTAAATAAAAAAGGAGCTCATTCTTCATTATGTGAAGTTCTACCAAGATGGCCGAAGTAGCAAAAATAGTCATGACACATCGTTATTTATTTATTTATTTATTTATTTATTACTACTTCTAAAACTCACTAGACGATAGCTTTGTTAAAATAACATTTTCGGATTTTGTAATGTTATAAAACTCAATTATACGTCTTTCAACTGAAGTCTACTGAAAGTGATCCTAATATTTGATGAAAACATATTAAGGGTTTAACAATTTGTCAAAGTTCTATTCTATTATTGTATCGTCCAGCCCTAATTCCCATGATTTAACAGCATGAGCATTATGTAAGCCAGCGACTACTATGATTGCAAAAAATTTGCATGGATTTGGTAAGATGAAGGAGTGGATGGAGACCAGTCGGTTCAGCTGGTTATGTCCATGCCTTCCCTGCTAGTGATGGGCGATCACTCGTTCAGAGGAGAGGTGGGCATCCTGTTTCACTCCTGCGCTATTTTTAACGCATCTATTTTAGATAAGATTATGTTCCCTTGGCCTTAGAGCATTGGAGAGCTGGTTAGGTGCTGGGGTGTTGACTGATCTACTTTACCTGTGTGTAGGAGGTGAGCTGTTCTCATAAAGCCCCTTAAATACCTCCTTTAATTCGGTAGAGTTACAAACTTATTAGTATAGAAGTGCATTAAATGTATGTGTAAAAAAAAAAAAAGTATAGAAAATGCTTAGTTGGCTTGAATTTTGATGTCACACTGTCAGGAAAGACAAAGCAAAAAAAAAAAGCAGAATCAGTTGGGTCAGATTCAGTAAGATGGGAGAAGGATAACAGGAAATGAAGTACTGTAGCATGTGTGAATGAAGGAAGTAAAAAACACAGTGGTGACATCAAGCGCTTACTGAAAGCGAACTCCATGCGGAGTGTCTTATACAGTGTTCAAGGTGAACGTGCAATTCTACATCTAGTTAAAACCACAGAAATCACCCCCTTGTGATTTCAGGTTCTCCTCAACTTTTAGCTCTTTCCACGTTAACAGCATGATGACAAATCAACATAGACGCCCACAAGGCGAACGATGTAAAGTCTCATTCCAAATGAGTGTATTGCAGTATTGGCTTTAGATGAGTTATTTAGTTGAGATACAGGAACGATCGATATATATAGTTAAATCTATAGCGTTGACCATAATGTTTTGAGAAGTTAATTCTGGACATTGGTGTTATCTCACTAAGGTTAGCGAGGCTAGTTTGTTAACGTTTCTGGCTACTATCTGTAGTTCACTAAAGTAGAACAGAACTACACGTACAATGAAGTTCACAGGTTTATGTAATGTGCTTTATCATTTCTATAGACATGGAGTTTTAATAGTTAACAATGAAATCTGCAACATTACACAAAAGAAGACTTCATTCAATGTCGGGACTTTGGAAAGTCAAATGTAAATCTGTTCTGTTCTGTGATTCCCTGAGAGCATGACAAGGTGACCACTAGGTTTCTTAAGAACAAAAAAGAGCCTAGTAAAGGTTTGCTAAAGGTTTATAAATGCTATACCTTAAATGATCAGTGGAACAAACTTGTTTTAAGGATGTTCTACAGCTTGGATATAACTACACATGGATATGGTGTATAGTTCACTATAAAATGTAATGATGCAATACCTTCAGGTTGTGTTTGAAAGCAAACATCAAAGTACAATAATTCGTATTGCATTTGGTCCAAATTAAGATGCTGAAGTTGGCAAAAAGGTGTTCTTTGTCTTGTTGCAAGATTAAGGGATATTCTTCAGTTTGTCCAATCTGGCAACCAAAAACTTAAACTGACTTGCGCCATCAGCAGCTCTAGTGATCTGTGCCTCATTCTTCAATGTTTCATTCTAGTTAATTAAAACCAATTTTCCTCATACTCACGCATATGACAAACGATGACTAAACGATAGAGAGCGGCACTTAAATGTGGCTAAATCCAGACAAAATCCAGTAATGCAGCTCAGCCTTTGCAGCTCAACAGTTACCATAGACACACGTTAACAAAGTCTGATGGGTGCTATTACTTTTGTATCGAAATTATGTTTAGAATTAATTGTGTTAGTTTGTGAATTTGTTTTGGATGATTTTTATCCATTGTATTATAAAAGGACAGTTTACAATAGTTTTTTTTTTATTGCGCATTTAAAATGTAAAGATTCATTTATTCATGTGTATGTTCACACTGTAGGTTAATGTTAACACAAAAAAAGTTCTTGTTTACTGGTATTGTGTTTGAGGAGAAGAAGCAGGGTGGGAGGATCTATTTGAGATGATTACGGTTGTTCCAGGATGAATAAAATTGCTCTCCAGGATGATTTTCAGGAAGTTTCTAAAAACAGTTGTTTTCCTGTGAGCTTCGCTGGGCCTCACTCGTGCTCTCTCTCTCTTTCTCTCCCTCTCTCTCTCTCACTCACTCTCACTCTCCTCCTCCTCCTCCTCCTCCTCTCTCTCCCGAGCTTGGCTGCTGACTAAACGGTTTTGTCAGCTGCCAGCGACTCTCCATGTGTGTGGAACCGTGATGGTGTTTAGGTCTCGAGCTCAGATGGAGGATGCTCGTCTATCACGCAGTTAACTAGTGGTAGCTTGTTAAACTGCTTGAAGGAATTGCTTTAATTTATGGGTGTACATAAAAAAGAAATCTCAGAAAAGACTGGGTATACTTATAAAGATAAGATAAAGGGTGATGAGACTGAATGAAAAGAAGAAAATTGATATATATATATATTTTTAAAGTAGGGCTGGGCCATATTATATTTTGATAAATTCTTACAATCAGATATTTTTTGCAGACAACCTTTACAAAATTTTGCAGAAAGTTGCCTGTTTTTTAACAATAATTTGCTAGATTTGCTAATTTGATTATTTTTGATAATATTACCGACCTAAAATTAAAACCAATTCTTTATGCGATATTTTTTATATATTTTACATTTTAAATTATTTTAAGTTTACTTCCTTCTTATAATCTAGTTATCTACATAATTTATTATGTTCTTTTGACTGTCGTTGCTTTAAAAAAATTTTGCATTCTTCTTCTTTTTATTATTATTATTTGCAAATTTTTCTTTTGTCAGTTTTCTCTTTTGGATCAAAGGTGCTTCTTTATTTATACCCTCCTTATCATCATTAGTTTAGATTTGTAAACATTACATAATCGTATGAATAAAAAATACAATTGGAACTTGATCATATATCATGATCAATATACCATGTTGTAAATGTCACGATATATTATTTTTGTGACATCACCCAGCCCTGGTAAATACTCTTCTCAATGTCTGTCCTCAAAAAAGTTACAGTTGAGCATCTTTTTTTCCTACAGAATCACATTCAAGATTTTTCACTTTATACTTTTTGACTCCTTAATTAAGCACTCAAAGGGTTGTTGTGACAAATCTCACGTATTGTGTAGGAATTCCTGTAAAGTCATAGGTGCTAGCCCTGACCTGAGGAACCACAGGTGTTTTCCACCTTAATGTACTCTGCTGTGTTAACAATAATTAGTCATCAGCTATGCATTTTGTCAATTGTTTAAGCCTGCTTCTAGGATTAGTGTAGCGTATAGTGAGTGGGAAGAAAAAAAAACCGAGAAAAAAAAACGTGAGAGACCGAGGGGGAGGATAGCAGGCCTGCGGCAACTCTGTGAAACCTGTTCCTCCTGAAGCGGCAGTCGTTGCTCTCGAGCCCTCCAACTAGATTGGAAAAAATAAAAAGACAAACCGAGATACAAAGACATGTATGTTTCATCAGTTTACCTGCTGGTCAGTAACGTGCTCCTCTCAGGTTTGAGGTGGAGGAAGCAGAAAATAGAAGCTGTTACCTAATGTTAGCGTCAGTCTCGTCACCAGACTTGTTCATTCATAACTGATAGATGAGACAGTGATGATCGTTGAGTCGATGGATGTGGAGGAGGTGTTTTCAGTGTAGAGTCATGTATGTGGAAATAGTAAATCCGCATTACAGGGTTAAGCAGAGCTCCTCATCGAGACGCTGTTGCATTTAGATGTCCACAAGTTTGTGTCATTGTATCAGCCTTATAGTTTTGGATAGCGAATCATTCACAGAGTGCATGAGCAGGTTTTTTTTTTTTTTTTTTTTTGGTGAAGAGAAATATAAGAGAGAAGAGAAGCTTGGCCAGATCCTCCTCTGAGTGAGATGGCCAATGGGAAACAGATGTTTCTCTGCTCTGGCTCTCAGCTTCCAGCGAAGAGTCTGCCATCCTCTATTTCAGTGGTACAATTAGAAAACTTCAGACTTTTGTCATCAGTCTGTCTGAATGATTTCAGATTTCTTTTAAAAGGTCAGCACTTTTAAGGGCTTATATTTAGTCTCTCTTTTTTTTGCATGTAAATTTAAAGTTATAAAATTTAAAGCTTAAAATACGTTTGTTCAATCCTAGAGCTTAGAGCATAATAATTATAACAGAACATTAACCAATAATTAAGCAAAAAATGCTGCTGAAATGGTGGATAAGGGCCTTGTTATTGGTTGAGGTTTCTAGTAGTCCCGGATTCAAAAACCTCTTTTTTTAAAAACTGACTTGACCAGGATTACAGGTTTTGTTTACTTCATTATCGATTTGTGTTTTTGGTCTAATTTGTTACGAAACAGTGTGCTAAATTCACCTTTGTTCCATAAAAAAAATGGTAATTATTTTGCTAATTTTGATGAAAAAACTAACTAGCTTGAAATACTACTGCCTCATAGGAAAAAAATACTACCTAGAGAGCACACTTACTAAGCTAGTTCATTTAGTTAGTGTTATCAAGGAACAAACAATTGATTTGGCTGATGTGACTACTGTGAAATAAATCACTGAAAGCATGATGAGGCAAATCAAAACTCAGATAGAGAAATGTGAGCCCATTTACTAGATGTTAGCTACTCAGATAACTGATTTAGCTAGTGTTGGTGAAAAACAACACCAAACCTATTGTGTTAAAAAAAAAAAAAAAAAAATGTATGAATAACTTCAAAACAAAGATGATGAAATCCAGGTAGCAACACAAACAAGCTAGTTTCCTAGCAGCAAACTGTCTTGCTAGCTAACACAGCTCATTTTAGTGATGAATGATAAAAGATGATGTGTTTTTTCTTCTTTTTTTGAAAAGGTTTAGGAATTGTTATCTACAAGCTTTAGATTAAAAAAAAAAAAAAAACTGTGATGCTAAAATCCACTGTCCAGCAGTGACAAGGCTAATTTTCTAGCAGCTAATTAGCCAGCTTGCTAGAAATGAGAGGGATTTTTTTAAATGCCATATTTATGTAAAATCCACAGATCCTGTCTTTTTTATTTTTATTTTAAATAAGATCTAGAGATGGTAGTAGTAAGGGTGACTGAGATAATATAAATATATATTTTCAGCATTTGTTTGATAGACCAAGATATGTAGCTTTGCTAACAAGTAACTAGCAAAACTGTTGTGCTGCAGAAAATATCTATGCAGTGTCTATCCATAGATTACATTTTGATAAATATGTCAAGCTCAGTGCTTTTTAAATGAGACGGAAGAACTACATTCTGACTTCAATAAAGTAATATTTGCATCTTCTAATTGATCCAACTGTATTAGTGTAACTGTCCGTGTTCCTGTATTTTGTGTGAATATTTCAAAAGCATGTAGTTCCACCTGTATTTAGGTATTTGTCGCCGTATCCGCTTCACTGCAGGCTTGTTTGCACTACATGCCTTTCTCCTACTCGTAACGCTCCTGAAAGTAGTGCTATATACACAATCTGACAGGTTTAGCATGTAGCAACGTATTCCTATAACGATATACCTTCTTTCCAAGGAGGTCAATATAATTAGAGATAATGAACGAGCAAGATAGCCAAGAATTCTACTGCGCAGTCTTCGTCCCAAGGGGTTCATCTGAGCTCAGCATCTCTTTTAGCATGAGGCTTTTTTTTTCTTTTCTAAATCCCCCTTAGCAACAAAGACAATGGACCAAAAACAGCGAGGTGAAAAGCAGATCGCTTCCGTCTCTAGCAACACGATACAGGAGAGTCTGTGTACAGCTGGAGAACGGGGCCTTGTCCATCATTTCCTGGTTGTCTTCTTTTGTTGGTTGCATCAGTAGCCAAAAGTAAAAATAGGAAAAGTTTTATGTTTTGTTTTTGGATTTTTCTTCTGGTATGAGAAGTGGATTTTAGAAAAAAGAATAATAGGAAGAGCAGAAGGTGTTCATTTGTTCATACGGGGACCATATTGAGTCATTTGTTGTCCTATATTTCTATTTACTTTTGCAGGATCTGTGCAGAAAGGATAACACTCAAGCTAATAATTAGAGTGGATCGGTTGACACCTATACCCACTTTAGCAGTTCGTCCGTACTTCACGACACTGTTTATCTGCTGTGGTTTAAGTAGGAGTAATCTGGTCTTCTTGGTTTCTAAGAGGTTTTTTTTTTTAAGTGAAACATCTTGTAAAAGAAGTGAATGATCATGATGGAGGAGGAGAAAACGTAGAAACGAGGCAAAGTTCACTGCTGTCGTCTCTCTGGCCTAGTTCAGCTCAGGGTTGCAGTAAATATTAACTCCCTTATCACAGGGCATAGGACATGCTCAGCTAGTCTGCAGGGCAAGACCAACGTTCTCAGTGTTCGTTTATGTTGTGTCGAGTTTAGCCCAGAATAAGGGTAATCCTTTGATCTAAAATTACAGTTTTACAGCATTTCATTTGTCATTTTTAGGGCAGGAAACATAATCCAAATAACCGCTGATGGCAGAAGCACTTCACTGTTTAACCTCTATTAAAGCTAAACTGTAACTAACCAAGCCTTGTGTTAATAGATATCGTTTTTGGTATACTTTATTTTTTCATAATTTTTGACATTGTTTCTTTTCTTTTCACGAGGGATGTTCGAGTCAAACCGGACTTTTGATTGTGCGGAATAACAGAAAGTACGCTGAAAGTAAAACTCCCTTTATTTCTCTATATAATCCCCTACTACACTAATGCACTTATCCCAGCGTTTTATTAGTGCTTGGATAATATCAAGGTAGAAAGCGAGGTCTGGACTTCTTTAAAACTTTTGCTCCATTCAAATGTTTTACTGTATGCGGCTAAGGCTTGTCAATCAGTTTCACGCCTTTATTCATGAGAAGTCCCATTTTGACTTGAATGCCCCTCGTAAATAGGGCAATGCACAATTCCCTCACACATCCTTTACACAAAGTGATATTACAAATATTTGTGTACATGCAAGAAATTATGCAACATATATATGGCTGAATCTGAAATGCTTTTCTAGTACACAATGTAGTTCTATAAAACTATCATTATCATGCATGTAGTAAAAGTAAAAACGTTGTTTTTGATTTAACTTTTCTGTTTAAAACATAATTAATGATTGCATTAAAATAACCTATGTAATGAGCATGTACAATGAATTGTAAAAGCTTTCAGAATGTACTTGTTGTCTTTACCGTATACTGTAGTTATGATGGCATTATAATGACCTATGTAGAGCATCATATATAGTGCATAGAAAGCCATTTCAGATTTGGCCTTTCTGTTCACTATTTATATCTATAACTGTATCATACTGACCTGTCTAGTGAGCACATACAGTACAATAAATAGAAAGCATTTCCGTTTAAAATGTTTCATCTATTTCAGAATTGTGTGTTTAAATCCTAGATTGCCTGGGAAGTGTAAAATCTGGTAAAACACAAATAACAGAAAAAGTATAAATCATGCTCTTATTAATATTTATGACTTAGCCACAGGCTAAAAAAGTATTTCAGTCCTTATTTATTTATGAACATGTGTGTGTGTGTGTGTGTGTGTGTGTGGTTGGTAGGTGCAAAAAGTAGCATCAGTGTCCGTTACTGCAAATATCCTCTTCACCCTTTCGACCTGCCGCGGCCTAGCATAGCACATGCAGCCGAGGTCAAGCGCTGCCATGCTTCCACACACACACACATAACAAGACTAAAGTTATGAGAGCTTAGCTGTAGTGCTATTTAGTGTTTAACCAATTAGAAGCATGTAGCTTGGTATTAATATAATTTAATCCTTTTTAAATAAGCTGTAGTGGTGTTTCCATTAGGATGCAGTTTTTTTAAACTCCAGATGCCATTGTGTGTAAAGTTTCACTAAGCGCTGCTATTGCATCTTCAAATACTCCCAGTTCCAGCTCCAGCCCTGCCCTGTGTTAACTGTTTGAAGCCGCTGTGTGTTAAATGAATGGCTCTAAATCTCATCAGCACACCCGAGAGGCCAAAGTGCACAAGATTAGGAATGTTTGAAACTTTAAAGATTTCCTACGGACTCTGGTCGCACACAGCGGCTGTGGAAAGCTGCTGCCAGCTATCAGCGCTCCGACCTGCCGAGATACGAGAGTCTGTGAGAGCGGCATTTTATTTCACACGATAGCGATTTGAGGGAATGATGGGAATTAGCAGCCACTCCTAATGCAAACCAGAGAGGCTACATGGCTGACATTTACACCGGAGAACCAACCTTTGTTTTTCCTGCTGGTTTTTATACAATATATGTTGGACCTCTCATTCATTCCAGGCATTAGCTGGGGGCACACACTCCTATAGGCCAGGAAGAGTCACTTGATCATTCTGGCCTGGTCGCTCACACACCGTTTCCTCTAGTGGCTAATGGCCAGAGCGACTTTAGAGTCATTGAATCGGACTGTTTTGTTTATGTGTCGGTTTCTGATCATTGACATGGTGCGTACTTTGATCAAGAAACCTGCTCAGCTGCAGGAGAAAATCTGATTCTTTTCTTCACAGCGTATTGTTGCGTGTTTAAGGTGTTTTAAATGTTTTTCTTTTGTTATACAGTAATAGTGAGTTTTAAATTGTAGTTGTATAGGTTAAATAAAAAATAAAATTTTAACATGCCAACTAAAATGGGTTGAAAAACTCTTTAGCATCTTTGCAGAATCACTGAATATGCATGATGTGCAAATAAGAAATGCCTGCATCACAAGAACTGTAGCTACTGAATAGTCAACTGCTAGAAAATGTGTTTGCAAATATGAGATTTAAATATGATTTTCAGCCCTGATTACACATATTGAAAGTCATAATGTCATTTTAAAAATGATTTGTGTTTCTATATTTTGTTCATCATTAACATGTAAACTAAACCAGGACTTTTGAGAGGTTTATTTCTCTATATAATCCCCTGCTACGCTAATATTCTCATCCCAGCGTATCACTCATGCTTGGACACCAAGGTAGAAAGTGCGTGAATTCAGAGACATGATCGGACCACCTACTTCACATCTGACATGCTGGCCTCCCAGGAACTCCTTCAATGGCCCAAACATGTGGAAAGGGCTTGGAGCGAGGTCAGGACTATGTGGGGGATAAAGAAATAACTCCCAGCCAAGTTCCCACAGACAGATGCGTCTCTTGTGCGAGTTGGCAACAAGGAGGATCAGGGGTTCCACCCGCTGAATGTTCACATGAACTACTGCAGTGATATTGTCATTCTCAGACATACAAGTTTCTTTCAAATGTTTGCGCAATTCAAATGTTTTACTACGGCTAAGAGTCTCATCACCGTTTCATACGCCAGACATTTCTGTACAAGTGGCAATAAAAAAGAAACGCCTCTCTATAGTTTGTATTTGTCCAAAGGGACATCGGTTGCTTTGTTTCAATTTCTGTTTCGGTCTTCTCAGGAATTTATCGACAATTGAAAGTTTGTCACAAAAACATCAGTCTTTAGGGTGATCCTGGTTAAGGTTGTAACGTATCTGTCCCACGAACACTGGATAGGAGGTGAGAATTCACCCTGGATGAGACGCCAGACACACAAATTCACACCCCCGTTCACGTTGCCCTAGGGGTGGGTTAGAGTCACTGGTCTCTCGAAAACAAATCTATAAACATCTATAAAGCGAAATATATTGCGTTAAGTAAAAAGAATACAAAATTCTAGATTCCTCCCAAACGTTCTAGAGTTTAGCGCTACGTTAAAGTTCTGCTGGAGACGAGCTCTAAAGTCGACGCGCCGGATGATGTACTGCAGACGCCCTTATTTAGTTAGCAATTATCTGCATCTGGTAGCTCATTTGATTTACAGGACAGTTTAACAAGTTACTATTGCCCTTTAAAATGCCTTTTAATCCCCCTCGAGCAAAGCCAATAGATTCAGTCATGAGCCGGTGTAGTAGGACCGCGCACTTTGTTTGTACACAGAGTCAGAAATGTCATAGTGATGCTGTGTGTGTGTGTGTTTGTGTGTCTGTGAGAGAGAAGTGGTGGCTAAATAGCATTGACAGAAGATTTACCTCAGAAGATAAAGATAAAACAGTGAGACTGAAAGGCGGGGGAAGGGAGCGAGAAGTGAAATAAGAGCGACATTCAGAACTACAGACTGTCAGAGAAAAAGAGAGAGTGTTTGTGTGTGTGTGTGTGTGTAGATGAGATGAGTGGGAGGCTGTGAGTTCTACAGTAGAGACAGAGCAGAAGCGCGCAGACACACACACACACAAACACACACACAACCATCAGACACACTTTCTTTCTGACCTACTTCAGCTCTTTGCTTTCCTGATGTATTTTCTGGACCTTAGACAGTGACTGTGTGTGTGTGTGTGTGTGTGTGTGTGAGAGAGAGAGATGCTGTACCTCAGCGTTATCCTACGTTCACACTAACGAGCAACAAATCGCTCCTCTCGCTTGTGGCCTTGTAGCGAGTGAGACTCTTTCACTTGTGGGTGTATGTCTTTTTTTGTTTTTTGTTTTTTTCTACATCTCGATAAGTAACAGTAGTAATAGTATATTAAGCCTTACATACGCTATACAACGTATACAAGTTACATGCTAAGCTTCGAACTAGCATGGTGGGGAGGTTTAGCAAAACCTACTAAAAAAAAAGCTAACAGTACAAACCGCAAAACAGGCACCAACGATCTTAGCTAGTAACTTCAGAACTTTTGTTATATACCGTATATACTTTTCTCGTAATATATAAGTACATCCGCATGCGAATTTAATCCGTTCCGGAGGCGAGTTCTTTAGACGACAATTTGTACAACACTATAATCATATTTGTTGCAAATAAAAACAAACAAAACACTTAGAAAAGACATGTAAAGCATGAAATAAATAGACATTAAATCTGACTTAACCTTAACTTAGGATTCCTCTGTATGTACTGTATGTCTCCACTAAATCTTGCACAAAATGCAAAAAAAAAAAAAAAACCCTACACACAAAAATGATGTAAATTCCTTTTGCTTGACTTTTCACTGACGCAAAAGTTTCGAACGGCTCCCGGACACACGCGCAACTTAGCCGGCTCGGTCCGTTCGCTCGTATGCCGGAAATGCTTTGTATGCAGAGGCAAAATTCTGGCCAAATTTCAGTTCTTAAGGCGCAAATTTCACAACACAGTCACAACAGGACTGCAGAAGTGTCGTTAACCGTTATTAGGATACACTATGTTTTTTTCCCGTTGATAATCACCTTCAAGGTGTATTTCAGAGTGTATTTTTCAGATTACCTGACCACACAGATAAAAGAGTACGCTGGCAATGCATAGCTTCTGTTCTCCTGATCATTTCCATATGCAGGTTGACGTGGTGAACTCTGTAACTTACTCAGAAGGACCAGGGGTCAGAGATCAGGGGTTAGAGAGGGTTTTGGGATTCAACCGTATGTTAGAAGCACCGTTAGCTTTGTAGCTCACGTTTTGACACGCAGGATCCAGAGGCGATTCAGAACGACTTACTGTAGAGGCGATTACTAAGGAGACAAGTGTTGCTTATGATGACAGCATTATCAAATGAAAGTGATTCTGTGACTCTGGGTTTTGGCACCGGTATCCGGTACGTAACGTCCCTTTTGCCATCCAGAAGTGGGCGGGAGCATGGCAGACAGGCACTGGTGTCAGATCTGTACATGTATTACTGAGCAGTCATGTATGACGTGACAACTTATGGATATAAGTTTTTCTTTCGTATAAATGAGAGCAAATTATGCATAACAACAGGATTGAATAAACTCCGGACCTCATGCACTGGTTATGGAAACTACCCGAGGAGTCGTTAAGATTTATGGTATCATGGCTAATTTGCATAGAAGTGAGAGATGTTACTCGTCGTTTGTCACTCGCCTTCAGGTTGTGAAATGAACGATCACCTGTCACTATTTGTTGCTTGCTATCATGAACGTAGGTTGGAAAAGTCTGTAATCAGATCTGTGTTTATCGAGAGAGAGAGAGATATCTGGGGGGGGTAATAACGATTTCAAAAATCAGAACGATCAGAAGCGTACGCCGGGGCGAGCGAGCACCGGGCCGGTGTTTTAAATAGCCTGGAATGCGCAGTGCTGGAAAGGGGTAGGAGTTCAGCAGCCATCACGGTGCAACGTGAGGTTCTGCTCAGGACGGCAGCTGTGTGAAAGCCGTCACTTCGGCGTCTCTGGTGTGTGTGTGTGTGTGTGTGTGTGTGTGTGTGTGTGTGTGTGTGTGTGTGAGAGAGAATCAGGTGTGTGCTGCTCAATCGTCTTTTCTTATCCAGAGAAGACTGTTCCTTAAGACACTTATCCTTCTGCTCAAAAGATGAAGGATGCTGACTGTCATTTTCAGCAGCACAAGACCCCATCCACTCACTCGTTTGTAACCCACCGCTCACGGCTGTACTGCCTGAGCCAACACGTATTCAAAAAAAAAGCCAAAGGTCACGTCAAGGCCACCTGTTAGAAATGACAGCTGAGTGCCGCTTCTCTTCGCTCTGCTCCCCCTCCAGTCTCTCTCAGTCTCTCTCACTCACACACTCACTCCTCCTCCTTTTCCTCCTCCCCCTATCCCCCCCCCCCCCCCCCCCCCCCCCCCCCCCCCCCCCCCCCCCC
>JAOVVA010000024.1:15909203-15921299 GCA_028565275.1 Leiocassis micropogon
AATCGTCTCCCCTGCTGGGTCTTAGTGCTCGTCTCTCACTGGTATAATCAACATCCGTGCACGCATTTTCTCCCTCAGCCTGTCGTTGTGTGTGTGCGCGTGTAATTTGACACCGAACCGGTTCACACACTCACTCTCTCGCCTTTAGTGTGTGTGTGTGTTTGTGAACCAGCACGTCAAATTACGCGTGCGTGTACACATAATGACGGACCCAAACACACACACACACACACACACACAGCGCCTGCGCGCATAAACGGAAACACTTATCAGTCTGGATTTATTTTTACTTTTTTTTTTTTAAAGGTAAAGTGCAGGTTGATTTTTTTATTTTTTATTTTTTTAGTTATATTTTGTATTAATAATTTTTATGTATTTATTTTTTTGGGCTGTTTCCAGTATTTCTTATGGGAAAATTTAATTTGGTTTACGAGTGTTTTGGAATAACACTCCCGGAACGAATTATGCTCGTAATTCAAGGTTCCACTGTAACAAATTTAAAAACAAAATAACAAAACCGAAAACAAAATAACAAAACCCAAAACAAAATTCAAATCAAAAAAATAAAAAGTAACAAACCCCAAAACAAAATAAACCAGTAAACACAAGGACAATTCAGGCGAACTGGAAATGGTATAGTTGGTGAATGAAAGTCTAACCACTGATTGGACGAGACACCTGCCACTCATGATCAGCTGTAAGAATTTAACTCGCAAACCACACCTACCTTTTCCAGTTTATCTGAATTGTCGTTATATTTTTTCATTTGTTTTGTTTCGCACTTCTCGACCACCATAAAAAGTGCTATGTTCGTTGGAATAACACACTTTGCGGCGTGCTTTTATAGGAAATAAATCAACTCCGCCATCCATGTGGAGTGTTCTATGATCTCTCAATCAGACCCTCATTTTTTAGTCCAAACATTATTTGTGATATTAAATTCATCTTCTGGAGTGATTTTGAGTGTTTGATGTGTTCTTTCAGGAACATGCACAACAACCTGCGGATCACACGCATCCTGAAGAGTCTGGGCGAGCTCGGCTTCGAGCATTACCAAGCTCCGCTCGTGCAGTTCTTCCTGGAGGAGACACTGGTCAAGAAGAACCTGAGCAGCGTCAAGCGCAGCGTCCTCGACTATTTCCTGTTCGCCGTGCGCAACAAGCGCAAGCGCCGTGATCTCATCAGCTACGCCTTCCAGCACTTCGAGCCCAAGGACAAGTTCGTGTGGTGTCCGAGAAGAATCCAGAAACGGCTCAAGAAGAAAGCAGAGGCAAAGCGGCAGGAGTCGCCGAGTAGAAACAAGAGAGACGGCGAGAACCGAGAGGATGACGAGTCGGCGCGCATCGAAGGTTCGTCGGTGGACCCAGAACCAAAAGATGAAGGTTCATCGGTGGACCCAGAACCAAAAGATGAAGGTTCGTCGGTGGACCCAGAACCAAAAGATGAAGGTTCTTCAACAGATCTGGTACCTCTGAACAACGGCAACCACATTGATAACGGAGAGATGGACGTCTCGGCCGCTGAAACAAACACCGCTAAGAGCGATGAAGATGAAGAAAACGTGATCACACCAGACACAGAGAGCACGTCGTTTAAATCGGATCAGGACATGACCCAAGTCAAGGACGTCGAAGAGACCAAGAACATTTCATCATCTCAGAAGGGATCGAGTTTTGGAACGCAGGTCTCACAAAGCCCCAAACACACCTTAAAGTCCTCACCTCGTTTTGAACGAGCGGGAAAACTTGCCAGAACCAAGGAGAGCGCGCCTTTAAGAATTAGCGATTATGCGAAATCTTCAGGAGATGCCCCAAGCTCGCCGGATAAACCGGGTCTTCATTCCGAGACAAACGGCGGTGAGAAAACCAATGGCACGGACACGGCTCAGCTGATGGAGACCGAGCCCTGCTGCGGGAATGCTTAAAAAAAAAAAAAAAAAGATAATCTTTCGATGAATTAGTGTCTAGATAGCAACAATAATTTTGGAGGAGGGGAAAAAAAAACTCGATATCAAAATCTTATAATGTGAAAATTATTCTTTAAACAAAAGGATGAATTCAGTCGTTTGTTTTGTTCGTTCGAGGTAAAAGATGTAAATGCTTATTTTATTTTCATTTTCAAAAAGTCTACCTGTATATGAAGCTGTTAAATCTTGCCATAATTGTTCCTCATATTTTTATTTAAATTTCTTTTCACTCATTTTGATGATGATGATTGTTGGGTGTTGATAATTAGCACTTTTCTTTTTGAGGTCGTGATGCAGGAAGAGAGAGTTGAAATGTTAGTTTGTTAATCTAAAGAAGAAGAAGGAAAGAAATTAAAACGAGTATATGAACTTCATTAGATTCTTCATACTCGATTCAGCGCACTGAATTGATTTCGTAATCAGGCAGTACGGTTTTGTTTAGTTTTTCAGTTTAATTCTATTAAGTATTGCGCAAGTTTTCCGACTAATGATATGATTCTTTTATTTATTTATTTTTTTATTTAAGAACATTCCAGTTGTCTCTGGCTACTTTATCATGAATGCCACATGTATACTCGCTTATCCTGGAGCTCTCAGAAGTGAAGTACACTCTAGATCTCTAGATCATGTTCATGGAATCAGCTTGAGACAACATTGTGGCATTATGATGCCATTTTATAACAGCTGTTATGAAATGGTTTAATTGCATTCACGAAGAGATGCATATAATCAGGAAAAAGATAAGCCTAAGAACTTACGGTGATTGATTTATTGGTATTCTGACGCTCGACATGTTCAGAGAAAATCTTTCCCACACTTTTACAGTACACCACCCTCATTATTATACCTCGTTCACGTTACAAGCCGCGTTGCCCAATTCCAACTCAAATGTGTTTTTGTTTTTTTGTTGTTTTTTTTTTTAAATCAGATCGGATTTACATGTTGTGCCTTGCGTTAGCTGTTTCAGTGCATGTTGTTAGCACTGCTATGAAATCCCCACGCCGCCGGTGCTGACTGATGATGTCATTGAGCGTCCTAAGCGTGCACAGAATCACATTATTTCCGATCTGACCGTTCTCATTCAAGTCACCTGACCATGTAACTGATAGATATCCGATCTACAGGTAGGGTCACGTACAAAAATAGCTTCAATCCAATCTAAAAAGCATCAGATTTGTGAGTTCACACAGCATAAATAAAAAATCTAATCTGTCACATGGTGATGTTAAAGTCGCCTGTGATCTGCATGTCCTACGAGACAACATGTTGTCTCGTAGGACATGTTGTCTCGTAGGACATCCTGTGGCCGATTTTACCATTCTTGAAGTTTGATTTAATGTATTGCTTTGGTTCAATTTGTCTTTCTCTGATTTTCTCTGATTGATTGATTGATTGGTTAAATAATGCGCATGATTGAGTTGGTGAAAGAATCATGTTCCTAATAAAGTGACTAGTAAGAATATATTGTGTTCAAGATCACAAGCATCATTATACTTTCCAATAAAATAGGATCACAGACTATTTCGATTTGCTGACTAGTATCCTACATAAAAGAATTTTATTAGCTTTTTGTTTTGTTTTTGTTTTGTTTTTTTACATTTTAAATATAGTTTCCAACGCATTTGGCTGGTGTGAAACAAGATCATGAAGTTTGATCTCATCTCTTTATGGATTGACGTGCTGAGCACTCAAGGACTTTGGGAAACGTTCCACGCTTGTGAATGCAGCCTGTCGACCCGGTTTGGAATGTACTGAAATGTTCTGCATTTCATTTGATTTCTCTTTTTATTCCAGATGAACGAAAAGTAAAAAGAAAAAAAAAAGAAAAAATCAACATGTTGACTTGCACTATTTTCTGACCGAGTATTTCAAGGAATCTCTCTACTGTACCTGAAGGCTTTGACTTTTATTCATCTAAAATACCCGAGTATGAGATGAGGATGCACTCGGAGTAGTCAAGAAGATTGGGGGAGGGGCGGGGTCTAGATCAACACGATTTCTTTTTTTTTTTTTTTTTTTACCTTTTTTTTTTTCATTAAGTGCATGATGTAAGTCTGTCTTATAAATGCTTCTAAAACAAAACAACCAATTCCAATAAACAACTGGACATTGAACTTTTAAGAAACACTAAATGCAAAGTATTTATTAAGCTGAATAATTCCAAAATAAAAGTCAATTTAAATATAACTTGTTTTAAACGGTTTGTGTGAAGAAACCTGCAAAGAACACACATTTCCAGCGGCGCGGTGGCGTAGCACCTCATTCCCACAAACTGTTACATTAGTGGGATAATTACATTAAAATCTACCTTTGTGATGTATTACGTTTGTGTGTGTTACAGTGAATTATCTTTGTGTGTATACTGATGTTTTGTGAACATGTGACTATCATGACAGCATGATACTGTGCATTTACATTGATAATTACAATCAAGGTGTATTTCTGGGCCACAAAAAAAAAAAAAGACCTCCTGGGTTACCTGATGCTTTGACAAAAAGAAAAGAGAGTAACCCAGCAATAGATGCAGTATGTTGTGGTGGAATTAATAACCTATTCTGAGGAGAAACAAGTGTGTGAAAATGGATTAGGAAGGTAATAAGGAGATTAATTTGCAGAAGATTGATTTATCCTCAGGTGGTGTACAAACATGATTCCTTCTCGATTCGGTGCCGTGTCTGAGCTCATTCAATGCTTCTGATGCTGTATGCTTAATAAAATGATGTGCAGATAACATTAACTCATACTGACATGTCAAGCTTCCTAATTAATAGCTAACTAACTGGTCCAGGGTTGAATCACATTTAGTGTAAAATGGAAAAAAGTCCACTATGTACGGTGTACAGTGCTTTGTTCCACACTCCTGGTAGTGCCATTGTTCAAGAGGGATTCAGCCTTGTGTCATATTTGGGATTCAGCCTTGTCTTAAAAGCGAGTTAGTTAAACAAAACACAGCCAGGTCGGAGACGATTCAGAAACTTACTTAGAAGCAAATACTAGGGAGACAGCGTGTTGTTTCAATGGCATAATGTTATCAGATGTGTTTTTGTGCTGAAATGCTTCTGTGACTGGATTAAATGTGGGTGTTGGCACTGGCATCCAGTGAGTAACGTCCCCACATTGTGACAACAAGTGTGAAAGGTATCTCGGATTTAAAGTCACACATTCCAGAGAGATTACCCTTCTGCCAGTCACTGAGAAGCTCCATGCTGCTAAATCAGCTAAACTGTCATCTGTTCTCATCCTGCTGGACCTCTCAGCTGCATCTGACATAGTGAACCACATCTTATCTATTCTAACAAGCCTTGGAATCTGTGGCACGGCATGGCAATGGTTTACTTCCTACCTAGAAGATAGGTCGTATGTGGCAACATGGATGGGATCCACATCTGTCCCATGCAGACTCTCTACTGGAGTCCCACAGGGCTCAGTACTTGGTCCTCTCCTGTCCAATATCTAATTGGGTTATTCAACATGGATGGGATCCACATCTGTCCCATGCAGACTCTCTACTGGAGTCCCACAGGGCTCAGTACTTGGTCCTCTCCTGTCCAATATCTAATTGGGTTATTACACCCCCCCCCCCCCCCCCCCTACCCCCCCCCCCCCCCCCCCCGCCGTTCTGCGTTAACCCCTTAGGGATGGTCCACCCAGTATGCAAACACGCTTGCTTGTATTTGTGCGCTCTCTCTCTCCCTCTTGCTTCTCGCTTCTCTATTTAAGCTTGTTTCCTTTTCTCTTCTTCTGCTTCTCTTTCTCTCTATCCTTAAATAAGTCCGGTGTGTTCTCATGAACCGTGGCTCGCTCTGTCTCCATGCTCTGATTAATGCAGCGGCGCGGCCGGCCAACGCCGTGCTTATGTACCCGAGGGGTTCAGAACACTGGGTCACACATTTTGCTCAATGAGGGGTTCAGTGCTGCTCGTGCACGGGGCTGTGGAGGTGCAGGAAACCAGTTAAAGTGGTGATGCGAGAGAAGCGGAAAGGAAACGATGAAGGCGAACAGAGAGCCAGAGATGTTTGCTGATGTAAAAATATACAAGAGGACTCTTTCCAGCGTTGTGCATAGAGCTGGGCGATACAGCAAAAGAAATTATCATGATATAATGTTTCATATCATTCGGTATCGGTAATTATTGAATATTTATAAAAAAAAAAAAATTTAACCACTTTATTTTTTGTGCAAGCTTGCTCACTCTTGGAAAGTTGCGCTCATGTAGCACTAAATCCAAAGAAACTATAGTGGATGATTACGCAACTATTAATTAACTTTACTCACAGATAGCCGAGTGTAAGCGGTGGCCATAACACTGCGACCGAGTCCAGTCGTTGACTGAAGCGGCTCACCATATTCACCCCGCTTACACTCAGTGTGATGCACGCTTGGTTGCTTTCATTCAGACCCCATGAGAGCAGCGCATCAGCTAGGTTTTTGCCAATAAATTCACTCGTGGGGTTTCCGGGAAAATATGCAGTTTCCAAGCATTTACTCTTTAGATTCCATTTGTCATTGAAATGTACGCTTAAGCTGATGTACGGGTCACGCGTGCGGCTTGTCCAGACGGCAGCTCGCTCTCCACTGCTTTCCTACACTCCCAATAAAGTGCTGGGATTTTACTCACTCACTCATCTTCTAAACCGCTTTATCCTGTATTCAGGGTCGCAGGGACCTGGAGCCCATCCCAGGAGGCTTAGGGCACGAGGCGGGGTACACCACACACACACACACACACATTCACACTCTCATTCACACACTACAGACAATTTGGGAACACCACTTAAATTAATCTACATGTCTTTGGACTGTGGGAGGAAACCGGAGTACCCGGGGGAAACCCACCAAACACGGGGAGAACATGCAAACTCCATGCACACAGAGCCGGGAATCGAGCCTGGCCGGGAAGTTTTAGTATTTCTTCGGCAATGTAGGACGCGATCACGTGGGTTATATCAAGGCATTGGTGCCGAGTATCTCCATCGCACAAGCAAGTTGCTTGTGTTTCCATACTTGGCCGGGACGTTTTTTTATTTTTTTTTATTTTGCAAAGCTTACACACAACATTGTTCTGGTGTTGATCAGAAGAAAAGAAACCAAAAAACTGGTGAGCTGATGCATCTTTTTTGATTCACAATCTCCTCCCTGCTGCGTGGCCCGGCACTCATTTCCGCGTGTGTTATTCTGACATGAGTTGGTGATGACGCAACGCGTCGTGGCTGCGTAAGCTTATTGGCGGTTTCCTGGTCACTCGTGACACGCTCATTCATCCGGAGATCTGATAGGCTGTTGAGATTAAGGCGCAGTTTTATTATTTTAATAAAACTACAGCGCTTCATACCGGACATTTTTTTTTTATCATTATCGACGATGGTGTACCGTCAATAAATACCGATACCGTTTTATCGCCCAGCCCTAGTTGTGCACATTAAAGGTGAAAAAAAAAAAAAGAAATCACAAACCCGGTTGTTCTCCTAGTGCCTTGTGTGGAAAGGCTCTTTCCAGGAAAAGGGGGTAGATTTCAGTGTGGTGTGTGTGCAGCTATGTTTGTGGTTGCTATAGAGAACACTTCACCCTGATCCCAATAGTGTTTGTTCTGATGTATCTAACTTTATTATAGATCCAGAAACATGTCTTTGTTCTGCCACTTCTTTCACGGTTTATGAAAAGGAACTAAAGGAACAAGGAGAAATCATCTAAGAATCTCGTCTTGCGTTCAGAAACGAAGCAAAAACCGCGTCCTGTCGCGTTTCTCCCGAATAAACGCATCCTATCGTTTACCAGACCAAAAGCAAGAGAAGAGACGGTATTAAATAGAAGGGAAGATAAGGTGAGGAGATTAGAGGGACGAGCTGTCAAACCAGTTCAGCCTGAATCCCCTTCCAAGGTTCTCCTTTCTGTGAATCCTTCTCTGCGAGTCATGCAGCAGCCCCCACCTTTAGCAACACTCACCACCCCGCCTTCTTCATCTCCACCGAGCTGAAACCGATCCAGGAGCCGCACGGCCTGTGGAGCAAGCAGAACGTGATAGCCGGTCGTGCCAACACTTGCCCGTGCCACTCACTCTTGGATGCAGGAGCAGGTGATCCTGAGACTTCTTGTAAAAGTGAGAGAGTGGTTTTATTCAGAAGCAAATAAACAAGTTGTGAAACTTTTTTTTTTTCTTTTTTTTTTTTTTGGTGGTTCGTCCTGACATCTGCCTGCGTTCCCTAGTTTGTTGGTTTATATTAACCAGGATTGCAACTTTAATTTCAACTCAGGTATACAGTCAGGATTGGCATCTTTTGCTCGTTCCTTATCCCCTAATCCTGTCCATCCGCTTTCACCCTTGGCTTCTTCCCACCCGTCTATCCTTCCTTTATCCCTTCATCCTTCCATGCTCCTATACGTATAAATGCCAACTCGATTCTGTTGTACGTCAAGTAACGCAAGTTCATCTGAGTACTGTTGGTATTGGCCGGCTGTCTGGAAACCCACCTGGCCTTGCTGGGTTTGTGTGGTGGCAGGAAGTGTCAGTTTACCAGCTTAGCGAGCAGAATAAGAGCACACTCGTTCTCCTGTTACCATCAAACAAAACACTGGTGCTCTGAGATGATGTCACTCTCTGTCTTGTAGGTCTTTTCAGAAAAGGCCTCTGTCTTGTCATTGCAAGAGAAGACAAGATACCGAATTTTACCTTGTCGCTGAAATCGGGCCGTCAAGAGAAGTGCGGTGTGGCTTAATGAGGTTTCGGGTCCTTAAGGTGTTATTAAGTGCGTTCATGTTTCCAGGTCAAAGAGACGTAGTGACGATGTAAAAGATCTACACTTGATACCCGTTAACTCAAATGCTTTTGTTACCAAATGATCGGGGAATATTTTAACGGAATCGTTATTAGAGATATTATGATTAAACTTTGGACCGATGTTGTACAGAAATCGAATCTACTTTTATATTATTGCTCACTGTTGTACGTTTCCTGTCAATGCCATATGGTGTCGTCATGTATATAATCTTTATTTCAGTTTGAACCCGTTGTTAGCTAAAAGATAACGGCGACAGTGACATCCTCACACGTCTTCCGAAAGGCTTCAAGAAATATGAAATGGAGAACAAAAAAAAATCAGGTTCCGTCCCGTGCACTAAGAGTTTTGGTTTTGGTATCGTATCGAAAAATTGGGGATAAATGAAATGGGTGCAACCGCCAGGGTTCCAGGTTCGATCCTGATTTTGGGTGTGTGAAGTTCTGCAGGTTTTTTTAAGGTTCCTCTCACCCCATAAAAGCTCAGATTAGCTACTCTAATTATTGTCTCTACTCAGAGATGGACCATCTACTTATCCAGAGTATATTTCCACTATGCACACAGTGTATCTCTGGTTAGACTCCAGATCCATCAGGATGCTTCAGCTGCATAATGAGGAACTTTTCTTCTTTCTTTATTATTCGTTTCTGTTGGTCGGACGCTACTCTAGAGGTGTAAACCGTAGCTGGACTATCAGTTCAATCCGATTCGATCCGTTTGTGCTCTGCGATTTTCCATTCGATTCGTTAGTACTAATGTTTATTGTGTTATTTGTCTCAACCAGCTGTATATCGTACAGGTTCTAAAGTATTAAAAACTTGTAAAGTATTTTTTTTAAAAATGCAGCAACTTGGGTCTTTGGTTTTGTACCTCGATATAAAGACATGGGATCGTTTTAAATCGTACGGCCCTTTTGAACACATCATATTTTAATTATTAGGCGAGTGCGTGATTGGCTTGTGAGTGTTTTATTAATGTGATGAGTGTGTGTGTGTGTGTGTGTGTGGTTCTGACGTGTCTGGCCCTAATCTCAGAATAGGGAAGTGTCAGAAACATCTGACACTACTGACTGGAGCGTGCTCGCCGCCTCGGGTTCAAATAAAAATCTCTCACATGCACAGCTTCGAATCTCATCAGTGACACAGGTACAGAGGGTAATGCTGAAGAGGTGTTGATCAATCTCCCGGTGATCTTTGTCTATGTGTGTGCGTGCGTTTCAGTGTGTGTGTGTGTGTGCACACACGCATACTCTGGCAGCTATGCATTCCAGACCACTCCCAGCTCTCAGCACTGTTAGCAAAGCTTCAGGCCTTTTGAATGGCATTCAGAACTTCTAATGAATGATGAAGCAGCACGGCGAGATGAGTCCGTGCGAGTCGGTATTGCTCAAACATCACCCGTTCCCGTCGAGCTAGAAAGAGGCCGCGCCGCGCGAGATGGAGGACGGCGGCGGCGGCAGGCCGAGATCCCGGCAGCGGTGATGGAGGGGGGTTTAGAGGAAAGGAAGGAGGAGAATGGCTCAGGCATTCCGCAGGCCTTCCCAGCCACCACACCAAACAGGAAATGCATGAGTTCCCTACTCGACCGGGAGAGAGAGAGAGAGGGAGAGAGAGAGAGACTTTCCATTCTTTTGTGTTGCTTGAAAACATTTAGTAGAATATGAAAGAGGTTGGGGAGGAACGATGCAGGTATTGTGTATAATATGGAGAGGTTTTTTTTGTTTGTTTGTTCGTTTTTTTTCCCCGAGCTTCAAGGGAAGTTTCAAGATTTTTTTTTTTTTTGACTCCCCATCTTGCTGACTCACAGATGTGTGTGTGTGTGTAAGTGTAGCAGTGTGCGTTTGCAACACCATCAACCATCCTTTCTGAAGCGGTAGCGTATCCTTCCGAACCTTTATCCACCCTGCGTTTTCATCTTTTCATCACGCAAAACAAAAAGTAGCCGGTTTCCTCCCCTCGTTTCTCCCATTCTTTGTCCTGCGCATCCTGACCAAACACTCTTTTTTTCTTCTTTTTTTTTTTTCTTCTTTTTTTTTCCTGCACCATATGTTGCACTTGGCTTCATTTTCCTGCCAGAACGACTATTTTCGAACTTTGGGACGCTTTTTTCGCATCGCGCTCAGAACCGTAGAAAGGTCCGAGATGATGCGTACCGCCATCCGCCGACAGTTTTATATCTCACTAAAGGTGAAGGTTAATGCGTTCCACCTTCCCCGCTGACCACAGCGGCGCTTTCCCCCTCATCGGACAGGAAGTAGCTCGACGAGTCGGACCAGTGACGTTACTCGGTATGCATCCTCAAGAGTGGATAGTTTTCCGTCACGGTTTAGTGGAGGCGAGTTCACGGGAAGATGCGTTCAGTGTCTTTTTCAAGCGTACACACAGTACGACACCGAACAAGGCGGGTGGTTCGAGTGTATAGGGGTGGGATGAAAAAGATGCAAGTGACCTGTTGGTGTCTAAAAGTTTTTTTTCAGCATGATTAGTTCGCTCGTAGAGACACGGACTCTGCAGCTACGTGCGTTTTTATGTCGAGTAATGGATAAGGGTGGGGCAGCAGCACATGTGAAAAAATAGACGTGTAGTAGCGACTTTGTAAGTTTCTTTTCTTTTATTCTAAATCGAGGATGATTGTCGGTGGGGAGGGGAGTCGGAGATAATCATAGCCTTCTGTAGCATGTGCACACAGGAACGGAGAGAGAGAGAGAGAGCAGCGTCTTCCCTCTACTGCTCTCTAAGCCACTTCCTGCTTTTGACTCTCAGCCCAACCCCCCCTACTGTTCCTCTCTCTCTCTCTCTCTCTCTCTCTCCAGCCTATGAGCCGATTTCACTCAGCGAGACGCAGACAGCCCAGCCCCTCCGCGTATTCACGTCTCCTACATCTCCTTTCCTGTCGATCCTCTGGTCATCTCTCACGTGACCGTTTTTCCGCCGTCTCTCTTTTACTGTCATGCTCTTTCTCTGCCTCTATCTCTCTCTCTCTCTCTCTCGCTCTGTCGTGTCTCTGTCTCTTTAACTCCGCTTCATCTCTCTTTCTCTCTCTAACGTCTCTCGTTCTCAGTGGCCCCACCCTCCTCTCTCTGGGATGGGCCCCCTTCTTTCTCTCCGTCTGCCTGTTAGTATCAGTCTCCTGCAGCTGCTGCAGTCCTTTGGCTTTTACTGTTTTTTCGTTCTAGGCAACACAGCACAGGCTGGCAACAACCACTGCTCGAGATGCCTTGATGCAACACGTTTTCTTTCTGTTTTTTTTTTTTTTGTTTTTTTCATGAGCAGAACATTTCACGACTTCCTCAAATCTCAGAAAAGAAACCACAGACGACTCGAGATGGAGGGCAGAAATTCAAAGACGAAGAGCTGA
>JAOVVA010000024.1:15921399-15942736 GCA_028565275.1 Leiocassis micropogon
GAATAAGCCGGCAACTAAGGGTGTTTTCCACAAACCCCATCAGTCAGGACGTGGGCCGAAATAGCGGCTGCATACGGAGTTAACATATTGCTTCATTTATAACGATCCATCTATAGCGCGTAAGGCCTCGGACTGTTTAAGTTCATGTTCCAGCTCTAGGGTCTAGGCGTCTCGTTAGGTAATCAATCAAAAATGATCTCTTTTAAAAAAGTTTTTTTTTTTCTAGCACGGCCCAAGAGACCAATCTGTCCAAATCCATAACAGGATAATCGCGGGGAAATTGCGCAAACACTAAATAAGCCCTAGATATGCAACATCTAACCTTTTTGTGGCCACTTTTTAAGAGCGTCCAGGCCGAGACAGGAGGAAACACAAAAAGCATAGTAAGTAAGAGATAGCAAAAGTTTTTAACTTGAGCAGTAAAGCTTTAAATCTGAAAGCAGCGATTGTAGTTGTAACTCGTCCTGCAGACGGTTCCATGCGTATGCATCTGCAGGGGGAAAAAAAAAGCGCAAAGGGATCGCCCGATACAATATCATCACGATACCCAGGTTTGAATTGCGATTCTGTTAGTATCTTGATTCAACATAATTTTGTTTAGAAAGCATTACAATTCAAAACAACAACCTTAGCATATAATTCGTCCCTACCACACAGGACGCTGTGCCGCCTGCCAATGTGTGAATAGCTTAGAATACGCCACCTGCAGGATCATAGAGGAACTGCAACATCTCACAAACCAGTTTCTTTTTGTATTAGAGCCGTTATGAAGGCTTTATAGAGCATAAGTAGCTGATACGTCTCAATATTAACTGTTTAAATGAGATTATTGTATATTTTGGACGCCTTCAGCGTTGTTTCACGGTGTAGAAAGAAATAAAAATCAGGAACGACCACGAGTTAGAAGGTGTGTCTAAACTCTCTATCACTGAATCTGTCTGAACTAAATCCGTCTAATATTGGATGAACGTTGTAATATAGTTGCTACAATGTTGTGATGAGACAAGACGTTTTAGAAAGTCATATACAACATATACATCCATTATTCTGAGCAGTTATGTGGATAAACATGCACTGGCACAATGTCCTCAACTGGCACCTCATCCATGGTCCCTTAATTTTCGAACAGGGTTTAGAATTCTGGTCGGAGATTGGGACGGGCACAGCAGCCGTATCTCATGTCGTGCGTCTCGCAGTGTTTCCTTTTCTTTTAGAAATATTACAGGTGCGTCTTAGCTTACAAAATGACTCTACTGTAATTGGGTGTTTGCGCAGCATCCAAACTGCATCACTTCCGCTTTCACAAAGCAGACCTCGAGCTTTTTTTTCTTTTTCTTTTTTTTTCTTTATTCTTTAGTTGGAGTCGCGCTCAGACGATCGGTTTGGTATTTATATTGTTTCGAAGGTATTTTTAGGTTTTATGACAATCTACAGTTTTGTTAATGTAGTGCTGCAAAGTTTACACCTGAGGGTGTCTGGGAAGAGGAGCACAAACGCACAGGGCTTTTTGTTTTTTGTTTTTTAAACCTGGCCAATAAGTTATAAGACAGTACAGACAGTAAAGGAGTGAGAAAATGTTACTCTTTGCTTTAGAAAATGAAGGATTTATTAATATTAAAAAGTCATAACTCAGTAAATGAATAAAGCAATAAATCCTGTCGCTGGTGCGTATCCTCATATTGCTTCTTCGACATAGTTTGTTTTTCCATCCCCACCCCAGGCCTTCTTTCTGCCACCATTCCAGTTTCCAAACCAACAACCCTTCCAGTACGGTGCGAGTTGCAGAGCAGGTTTTACATGCAGCCGAAATGTACACTGTTCCGTTCTCTGACTCGTGGATGCTCAGTCTTGTAGCCGCAGTGCTATTTGGGAGCAGGAACATGAACAGACACACACACACACACACACACACACCACACACACACATGCATGGCATGTGCTATAAGAGGAAGTTGAGAGATAAAACTCTTCCTGAGGTGTGCGGCTGCTGAATTGAGTAAGTGCCTCTTAGGGGATCTCCTGATGCTTCTGTCTTTCCGAGCAGCGTGTTAGAGCGGCGACGCAAATGATTAACAAAAGAGCGCAATTATATACAAAGATAAACCTTGACATAGTTCAGCCTTAACCATACGGTGAAGCAATAGTAAAACCGTGCCAAGGCCGACGGAGCTGTAGGAGGCCTATTGTTCATCAGGAAGAGTTATAAAGGAAAACTTCAGGCAGTTGAAAGCCATTTTTATTCAGAATTCAGAATAGACCGGTTTGTTGTGCCAGATTTTGCCCCCCCACACACACACACACACTTCAAATATCATTTCTTGTATCTCTGGGATCTTTAAAGAAGAGTCGCTCTGTTACTCTCATTTGTACTGTTCTTACCGTAATCCCATCATCCGGTGGTGAGGCTTCGTCTACTGAGGCTCGAGGTTGCTTCTTAAGGTTCTCATGTTTTTATCCTGACGTCTTCAGGTTCGTCCAGATTTACACTCTGGCCTCGACTGGGTTTGTAAAAAAGCATTTAAAGAATTGCACCTAAAATAATGACATTGTGTTTAAACTAATTAACAAGTCCTGACCTCGCTCCAAGCCGTTTCCACATGTTTGGGACATTGAAGGAGGTCCTGGAAGGCCGGCGTTTCAGACGTGAAGCAGAAATCGAGACAACTTTCTACCTTTGATGGTGTCCAAACTCTAGTGAAACACTGGGATAAGTGCATTAGTGTAGCAGGGGATTATATAGAGAAATAAAGGGAGTTTTTACTCTCAGAACTGTGTTCTGTTATTCTGCATGATTAAAACTCCCGAGTTTTTGTTTATACGTATAACTTTATTATAATTTATAATATTAATTATACACAGAACTTTTTGGTTTGGCGTTTTTGGTATGCATGCTAATGCTCGTCTTGTATAAAAGTAAATTATACAAGAAATGTATTTTTGAAAAAACCCTAAGTTGTGTCCATAAGTTTGTTTATTTATTTACAACCCATTAACTATTTCTTTCTTTATTTCTTTTGTAAAAAATGTGTAGAAAAAAAAAAACTTAACTCACATTCCCGGTTAAATAATTTGTAGTGTATCTATAACAGAAACTTGTGCTCTAAACAAAACCAATTATCTACCAGACTTGGTTGTGCAAAATATCTTTTCGAACCAAGTCAGAAAGGTCAGACGTCGAATTGAAATGGCATTGTAGACAAAACTGTGTCCTCGGTCACGAAGGAAGCATCACCTGATCAGTAACGAACTACTGTATACTGGGCAACTTTCTGTCATCCTAGGACGCTGCTTTCTTCCTGTTTTTAATCCACGTTTTACACAGATGCACACTATTGAATGATCTTCCAAATAAACAATTTTTGTTTTTGTTTTTTGTCCCTTTCAGCCATGGAGAGTGCCTTACCTGAGAAGAGGTGTGTTGAAGATGGCAAAGCCTCTCAGCAGCACGAGGAGCTTTCCACACCGATGGAAGGTACGACACTCACCCGTGAGACGCCCGTGACTCAATACCAGGAATCGTTGCGAATGTTAACGCTCATGATTTTGCAGAGAATCCGCGGGGTGAACCCGAGCATCCCGGAGGCCCGGGAAAGGAGAACGGGACCGAGGAGGTGCGAGAAAAGGAAGGGGCTGATCAGGAGGAAGAAGAAGACGGAGAGGAAGATGGAGAGCCCTGTGCCAACTCTACGACGCATACTGAAACGAACACTGGCCAAATGAACGGGGACGCGGACACGGCTGCCTCGGACTCGTCGCCCAAAACCCCAAGCAAATCTCCGTCCGCTAATCGCACCGGCAGGAGGAACCAGGTACGTCTATGTTACTGATAACGATGATGATGATACTGATGATGTGCCCGGAGATACAAAATTGGAGCCGTATATTGCTGTGTCTAGATAATTTACATTATTTAATCAGATTTTTATTTTATTTTATTATTGATTTTTATACAAATATTTGGTCTTTCGTTTTAGTTGTTTTCGTTTATTTATTTATTTTATCTTTAATTCTTAATAGCTTTTTTGCTTAATTTTTTTGTTAGTTTATTGTTTTTTTTATTCTAGACATGTTTGGTAAAATTTGTAAGTTTATTTTCTTTCTTTTGATTTATTTTCCTGTTGTTGTTGTTGTTTTTGGTTTATTGTCTTTCATTTCATAAACATTTGTTTGGTAAACTTTGTTAGTTTGTCTTTCATGTGTGGCACTTTAAGGTTTATCTTATCTTTTGATGGGATTGGTGTACTTTCTTTGCTAATTAGTTTCTTGTTTTTTATCTGAGACACTTTTGTTTGGTGAACTTGATTGATTAGCCTGTTTTGTTTTGCTTTTTTAATTTGTCTTTCATCTCAAAGACTTTTATTTGGTGAACTTTGTAAATTTAACTCCCTAAAGGAGCTAATGATTGTTTTGAGACGTGTATGCAAAAGTTTTGGCACCCCATGGCCAAATCACATATTTAGTTGATTTATTTGAAGTGAAAAGAAGAAAACAGCTGTTGCATCAAACTATGACAACAACAACAAAAAAAACAACATTTTCTGCACTTTTAATGCATGGCCACTTTATTTCTGATCATTTAAATAAAATATATATATTTTTATTTTCACTCTAAAAATGAACACAGTAGGTACTGGATTGTAACGTCCTCACCTAAATCGTGACGAGCGACACTATAGAGATAATAATGCGGTACATAATAAGAAACACATACAGTGGCCCACATGTTTTCCTGACATTAGTTCACCCCAGTGGTGCTGCCGAGGCCAGAAGTTTGCAAGGCTGAAACGAATAGCAGCAAATGGTGCCCTCTCAATCCCCCCTTTGTCAGCGGCCATGCGTCTTACGCCTCCAATTAAAACGCTGAAACGCTCCTCTGTAGAGAAAAAAAACAGGTGTTTCACCCCCCTCCAGCCTTCATTCAGCAGCGCCGAGTGTGTTTCCATGCGTTTGGCTGCCTGTCCCACATGTTCTTGATGCTCGCTGCCAGCTGGAGCTGCTGCCTTTCCCCAGGACACATGCGGAGGCCACTTGTGGTGCGCGAGTCCTCGCATAAGGACCTGAGAAACACAGCGGCTTTATCAGTACGGTCCTCTCGGCCTCACGCTGCCTGCACCCCGGGTGTGTTTCACCTCTCAGATTTCACACCAGGAGTCTTTCTCACAACACTTGGCTTTGAGAGGAACGTTGTTAAGATCAGTTCTGTGTTGTGTGAAGCTTGGAAGTAATCTAAGGCCAACATTTGGACTGTTTCGAGCTTCTCCATCATCAGATGTGGGCAAGAAAGTTGTGACACGTTTGTCACAGTATGCTTTTTTTTTTTTATTTTTAAATGCATATTATTTTCAGCATCACTAAACATCAGGTTGCATATTTCAATTATAAAAAAAAATAATAATAATTTTAAAAAAATGATAGGCCTTCTAAATGAACAGTAGTTCGATTATATTAAACATGTATAATAATGGTACAGTAAGGAATAAAACACTGGATGTGCCGGTGTACACCTAGCATTGTCACAGCACAAGCCTGAAGAGGGCGTCGTGAGATGTCTGTTGCCGTGGCAACAACACGGCGACATCACAGTGACGACTCCGAATGCCGTAGTTGGTATATGCGTCGACATAGCGACGATGGAGTGAAGTGACATCATAGGGACAGTGCTGTCAGTCAGGACCCCATTTTTGCTATGCGTTGACATGGAAACGATGGAGTGAAGAGAACTCACTGTAACATCTCAGTCAGAACATCATCGTTGCAGCGCCACGTCAAGGAAAGACGATACCACATCCTTAGCAGTTTCTACTGAGGTCACTGAGTGTATGTTAATAAGTATTTTATTATTAACTCGTAATAACTCGGCAATTTGCCGTTAATTGTAAAGTTACATGCGTTGTTTTTTTTTTGTTTGTTTTTTTAAAAACAACAGATCCTACTTTTTATTTGTTTAGAATGCAAAACAAGGTAGGTCCTTTTGTCACTTACTTTACAGCAGCTATAAACAGGCATTTTTCTTTTTTCAGAAGATTCTCTTTTTATTTACTCTCTTGAAGCTAAAACGAAACAGCAACACAGCTTTTCATGTAACAGAAAACTGTGGACGTGTAAACTCTTCAGTCTCGAAGACATTCTCATGTCAGAAAAATAGTTCGAGAATTGACTCCCACATGGTCGAGTAAATTAAAAGATTTGGAAATTGGAGTCGATTCGACAATTGAAAGCATCCTTGTTTTTTTTGTACAGCTTTTAAAATGTTGCACCTCTCTTTGAAAGGAATGTGTTTATCCGTCGTGGTGTTTTCACTGTATGATCCAGGCAGAGAAATTAAGAGCTCCTAAAAATTCCGACTGTCCTGATATCCTTTGGATTTTCTTTCAATTTTTTTCAAGTGTTTCAACTCAGAACGTCGTAATACAGCGAGAGCGCGAGTGTGTGCACACCTGTTGCTGTCTCTCTGATAAGACGCTTGTTTCCAGTCTCACATCTAAGCTTCACAGGCCCGTGTCAGCCTGACGCTTACGCAAGAGGAGATCTCGAGTGTAACTGATTGTTGTTGTGGCAGAGTGCTCTGTCTATAAGACTTTCCTCTGTGTTACAGGAAATGAAAGTACGCTCTTCCTTCATCTGCCCCCTGTGTGATAAGAACTGCCAGACGCAGCATCATCTCACTATGCACATACGACAGGTACAGAATAAAAGGCAGCACGATGAGATCCTCAAATCAGCGTTTCTGTTGATAATCGGCCAAAACACAGCATTGGTGCAGATTTTATTTTTTATGTTATACATACGATACAGAAAATACTACTTCTGAAGTTTATGAAGCATGGAATTGACCAATCTTCGAAGATAAAGTTGTTAACTTCAGCCATTTTGGAGAGATGATTTTATATGTGCCCCAAAAATGGCCATTTTCATGCGTTATATTATGATTATAAACAATAATCAGTTAAAATACGAATTATTTATGCATATTTTTTCTCCAAAAAATGTGTAGTGTCTGTAACCATGTCAAATTCATATCGCGATAGCTTAACAATTTGCATTTTAAAATAATATACTTTTTCAGGTTTATGTCTAAACTGGCCAAGATTCATCTAAAATAAGATCATTGAAAGATTTTAATTTAAAAAGGTTACGGACACTACACCTAGTTGAGAACCTTTTAAGCACCAATACCATGTTTTATCCGAATGGATGAGTGTCTGTGAAAGAAGTATTCTTTTTTTTTTTAGCCTTTTAACAGCATGTTAAATGGAAAATATAAAATTGCAGTACAACTAAAATTAACAAGATGTTTACGTTTGGGATGTAGACCAGTAAACAACACTACATCCCTCTTCAACCATGTGTGCAGACTGTCAAGGCACACGAGGCACAGCTTAAATTCCTTTCATTTTCCGCCTCCAGAGCTTATAGCAAAGGCGAATAACTTCCTCGTCAGAATTATAGGTCACACCTCACTTAATTTCACTACATTTTACTAGGCTAGTTTATTCGCAGTCATTATCTATAGTAGCTAGGATTGAAAAGAACTTTTCTATCATTCATAAATTGAAATAAATTAAGTGTGAAGATCTTGTAAAATATAGTACTGGACAAAAGTCTTGAGCCCCCCCTTTATTTCTTCACATTAAATTTTATAATAATGTAGATTAAATTAAAGAAATTGGAGCTAATGATTTACTGTGTCAGGCTGCACAATTTAAAAATAGGTTGTTTACGTAGCAGCCTCAGCAGCAGCCTCATTTCCCCTCCCGTCCGTTCCATCCATTTCAGTATACTAAGTTTTTATTTATTTTTTTATTTTTATGTTTCTTATGGTTTTTTTTTTATGCTTGAATGATTAATAAGCCTATTTTCAGAGTACTGTAAACCATATTTCTTTGTCCTGACTCTTCCTTAGCACAATACAGAGATCGGGGGGAATGACCACTCGTGCAGCATCTGTGGAAAGGCGCTGAGCTCGGCCAGCTCTCTGGATCGCCACATGCTGGTCCACAGCGGAGAGAGACCCTACAAATGCTCGGTGTGCAACCAGACATTCACCACCAATGGAAACATGCACAGGTACCAAAGACCTTCAGATTCAGGATCCAATCTGTTAGAATACAAATGGCAGTTTTTACTACTCTTAGCTTTGGGGCCTTCAAGGAATAGGAATATCCTCATTTAAGATCACATGCCACATTAATCGCAGCCAGGCAGATGCATTTCAACTGATAATGTCACTTCTTATGGTAAGTGGCGGCACCAGGACTAATTAAAGGGATTTCTCCTTATTTGCTCTTAAATATCAAATATTTTTGCTCATCATTTTAAACCATGGGTTGTTTATCTAGCTTTTTAACATCGACCAAAAGGAAACCACGGCAGCCATCGCTAGTCAACTTATGCTAATACTAACTAGCTACCATGTTACAAATGCTACTTAAGCTAGCGTTGATGTCGTCGCAGGAGGGATTTCTGGCTTCAAAAATCTCCCGTTCATCAAAACCGCCAAATATATGTTAGCAACAGTATAAGACCAGGCCTTATATTTAGATTTCTAACATTTATGAAACTACTCAGTACTGTTTGGAGTTATGAAATTATCTTTGCTGAGTTCAATGCTGTTTCAAAATGGCTAAATTCAGGAAACTGCTGCTTTCCAATAATACAGAGTGACAGCTAGATTTCACGACATGAGATTGTTTTTTATATGTACATGGCAAAATGTTTTGTGAGGTCTTGATAGACTTTGGTCTCGTCTGTGTCGTTAATGAATCGCAATTCTTTTGCCTGGCGATTCAGGTATCGCCTCACTGACTTTAAGTTATCATGTGCGTTAGAATCCCCCATGTGCTCGCAGCCACTTAACCCGCGCACTCACTCTCACGCTGAGTTTTTGAGACTTTGGAGGCGTTTGAGGAGGTAAAACATTGCCGTTTATTTATAATCCTCCAGGTGGTAAACTCTGAATTATTCACACATTTTCATCCCATGTTGTTGTTGTTGTTGTTGTTGTTAGTCTTTCGGCTGCTCCTGTCGAGGGGTCGCCACAGCGGACCATTCGATCCGCGCAACAACTTGGCACAGGTTTTATGCGGGATGCCCTTCCTGACGCAACCCCTCCCATTTTTATCCGGGCTTGGGACCGGAACTGCATCCAGTGGCTGGGGTTTGAGCGTTGGCTGGTAATCAAACCCGGGCCTTCCGCATGGTGGTAGAAGTACTGTATGTGGTAGGAGTAAAATATTTGCTACGTTTAATTAGAAATAATGATTATGGCGGATCTCAGAGATACGTGCTGCTTCGTAAAATGTTAAACTCTTGTGTTTGAACGTAGTTTGTATTGTAGAAGTGCTGTGCTTGGTTTTTAAGCGAGAAAACTAATGTAAAAACCATAAGGAACGCGCCACATTTAATTAACCATTTAACATTTTTAAAGGTTTAAAATTGTAACAAAACCGGAGAAAATTGTAATATCGTATAGAGATATTTATAAAATTGTGATACTTATAGAATCGCTCTTTTAATCGAATCGGCACCGTGATATCATTGTATCGGTAGGTGACATGTGATTCCCATAACTAGTTTACTCTAGCTTTATCCTGTATACAGGGACTCGGGTTGGGGGGGGCCGAAGCCTCTCCCAGGAGACTTTAAGGCAGGAGGTGGGGTATACCCTGGACAGGGTGCCAATCCATCACAGGACACACACTCTCACAGTACACACTGTGGGCAATTTGGAAACGCCAGTTAGCCTAATGTGCATGTCTTTGGACTGTGGGAGAAAAGCGAGAAAACGCACCAAGTGAGAGAACATGAAAACCTCCATGCACACAGACCATGAGGTGGGAATCGAACCCGGACCCTGGTAGTGCAGGGCGGTACTGCTAACCACTAAGCCACCATCCATCATGAGTTGGTAGTGCCAAAAACATCGCTAGCTAACTGGTTAGCTGAAAAACAGCATTGCACATGTGTCATATAGGGAGAAAAGCACCTGGTGTTGTTGTTGTTTTTGTTTTTGTTTTTTTTTAAATGCCCTTTTTTAATTTCAGACTCATAAATTGTCTTAACTGATATATATATATTTAAGTGTGTCAAACACAATGTTTTTCTGCAAACTAGAAGCACTTAGCTTTAGCCTTTTTTCACTTTTGCTCTTTGCCACAGATTGCTGTGTAGAGAATTAAAAATAAACAGATGTGATACAGAGCAACTGACATCACTGGAAGTGTCAAAGACTGAGGCGGTAAATGTAACATCTGAGCAAAAAAAAAGAAGAAATATAGAGCTTACAGAGAAAGTTCACACATGAAATCATGCTAATGGTTTGAAAGTCTCATGAGCATGTGTTAGCCAAACTGTTGCTTCTGTGATGAGGGAGCAAAAGGTCTGTGTGATGTCTCGGCTGATGTGTGAACTCCGTTTAGTTCCCCTGCCGTGTGTTGCATCAGGGTCTTAAGATAGAGATGTATGCGCAAGCTTCTGTGTCTGTGTGTGAGAGATAATTCTGTTTGCACGCTGCACTTCAGTGTGTGTTTGTGCCCGTTTTCGTTTGTGGTGGCGCGGCTATGGGATGAGCATAGAGGCCCTCCTTGTGCAGTTGAGACATGCAGGCATTCCAGATGGGGGTGGGAGAAGAAAAGGAGTCTGAGTGTGTGTGTGTCTGTGTGTGTGTGAACGGGCGAGAAAGAGTAGGAGAAGGAAAAGGAGGGGGTGGGGTTTGGTAAAAAGATGTACTGAGTATCGTTTGTGTGCTTTAGGCCATGTTGTGGCTGTTTTGCTTCCCAGATGTGATAAGGAAGTGCTGTAAAGGAGGGCACGTCTCTGTGTTTTGTGATCGACGACCTCGCTGATCGAATCGACTCTGGATATTCTGTTGTCATTGCCAAACACAGGAGGCAAAACTTTCGCCGTGCTCCACAGCACCCTCTGGCTGTAGAGTGCAGGCATCGCAGGAGGAAAGTTCAATGCAATGCGATGCTGCATCAAGTCATCTGAAACCCGGGAACACTTTTAACTCCTCGCTCTTCTGGCGTACGCTCATTGTTTGCTCAGTGTGTTCACTGGCTTTCTTTGGTGACGAGTTTGTGAGCGAGGCCAGAGAGCTGCGATGTGAGATGGAACAGGATTCAGGCTGCCGGGGTTGGGTCCACATATGGACGGCCCCTCGCTCCATCTACTCTGCTATTAATATCCATCCCCCGGCTGCAGAATGTAAAACAAGCTTCTGAGCGCTGCGCCTGCTGACATTTATTCTCCCTCTCTCTCGGTCAGGCATGTGTGCTCTCACAGAGGTAGACATGCATTAGGCCTGTCAGATGTCACCCAAAATGCCATTTGAATTTCCACTCCATAAAACGTCTCTTCTTGCATTCACGTTGTTATCCAGCAGAGAAAGAGCAACACGTGTGCACGTGAATATGACATTGTGTTGCATGGATTTTGTCAGCTTAGTGGAAGATGTATGGAAATAACATAGACTTGAGACTTAACATTGGAGTCTCAAGATGTGAAAGCGATTATTTCCAGTGGTGCACCTACAACACGCTTGGCATCCGGGTGTCGATAGATACATACACTGAGGTGATAATATACATAATGTGTCAAAGTCTGAACTACCTAAAGGTCCCGTTCTTTTATGAATCTTAACAGGGGTCTCAGAGCTTCCCAAAGTGTGTGTTTGGTTCAATTCAGCCTTTTTTCATCACATATACTGTACATCGAAATTCTTTATTCTTTGCAAATCCTAGCTGTATTAGGAAGCTGGGATCAGAGCCAATATATGGCGCCCCTGGAGCAGACCAGGTTAAGGGCCTTGCTCAAGGGCCCATTAGCGGCCCTTGGTTCGAACCGGCGACCTTCCGATCATTAACTCAGAGCCTAAACACACTGGGCCTCGCACTGGGTGTTAATGCTCCAGCTGAAATACCCCTCAGATAATGCACTTGCTCCAACTCCCTGTTTCACTCCTTCACTTAACACACCATTTCAGTGTTTTATGTAAATAAGCCACAGTTGAGCCACATCCCGCACAGAAAACAGCAGAGCTGAGGAACAAGCTGGGAGAGGGTTTCCCTTATATAAGGTCACATTAGAGGAAAAAAACTATTGGCTTGTTTAAGCACTTGGCTTTATAAAAGATAGAAAAAAGGAAAAGCAAAGAAAGTATTTTTTGTGGCTTGTGGCATGGAGTGTAGGGTATAGGGTCCGTCCACGTGCCATCAGGTATATTGGGCGCATGCATGCTCCCCTCCCTGGAGAGATCTTTACAGGGGCAATTCCGTGCAGGGTTTTGAATAGATATTATTATTTACATCTGAAATCGGATGCATCGTGCATCGGCCCTATACATTTTCAACACTGCATGAATAGTGCTTTATTTTGTCATTTTGGTCATTAAAGTTGAATATTTTAGATCTGAATGTTAACGAAAAATTTATTCCCGATGTGTCTCAGTCTCCATTGATTTTAATTGATATAACTTCAGATAACCTCAGCTGCAATTCATGCCATAAGTCTATATATGTTATTAAATAATCTGTTTAAGAAAGTAAACCAAACCTCGACAACCAGTGGAACATGAGAGCAATTTTTATGTTTGAGTGACTTTACTTGCCTAATAGTAAGAAATGGCATTTCAATAATCCATCCTTTTTTTAATTTTTCTTTTTTTTACTTTGTCTCAAAAGTCTTGACTATGCACATACCCTCATCTCATTTGCCTGTAATAACCCTGCAGTCCAACATACTGTACCACCAAGTCAGGTTCTTTAGTAACGCACTGTTTAACCAACAGCTTCGGCTCATGAAACATCATGAGGTACATACTGTGTCTGGCAGAACCTGAAAGGTGGGTTTGTTCCTGCAAACCGCTGCAGGGAGGGGGCAGCACACGTTGCAGCATGTCATAATGTGGCTTTCCCGCGACTCGCTACCCTCCGACCCCTAGGAGAGAGAAAGCCCTCTGCTGTCAGCACGGAGCATGTACATTTCCACAAGCTCATGCAGTTCATTGAACTCCAGACTCACATATTAGCTCATTACCTGGAAAGCCCTCTAGGTCTTGAACTAAATTTGCATTTAAAATTTGATAACTGCATGAGATCAAATACAAAGCTCTAAAAACTGGTCTGTTTATAATTCTGCACTTCTCTGGAACTTTGCAGTATGTCAAAGAGTAACTGATCTTATTTGATAATTATGACGTATAGCATGCACATTATATATGTACAGAATGTATACAGAAATTGTTGGTCCATTCAGTTCACTTAGATAAGAGTGTCTTGGAAACGTTAAGCATAATGCGTATTAAAAACACAAGAAATAAGCAAAAAATATGGACACCTCAATTGTCATTTATTAACCATATCAGTGAAGTTATCTGACTTTGCTTTCTTGTCAGTATATTGTCCTCCCCTGATCATGTAGCCTTAAAGGCCACAAATTATGCAGAATGCATCACTTTGTAGTCATTTTTTTTTTCATTCAGTTGGGTCCCCAACATTTGTGTAAAAACAAAAGACACAAGGAAAAAAAAAACATTCCCTGCTTGTTTCTCAGCTCTGCTGTTCTCTCAATGAGCGTGGCTCATCAGTAGCTTATTTGGAGGAGGGTGCATTAAAGGACACACAAGCTGAAGGAGTGGGTCTCTTATATAAGGTCACAACAGAGAAAAAATCTAGTTGGTTTGTTTAAGCCCTGGCCAATGCAAAAATGAAATAATAAATAAAGAGGCAGGGAATGTTTTTTATTCCTTTGTGTCTTTTGTTTTTACACGAACGTTGGAGAAACGTAGCAAAATATGGGACCTTTAATAGAAAACAGGTGGAATGAGGGTGGATGCTATCGAATTTTGATATGTTCCTTAATTTCATGCCTTTTCATTTTTATAGGCACATGAAAATTCATGACAAGGGCCCAAACGGAGTTCCAGCCTCTCGTCCCATTTCTCCATCGAAGCGTCGCAAGGCCCCCAAGAGGAATCTAAGTACAGAGGATAATGGAGAGAAAACCAGTGAATCACCCAATAAAAAGGTATGATTCCAATAAGAATCATAAAAGATTTGGCATAAGCTACATTTTTAAGATTTTAATTCAATTAGTCCCACCTTTCACTTTAGGTATTTGTGGTTGAGGAATCAGGGGAGCAAAACTCTGATAAGCGTGAAGAAGACCTGTTGCACTGTCCAATCTGCTTCAAGACATTCATCTGTAAATATGGTTTGGAGTCACACATGGAGACACATCCTGACACTGCTCTCAGGTAAGCACAAAAAAAGTAATCATTAATATACAGGCATGCATTCCCATAGAACGGTGTTAACTAGGTTCCTTTTTCTTATGCTAGGTGTAACCTGTGTTGTATCACTTTCCGCACCCATCGAGGTCTCCTCCGTCATAATTCCGTTATTCATAAGCAGCTGCCCACAGATCCCAATGGACGACCATTTATCCAGAACAACCCTTCCATACCCCTCGGCTTCAGTGACCTGTCCTTCATCGACTTTTCTTGCAGCAAGTTCCCCCAAATTGCACAGGTATAAATTTGTCTGAAAAAAATGCTTTAACTTGAAAGTAGGAGGATTGTAATGTTTTCTTGGGCTCGGGTCTTGAAAAATAATAAATAAAATTTTCTTTTCTGCAGGTCTGGTGCGAGACAAACTTGCGACGTTGCTCTAGCAAATTCCATAGGTTTATTTGCGAAGTATGCAACAAAGGCTTTCCTCTTCAAGTGTCTCTAGATCTCCACATGATCTCTCATAAAGACAATGATGCTGAACCCCAGAAACAGGAAAATGACACTATTTTAGACACAGCCAAAGATTCCGGAGATTCCAAAGAGTCAGCACCACAGGAGGCCAGCGTGCCTTTAAATGGGAAGAAAGGTTTTATGGAGTGCCTTGGTCTTCAGCATTCTTCACTCGCTAAGGCTGAGAAGCCTGAAGAAGAGAAACAGCAAGAAATTTTAGACAGCATTCGTTTTATTCGTGTCGAGCCCTCTGCAACAAATCTACCTCAAGAGAATAACAATAGTCTTGGCCTCTGTCTTCTAGATCCAATCTCTCTTCAAGGCTTGAACAAGGGCAATGGTCTCAGCGTTCTTTCACTGCAGCCACTTCAGGGAGGATTGATTGTCCGGCCTATCAGTCAAGCAGGAGTAGAGCTTGCTGACATCCAGCAAATCCTGAAAATGACTGGTGCTATGCCATCTCAGATGACTTTGCCACTGCTTCCGAAAGGACCTGAAAGTCCAGAACCTAAACAAGTTATTCCTCTCAAACCCAAGCCTCTGGTGGCTCCCCGATCGAACATGGGCGCTTCCACGCCTCCTCCAGTCATGAATGCCCAGCAAGCCTCTTCAGGTTGCATCAGCCCGAGCTTGCCACCCCCTGCGGCCCAACTTTCCAAACAGTCCTCAAACACCCCTTCTTCCTCATCGTCTTCTTCTCCCACAAATTGGGAGAACACACATCTAATGGGAGATGGCATAGGGCCAACAATTATGGCCAGTGGGGATATTAAGCAAGAAGAGGTCCAAGGTAAAGAGAAAGATATAAGAACCTCAGGTGGCAAGAAAATCCCAAAGACAGAATACCCATGTCGGTTCTGTACACAAGTATTCTCCTTTCCCGGAGGTCTCCAGACTCATATGCGGGCTCATCACTACGGCGCTTCTCCGTATAAGTGTACCATCTGCACCTACACTGCTCCAGACAATGCCACGTTAATGCGCCATTTACAAACTCACAGCGGTGAGCGACCCTATGTCTGCCGTCTCTGTCACTACCCTTTCACAGTCAAGGCCAACTGTGAGCGTCATCTGCGCAAAAAGCACATGAAAAACAGTCGAAAAGATATAGAGAAAAACATTGAGTATGTTCCTTCATCCTCAAATGCAAGCAGTTTAGGTGGTGGTACTACACAAGACCTCATGGATTCGGCTTCTATTGCTAACACAACCTGTCGCTACTGTGGTGAGGACCTGAAGACCTACAGGGCTCTACAGATTCATCTCAGAACTCTTACTGGCTGTCAGAGGAAACCATTTGAATGTCGCCAGTGTGGAGCAGCCTTCCTTGCCAAGAGGAATTGCATCCATCACTTGCTTAAGCAACACTCAGAAGTCCAAGAGAGGGAAATTGAAGATCATATAAACACTCTTGTTCCTGTCACATCTCCTTCTTCTGTTCAGACCAACTCTCCTGCTCAGTCTCAATCAGGAAAACAGACCCTCATTACCTTCCCTGAAGCTGCAGTTCAAGACCAGCCCTTGGATTTCTCCAGCAAAACTTTGAAGTGTATTAATTCTGATATAAAACTAGACACGTCTTCTCCATCGCTGTCGAATGACTGCTCCATGGAGCCTATCGACCTGTCTATTCGCAAGGACCCAGAAGCGAAGAAAATAAAGACCGAACAAATTGATACGCCTTCATTTTTTCGCCAGGAGGTCAAGAAAGAGCTTCCTTCCCCAAGTACAGCCAAGCTTTTAGGAAAGGTCTCGGGGGTCCATGCATCTCTTCCAGCATCTATGCCTAGTCTTGCCTCTACTCTGACAAATGATATGACCAAGCCCCCCATGCGCCTAAAGCCACTGCTGCCGAAACCAGTCTCTTCCTCCAACTCGTCAGAGATGCCCCCTCTGGCTTCCATTGCCCAAATCATCTCCTCTGTGTCTGCTGCCCCAGTGCTGCTTAAAACAGGAATCAGCTCTGAAAAAGCTGATGGAGTGATGGGTGGTGAAACACTAAGTGATAAAAAGTGTTCCAATGGCACTGCTAATCCTGGGTCCTCTTTCAATTGTCCTTCCCTTGACACATCAAAGAGGAGAGGCAAGAAGAGGGCATTCAAGGACGAAATATGTGATTCCTCACATGCTCCTATCGGTGGGTTTGACTTGGAGTCCAGTGGAGAGTTACCAAGTGTGGAGAAAATGCTGGCTACTACTGATGCCAATAAATTTAGCTCTTACTTACAGCTGAGGCAAATGGAGCCAGAAAAGGAGAAGCAGTCTGCAAGTGAAGAAGAGAAAGAAGGAAAGGAAGACAAAGAGAGGATTCGACCACGGAGCAAAGGAAAGAAGAATGCCTACTCGAACTCAGTGCAAAAGATGAAATGTCCGTACTGTCCTCGGGTGTTTCCTTGGACCAGTTCTTTACAAAGGCACATGTTAACACATACAGGTCAGTGTGACAACTCGGCATTATAAACGTTTTGCTAACCCCATACGGAAGTAGTGAAAAGTAAACAATAATGTTGTAATGTTGTTTCTTTTAGGCCAGAAGCCATTTCCTTGTCCCCAGTGTGATGCATTCTTCTCCACCAAGTCCAACTGTGAGCGCCACCTTCTTCGAAAGCATGGCATATCCAATCGTAATGCACTGCAGAACACTGGGTCACGCCCAAAAACCAAGGGGGATGATGGGTCACAGGGAAGTACAGGTATGTATGACTGTCACAACTCATAAACTCATTGTTGTACCAACTCATCCTTAAGCCTTATTGGTGCTTATTTAGCATTTAATTTATTTGTAGAAGGTGGTTCTGATGCTGAGTCTACTGTCCTGGTGGATGCTGTCAATCCCATAAAAGAAGACAACACCACAACTAATGACATGGACTTGATTGAACAGGATAAAGACAGAGCGACAGAATCACCAGAGTTGATGAAAGATCTAGAAAGCTTACAACCTGTCGAGGATGGTCACATGGACACAGACAGCAACGAAAATGATGAGGACTCTCAGAGCAACAAGAGCCTTGATATGAGCGATGCCAGCAAACCATTAGACGTCCCTCTCTCAGAAACTGATCAGGAGCAACCTAAAACTGCAGAACCTGCAGTGGAACCAGAGGTTCCTCCAGCTGAGGAATTTCCTCACACATGCAATACCTGCAAAAAGACCTTCCGACATGCGACCACCCTTAGCCGGCACCAAAAGATTCATTCGCAGGACAACCAGAATGAAGAGGGAGGAAGGAAAGGAAGAAATCAGCCTGCTGTATCCAGTCAGCCTCTTGACACTGGTGCCTCTCCAATAAAGGAAGCAGAACAGGAGACGTGTTTGGTTGAGAAAGAAGAGAACAGCAGCCTTGCGGAAAGTGGTGCTGAGGAAGAGGAGAAGGAAGGACCGAAAGATGAGAAAAATGAAGAGGAAGAAGGTTGCTCTTCTGAGCTCGAATCAGCAGGAGGTAGACCTGACAAGAGGAAGAAGATCTGCAACGTGTGCAGCAAACGTTTTTGGAGCCTACAAGACTTGACCAGACATATGCGTTCACACACCGGTAAGAATACTTCAGTCTGAAAATGTAGATAATGTTTTTTTTTTTTGTTTTTTGTTTTTTAATTGAGTTAGTTGAGGAATTGAGTTTTGTTCATTATGTTTTTAAAACATTCAGGAGAAAGACCTTATCAGTGCCAAACATGTGACCGGACCTTTACTCTGAAACACAGTCTGGTGAGGCATCAGCGTATTCACCAGAAAACCCCAGACGACCGAGGAGCAGATGAAGCTGATGGAGCAAGTGCTGTGGATGGCGAAGATCTGCGATGTTCTTCAGGAAGTGACAGCGAGACCACTCCTGCCGAGAGCCAGACGTCTAAAATGGATGATCCTGGAGTCAAAGTGGAGGAGGAAACATCTACAGCAGAGGCTTCCAAAGAGCTTCAAACGAAGGAGCTTGATGAAATGGATACAGAGTCCCCAGAACCCAAAGATGAAGCAGATCCCAGTCTTAAGGATAAACAGGACGCTGCAGACAAGCCTGTTGTCTAAGACGTGTCGATTCTGTTAATCCTGTGCCATACTTCCATGATCTTACACAAACACTAAAAGACAACGCAGAATCTGGTGTCTTCATGCCGACGCTATAATGCGTGCGAAATGCAAAACTGGAAACTTTCTCTCAACGCCTTAATGATTCTTTTGTTCCCCCAGAGATTTGGATCCACTGCACAGTATCATTTTTAATCAAATGTATATGATTGTGTGTGTGTGTGTGTTTTTTTTTTTTAATTAATTCTATAATCCTTATATTAAAAAGAAATTAGTGTTTTGTATGATAAAGTCGATGATTTATATTAGCACCGTTATACGTATTATTCTTAAATCAATTCCACTTTGTTTTTAGTCTTCTCGATGAGTTTTGCTCAAGTGCCTCAGAGCATATCTCTCTGAATCTTTGTTCCGAATAGGCTTTATTTTAGGTTTCGGAGGCGTCGTCGTTGGTTGCTCCACTCAGTGGCAGTTTGGGTGATCATTGGTCAATGTTTTTGGCAATATTTGCCAGTTTTTTGTACATTTTCTTCTCTATGGAAGCTCACTGGTCAACCATGCTCTTCAGCCTTGTGGTGTGTTGAACATAGAACGTAACCGATGGTTGAGACAGCGCCCCCTGGTGGTTTGGGGTGTAAAGCCTGACATTCAGACACTGCCTTTGGGCAAAATCTTGTATTAAATACTCTTAGTTTAAAAAATTGGCAAGTACAGAAGCATTTCCTGATAAGTAGAATACGGATCCATATGATCCACTAACTTTGTGTCGATGCACTTGGTGGATCCACTGTTGCGTTTCCTGTTTTGTTTCAGACCTGAGCACAATTGAAATCAAGCCAAGGTTTTATACACGATGCATCAAGACATAAGTGTGCTTCGCAGCACATGGTGCGTTTAACCCCAATGTGAATCAGTCTAATGTATGTTTTAGCGCAGTGATGTTTGTGCTGTGGGTTTTATACTTGAAATCGCCCTGCTGTTTGCCTCGACTTGTACAACTGTGCTGTTCACACTGCCTCTAACTTTTCATAATGGTCTCTTTAGTACCTCTGCAGTTAGCGAATCTAACCTCTTAAACCTCTGATTAGCCGAATGAAGTTTATCGTTAAGACGATCAGCAATGAAACGCTGCATTTTCGAGCCAAAAACTATGCAATAGACAGTGTGGTGATAATCGCTAACTCGACATATCGCAATATTGGTATTTGGGCACTTAAGAATAGGATTCCTAATGTGGCCTTAAAAAAAAAAAAAGCATATTTGTGCAGCGAATGTGCCTTATTGATAAAGTTTTTGATCAATTTTATTTTTCAGCACATGCCTTATATATGAACAATAACAGAGTTCAATGTCTTTACATCTTTACACATCAGCTGTAACCTTCAAAGGCCAAACTGTTCATTTATTTAAAAAAACAAATAAACAAACAAACAAACAAAAAAAACAAGAGGTTTTACCAACCGGGATTCAATGAACAGGATTGGTGAAATTTGCGGAAAAACAAATCATTTTTCTACTATGGTGCGTTTGAGAAATGTGTGTGCTTGCTTGTAGTGTGTATGCGCAGGTCTATCAAAGATAAGGAGAACACACTGAATATTTTATGTATTTATTGATACGAGTGATCGGAACTAACATGGACTCCCGCATGGACGCCGAGGAGAAGCGGAAACAATGACTGTAGCGCTGAACAATCTTGAAGTTCTTTATATTATCACTTATTTTATGGTTATGATTATCATGCCTTGAGCTATTTGCCATAGATTGTTTTATTAATGTCTTGTTTGTGTTGTTGTTTTTTTTTGTTTTTTTTTGTTAGCATTAATTCAGTTTAATCAGCCCCCACGAATACACACGTGCATTAACTAAATATATAATAATAATTGAAGCCCGAGCTTGAATTAGCAGTAGGCATTTATTTTGCATGTCTTATTAAAATGGGTGGTTACCAATTCTTCTCTTTCTCAGGGGCTTTTCAAATTATGCATACTTAAACCATGCGTTTTTGTGAAAAAAAAACTATAATAAAAAAAAAAAAAAAATCTCTTGTTTCTGCAGCAAGCTAGAGCAATCACTACAGTTTCAGCATATGCATACAGTATAAATGTGAATTCACCTTGTTCATCGTCTTTTGTCCTCTGTAATTCCGCATGTTTCACCGGTTTGTGTTGATCACTGTAAAAACAGATGCATCTTTTAAAGGGATTGCACAAGTTTGTCTCTCATGTTCAGTTTTAGAAAGGAACTTTTTTTTGTTGATTTTGTTTTGTTTCTGTACACAAGTACTCATTCAAACAATAAATATACACTAAGAAAGAGTGAGAAAGTAAACAGAGGTCTGTTTTTTATTATTATTATTATTATTAATAATAATATTAGATCTAATATTAATAATATTAGATGTGCGTTTTCATTTATATGCACCATACAGCATGATTGTGTTGGGTATATTGTGTAAAAATGTAAGACAGTTTCCACATCGAGTTAAATGCCGGACAAGCTAATACACAATAATTAAGCGTTCACTGAAAAAGGGTCGTAAAGGTATCTTGTGATTTTAGGGTCCGGGT
>JAOVVA010000024.1:15952969-15982316 GCA_028565275.1 Leiocassis micropogon
TCTAATTAAGGAAATAATTTATTTTTCCGATCATTTCTGACACCCCATGAATGCAGTATTTAAATTTTACTAGCGATGTGTGTGTTGATGAATCTGATGCTTATTACAACTGCGTCATCATAACGCCAGAGAACAAATATTTCAATCGACAGTTCAGGCGTTTAACTGGCACCGAAATGAGGCACCGAAATTCGCGTTCTGTTTCGGTCCGGTACACATACCGGTTATATAGGTACCGGTACCGTATTGGCACCGGTTTTCGGTACCCAACCCTAGTAGTGCATGTAATTTTTGTTTGTTTTTATTTATAGATTTTTTTTTTTTTGTATTTTATATTAAATGATATTTAAAATGACTATGATAACGCACGAATATGAAATACTAAATACAAGATAAAATATTTTCCGTACCTGCGTATAGCTGGACGTTATATTAAGCATTATATCTTAATTTAGTTATAGTTAATATTACATTGTAATTATACATTAATTTCTTGAGTATACATCACATTAAATACTTGAGCACCAGCTCGCTTGTGATTTTTGTGTTTGCAGTGACATTAAGCTTGTGGTGTGTATTTACAGGCGATGGAGATCGCATCAACCAGGACAGCTGAGGAGAGATCCAATCAGGACACAGTGGACGAGGAGGTACACATGTGTGAATTAAAGTGTTTTACAAAGGTTGCAATTGATCATTAAATGTATATCATGTCATACTTTTTATTCATTTCTAGTAGCGTTTAAAGTTCGCTCCAGCTACTACGTACAATAAGTCTATGAAGGCTTTAGACTGAGCGGCGCACTTTCTGTCCTTCAGGTGTTTAAGAACGCCTACATCCCTCGTACACTCAACGAAGTGAGCCATTACGAACGAGACGTGGACGCCATGACGAGGGACCAGGCGAAGAAGCAGAACGATAACGTGAGTGCCTGGGTTCGACACGTACGGTTCCACGTCCATCCTGTTCATCCCGTATGCGTGTGATGAGGCTGCAGCGATGATGCCATTTCTGTTTTGTAACTTTAGATTCTGTACCAGACGGTGACGGGACTGAAAAAGGATCTCTCGGGCGTGCAGACGGTAAGATTACTGTGTAGTACTCAGGATGAGCGCTCGCTCGAGGCTGAGACGAATGAAAACCTTAAAGTGCAACATCAGTCAGCAAACGGGACGAGTTGTTATTTTTGTTTTATTTTCTAGAGGAATCCAGACACAGAGGATTTGCAGTGAATAAGTCCATAGATTAATGATGCATTATTTTGACTCTGATTTGATTAATACTTGCATATTGCCTAGAGTAACATAAATGAAAGAGAAAAGAGACAACAAAAAAGGCAAGCAATTCCGGGATCGAATCCTAGAATCAAGGACGAAGACCGTATCTGGTGCCACCAAAAAACAAAATATATTGAAAAATGTGCAATTTTAATAGCGTAATAATTAACAAGTTGTTTATCATGATTAACTATATGTATGCACGAGGGTGAGTCAAAAATGATCCGCACTCTGAATATACCAAAACATCGTTTTTGCATCAATTCATTTCTAACCGCGGGGTGTGCAAAAACAGATGACCTACTTGTGATTTGCACAGAAGAAGAGCAGCGTGCAGTGATTCATGTTTTTTTTTGTGGTCTGAGGGTGAACCTGGTGCCGAAGAGCATAAACAAAAACCATCAGCCGGAAAATTCATCAACACTCGAGGGCCAGAAGTATTGGAACATCAGGAAAATGGTTCACCGATCAACAGCGCTCGTAACAGTGAGACGCTTCTAAACACGGAGGACTGCTGTCCAAGAGTGTCGTGATCTCACATGATAACGCACACGGTCCACACACTTCTGCACACACTGTCGACTTTGTTCTGAGGTGTTACTGCGTTCTCCTTATAGTCCTGATCTCGCTCCATCAGAGTTTCACCTGTTTGTTCGGAACCACGAGGATGAGGAGTCACTTCTGATGAAGAAGTGAAGACTGCGGTGCATTCATGGCTCCCAGCTTTTTTAAATGACGGAGTAAGAAAGCTCGTGACAGATGGACATAGTCTATTGACAAGCGAGGAGATTTATCTCGTTTGTAAAAGATCATTAAAATAAATTTAAGCCAGAGTGCGGATCATTTTTGACTCATCCTCGTAGTAGGGCTTCACGATGTAATTTAAAAAGCATGATATATAGCTGCGTGTTGTTTTTCTAAATCATGTCAAATCTAAGAATGAAGAAAAAAAATTGTACAGAATCTTTTTTAGATTTTTTTTTGCATTTAATATTTTTTCGTTAATGTAAACCGTAAGTGTGTCAAAAAAATATTTTTACTGCTGGGAGTTTATGTAATTGTTATCCATCTACTATAAATATGTACTACTATTAATACTACATACAGTATTCTAGAAACCCTTAATACATGCAATTTTTTAATAATATTTATCCGTTTTTATTGGGTCAATATCTAAATAGGGCCTGAAAAAGAAAGAAGAGTTGCAAATGTTTTTAACAGATTGTCAAACAAGTCAACAATTAATAATCGATTAAAGTTCATCATTAATTAATAATAACCAGATGTGCATTTCACCCTCAATTCGATTTTAATTTCAACATTTCTAGAGGCACGATCCAGTCTTCAACACTGACCTCTACACAATACATTTAGAATTATTTTCATTATTGTAAAATGGTATTTTTTAATTGAATTAGGTGCAGATCATTGATTTTCCCACCAGCTCTCTCCGTCCTCTCTGAGCTCTCAGTGAATACTAAGATGTCTGAAGAGGAAGTGGATTGTAAACGGGCGACTCAGCCCAGTGTAGCTAAGCTAACGTTAGATCACCGTTGGGTTGTCACGGTTACCACTGCATGGAAGAACTTTATTGGTTAATACATTTTTTTAATTGGTTAAATACTTTAACATTAATAATTAGTCATTAACATCTCTATCCTGAACAACTTGAAAACTCCTTGATAGTTCATATTAGCTAATTTCACATTCAATTGTATGTTTCAAATTTAAGCAGAAATAAGTTGTAGTTAAATACGACGTCAAATTCCTAGTTTCATTTATGCCGTAGAAAATTGTAACTTGTAAGTGGTAAAGTCCAAAACTTCAACTTTTAAAACACCAAACTCCCACAAAGACGATTCGTTTTAGGTTAAAACGACAGTTTTCTACTAATGAACTCTTCTCAAACTATTGGAAAGCCCATTTTGGTGAGTCAATGGCGCCCCCTAGCTTCAAAAAATTAGGAAACTAATTGAATTTGTATAAAAAATTCCGTAAGAAATTTTCCTGATTATACTGTCAGCTTCATCTGATATTTCATTCAAGTTTTGAAAAGAAACTCAGTCAACGTTCATGTTAACAATAATATCCACTTTGTCCTCGAACCTTCACACGCAGGAATCGGCGCGAAAGTAAAACGTTTTAATCTTACACACCGTCCTGCTTCATTTCAGATTCCGTCCTTACTAGAGGGCTGTGCTGAGGACACGAGCAGTAGTGAGGAAGAGGAGGACGACGAAGATGAGGACGAATCTGGAGACGAGGACGCGTCGGAACACAGCGACCAGGACAAAACGCAACCTCTGGACAAAAAAGTTAGAATATTTCATTCCCAGCATCTCGGTACTGATCCAGAAGTGTAGAATGGATTTACATAACCGGTTTGGGTTTGTTTTTTTTCCCCTCTTAGGAAAGAAAGAAGTTGGTTAAAGAAGCTCAGAGAGAGAAACGCAGAACGAAGGTCCCGAAGCATGTGAAGAAGCGCAAGGAGAAAGTGGCCAAGATGAAGAAAGGAAAATGAAAGGAATGTTCTGGAAGAAATGTGCCTTCTCCGTTACACTGGTACCTCGGCACGCGGGTTTATGGTTTAGAGTTTGTATGCCGAGGTACCGCTGTATCCTCACCTCAGATCCAACCTCGCAGCTCCTTCACATCAGATTTGTTAGTTCAGCTCTTCGTGAGGACGTCAAAACATACTATATGTCCTCATGATGGGACTGAGTTTAAATCATCGTAATCACCTGGTCCTCACAAAATGGGGGCGGAAAAAGGTTTTATTAAAAAAAAAATTTAAATAAAAGCCCCAAAAGTGTCCTGTCGGTTACTATGATTACGTTCATAGTGTTAATCAGACTGCATTTCTGTGGAAGACGAAACCTGTATGTGTATTTTTAATCCATTTAAAAACAAAAACAATTCAGTTTTTTTCTGAATAAAATTATATTTATGGCTGAAAATTAATGTTTATGGATTTTTTTTAAAGAGCAGCGCAGTGTTAAATTCTCACATGGACTCGCCCAGCAGGAAGTCGTCTTTTTCTGGTGCAGCGTGAAACCATTTTAATGCCACGTGTTTATTAAGATTTACAAATCCGGTATATTAGTACATTCCCGAGGATACAAATACAGTGCATGCTACAGAAACGTTATTTCATATTGCATCGTTTTGGATAAAATTTCAGACAATAGAGATAAAAAGACAATTAAGATGCTACTATAATAAGTATGCATTTTGGGCTTCCTGGAATATAAGTTTTATTGCTTTTTTTTAAATTATTATTAAAAATGATCTGTATGGAAATAAGTAGATGTGTCATTATGGTTGTGTATGGACTAATAGGCTTGAGTAAGCAATGAAGACTGTGATAATTAATTTATTATATTCATTTTTGAAAAAACTGTATTTAAGTATTGGACGTCTACAGACAGGAAGAAAAAAAAATACATTTCCTCTTCCTGTATGTAGACGTCCATATATGGGCACAAAGGACATGCCCGTGTTCTCCATCTATTTGAAAGGCCACACCCACTCAGACCTGCTCTCATACCGTATGTGTAGGCGGACCTTATTGCTGTAATACTTCAACTATAAAAGTTACAAACCTTATACTTTAACCTGAGTACAAAACCCATAACATGTGCTCGCTAATGTAATACTACACAGTGTAGGAAAAAACTTACTACTAAAATAGAGGCCTAATTCTGTCTATTTACATGTTCTTGGTCCCAACAAACTCTCCACTGAGCAGGGTTAATCAGACACCGCGTGAACTCGCGCAGGTTAGCGGATGCCCTCCACGTAGTTAGCAGGCAGCATGCCGGAGCGTCCCGTCCTCTGCACCGTCCCGAACATCCAGCCCTCGTCGATGGAGTACACGTTGTGGATCAGATCGCCATCGCGGAACGAGACCTCGTCACAGTCCTGAGCCGTGTAGTCATACAGAGCCCTGTACACACTCTGACACACAGAGAAGAGAAAGATCAGGGAATCCAGGAATTAAAATATGAAACAATAAAATTTGAGTTTAGATCACTAATTAAATTACTACTGAGAAACATGAATAATTGTAGCTGCAGTAAACATTTAGGGTTTTGTTAGTTTGCAAGTCATTGTTTTGTCATATATAAAAAAAAAAAAACACTTTCATAATCCATATACTCGGCTTTTTGATGAGTATGCATGATTAAAAAATATTTAAAATATGATAATTCGATTAATATGTGATAATCAGCATGCATACTTCTGCAGTTCCTCATTTCTCTCATTATAAAAAGGTACAACTGCTCACTATTAACAAACTGCTACAGTAAGACGCTGTGTATGAAATAGTAAATATAAATAAACAAACACGGTGCTATTTTGATCAAATGCCAAAATGATAGCAGATACAGTCCCGCCCTCAAATCAGCCAGAAGAAAAGATCGGAAATAACGAAGTTCTTTGCTTTTATAGGCTTGAGAGAATGAAATTATAATTATAAAAATATTAAAACCGCATAAAATGACGTCTCACCATGGCTGCTGGATGCGAGTGCAGCTGCATGGATCTGAGGGAGTGCATGCTGGTCTGATGCATGTAGCTGTGTCCCTGGTTATAGCCGCTCGGATAATAAGCTCCAGGAAGCACCGGGGCTGAAGGTGACGCAGGGAAATAAATCAGCACGAGATTTAGGTATACGCTGTGTCTCAGATGAGTGAAACAGTTCAGTCTAGTCGGTTTATCTTTCAAAAACTGGTTACGTTATAGATTAATAAACATATTGCACATTTCTAATGACTTTAAACATCAATGTCTAAAGGGATACATGATACCGACACTAAAGAAGGATGAAAAAAGACAATATGAATAAGTTGAATTAACGTTTTGCTTTTATCTAAATTGCATTTTTCAAAATTTTTGAATAAATAATCTGCTACAATGTCCCAGATGTTAGAATAAAATTATGAATTATTGTTGTGTTAGTATTTTTTTCTACAGTACCTCGCACATTTATTATCCACTTATTTAAGGACTACATGAGCTTGTATTTATGAGGGGCGTTCAAGTCAAACCGGGACTTGTGATAAAAAGGTGAAAAACTGATTGACATTTGCGAAAGACTTCAAGCACAGTATGGTGATGAGACTCTTATCCGCAGTTTAACATTTGAACGGTGCAAACGTTTTAAAGAAGGCCATAGGTCCATGAACTTGCCGGAGTTCCTGGGAGGCCAGTGTTTCAAACAGGAAGCAAGCAGTCTGATCATGATACTGAAAAAAACGTTCTACCTCGATGGTGTCCGAGCACTAGTGAAACATTGGGATGAGTGCATGAGTGTAGCAGAGGATTATATAGAAACATAAAGGGAGTTTTTACTCTCAGAACTATGCTGTTATTCTGCACAATTGAAAGTCCTGGTTTCACTTGAACGCCCCATTCAATTTAATGTCACCATATTCTCATTCCAACATGATGTAAATGTACAGTCCGGACAAGCAGCCTTTATTCTGTTCATTTATAACTTTACCATGATTAAATGCATTGTTTTTGTTGTATCTGTAATGGATTATTAATGCATGTCGTTTCTTGGACTCACCCACAATGACTCCTGGCCTCCGCTCCATCTCCACGGTGTACTGATTCACACCTCTGTGTGTGGTGCTGCTCCCCTGCGGCGCCTGCTGGTCGGGTCTCGTCTGTGCCCGCACCAGATAAGTTCCTCTAATGCCCTGAGTGACACCGTGCAGGCCTGGCATGTCGGAATCCTTATGATATTTAACCTAAAGGAATATAAATAAAAGAAAAAGAAAAATGTTTAAATGAATCCTTAAAAGACAATGTAGTAGAAATCAATGTGTTGATTTTTGAGTTCTTTTTTTTCTCTCTTCTTTTTAATATGAAACTTTTTAACTTACAAAATATTGTCATGATAAAAGACCCGTACAAACGTTACACTCAGGTCTTACGTTACTAATCTGATCGTGAGCTTGCTTCAGTCTCGCCACTTCTGGTGTGTCCACAAGAAATCGGAGCCCCTGGCCTTTACTCTCCTCAAAATCCTTCCTGTATTTCACCTGAAGGTGACAAGAAGGATAAGCGGGCATGTGAATGTTTTGTAGACACTTCAAGAAAGAGAGAAAAACACATTGATTTACGCTCATGTAATCACGCTAGATCGCCTGATATTAACCGGACATGAAATATGAGCCTCATGAAATCATATCGACCTGAAATCATATTGAGTCTCATTGACATGGGCTTATAGGGTGATAGATTTCAATCAGACACAACACTGGTGATGTCCACAACACTTAATCTAAGTTAACTCAGTCGAAAATTGAAAATGTATGGATGTTTCCAATAATGCAGCTCAGCCACGGAAGCGACTCAGCTCCTGGAGACACACACGATCTCGTTCTCCTTTTTGCAGGGAGCCATTACATTCTAAGACTTATTCATTTGTTTTGGAATGTGTTTACCAAATTTCACTAAAATTAATAACTTACTTTTAATCATATTCTGTACATATAAACTCACAGCAACTTATTGCCAGTTATACAGTTTGAAGTCAGGCACCATTTAGATCTCTCTCTCTCATGCACACACACTCACACACACACACACACACTCATTCTCTATAATTCTTATCCTGTACAGAGATGCAGGAAAGTACCTAGAGGAAACCCATGCAAACTCCATGCATACAGATCCGAAAGTGGGATTTGAACCCTGGAGTTGCGAGGCCACAGTGCTAACCACTACGCCACATTTAGGTTAGCGAGTCTTTATATGTGTAATCTTATAGAATACAGGGATTAATAAATAAAAACCTCTACAAACTATTTACGTTTCCTTTTATCCAGGTTGATAATTGAGGCCGATTGCTAGAATTTGGCTTGGATATTGAGCACATGTCCAAGAGCCAGGACAGCAGGGACCTGGCAGCGAGTCCCTGGTTGCCAGGTGGCGACTCATGGGGGACGTGTGAACCCACCGCCGAGTGGACATCTGCCCTGCTTTCCTTCATGCTGACCTGAAAGCACCACACCCAGACACACACGAGCCAAACAGAGCTCAAAATTTTTCTCCCCTCCCTCTCTCTCTCTCTCTCTCTCTCTCTCTATCTCTCGATCTCGGTTTGTTATCTGTATGTAGCATGCACGATCGATGGCTGTAACCAAAGAAGGAACCTGTACCTGACTCTGCAGCTCGCTCTGCTGCCTCAGTCGCAGGTTCTCCGGCGTGTCTGCGACGATCGTGAACGTCTGCTTTGGGTAATGCCTGGAGAAAGATGAAGATCTTTAAAGATAGGAAGTTTGAGAAAAAACATGTTTCAATGGATCATTAGAAAACCATGAATAAATGACAAATGCATTAACATGATCTTCAGCTATTGTTGCAATACTTCAAACCTAACATTAGTTTTGTTCTTTGCTTTATTTTAATATAACCAATTGATAAAAAATGGAACAGTGACCCAGCATGCTCTTAATTGAGTCTGATGTTGACTAAAGATGTACATACGAATTGCAGTAAGGTTTCTTGTCGTATCCTTTGTAGTTGTTCATGGTCAGTGTCATCTTGCACACCTCGCAGTGGAAGCATCCTTTGTGCCAGTACTAAAAAAAGAACATGTGCAGCATTGATAATGCATTAGGATAACGAGACTGAAAGATCAGAACCAAGCTGTTATTATTAACTCGGGAAAGTGCAGGAAAGGAACCGATGCATGCAGCTGACATTACCTTGTCCAGGCAGTTCACTTTCTCAGTGGCGTAGACGATTTTCCCGCAGCGTGCGCAGTGAGGATTCATGCTGAAAGCCTTTGATCACATCGTTTTCTAATTCCAATTAGTGCAAAGAAGCAAAAAGCAAAAAAAAAACAAAAAAAACAAAGCGTGCTCAGAGTTTACACAAAATGATCCGTGGTGCAGTGGATTAAAAACTGCGCAGACAGTCGTGCTGATTGTTGGAGGTCAGTTTGGGAACGAGGAAACGTGCCAGAGAGAGAGGGAGAGAGAGAGGGAGAGAGAGAGAGAGAGAGAGAGATGATGATGATGATGATGCGCTAATTTGTTTCCAATTAATTTGCTCCATCATATAATATTATTACATAACATTTACAGTATCAAATAATATTATAGACTTTACTTTAAGCCCCTTAGCTTAAATAATTTTATAATTAAATGTTATTCATGCATTATGACAATAGTACAACACTACAGAATCTGGCATATTATGATATCGATCCTCCATGTTAAAAAAAAAATCCTCAATTGAAAACAAATTTGAAAGAAAATGTCTTATGTGTTCAATAACAATAAGGAACAATATGTTTCATGAAATTATTAATAACCTTATTATGTAAAACACATTATATAAGTTCCTGTGATTTAGTTGCTACCATAGCAACCATAACGTATTTAATGAAACTCACTCATTCAATGTCTCCTATACTGCTTTATCCTGTGTACGCGGTCGCAGGGGGGCCTGAAGCCTATCCAGGTGCCAATCCATTGCAGGGCAAACGCGTACACTCTATTCACACACTACAGGAGCGCCGATTAACTTAATCTGCATGTCTTTGGACTATGGGAGGAAACCAGGGTACCCAGAGGAAGCCCAACAAGCACGAGGAGAACATGCAAACTCCATGCACACGGACCTCGAGGCGGGAATCGAACCCGGACCCTGGTGTTGAGAGGTGACAGTGTGAACCACGAAGCCACCGTGCTGCCTACGTATTTCACTGTGTTGATGTATAAAGAAGGAATAATGCACTTGGGTAATGCTGTTACAAGAAAAAAAATAACAATAAGGTGGATTAAGTGAGGTCCTGGTGTGCTTTATTCCACTTGTTCCACAGAAACTGGCCAAGAAATAGCATATTGATTTATTTATATAATGTTGTATTTAATTATTGACAAATCCACGAAACAAGGTACTTCCCAAGTGTGATACTCTGAACTGGAAATCACACACTTTACAACTTTGCTGTGAAGGAAAAAGTAAAAGATTCCCCTTACTGCCAGTGGCATGTCCGTCCCTGGTGAGTTATAATAGATTTGTAGGAGATATGTGTTGGTGTAAAGTCTAGCTTTATTTAACTTACAGGATTCTTGAATGAAATTTCTTTAGATCCTCTAAAATCATAAATTCAACTGGACTTTTGTTTATATGCGAATTTTTAGCACAGTTGTTCTGTCAGGAATAAACCTGAATAAATCATGAATTTTAAACCATAGGCTTCTACCCCAGTTCTGTAGGCTTATAGTCATGCTGTTGGAAACCCAATCAAATAATGTTTTGTTTACTATTCCCGGCTACTTCATAATGTCCTCCCTCAGGCGCTTACCTGGCCACATTAAATACAGATAAAATAAAAATGCAAAATAATATAACATCCTGGAGTGTCACTGTATAAGCTGAAAACAGTAATGCTGGAAGCCATGCTGGAAATTAAATCAAAATTAGAGCAATTAAAATTAGGAGTATTCATATAATAATACGTTGGAAACATGCTAATGTTCTTCTAAAACTTTACAGCGGAACCTCGGCATATGAATTTATTTCGTTCTGGAGGCGAGTTGTTACGGTGAAGATTTGTTCTGCGTTATAGTTTTTTACATAAGAAATAATGTAAATGCAGATAATAATCCAGTCACCCAAAAATTTTACCAATTTTCCAAAAAACTCAAGCGGAAACTCACGTAGCTTTGGAACAAGACAACGTTGGTATCGTGGGTTCACTCTTTTGAAACAGCTTTCGCTGAATTTAAAAAATTTGCTACATTTGTTAACTTGTTCCACATGGCTTTGACAAGTGTTGAACGTCTCTGCCGTTCAGTTTGTTTTATTCGTTCGTTCTTATGGCGCAAATGTTTCATATGCCGATGCAAATTTCTCGCTAAATTTCTATTCTTCCAGTGCATGCTGAATTCAAACCCATGCGGTAGTAATACTTTCTTAAATAATCAGTTGTGTTAACTGGACAACAAATTATGCTTGGAAACAAAGAGAAAAAGTTCTTCTCAAGTCGGCATTTTCCACACCTGATTTTTTTTTTTCAGGATTAGCAAGCAACGTGACGGTTGAGAGGCCAGCTGTAAATCCGAATGGTGTGACCAGAAAACTGCCTAAAGCGAGAGTATAACCGACTCTGGATACACTTACACTTTCTCTTCATAATTGCTCACTGTTAATCTTTTGGTCTTTAAACAACAGTCAAACTACAGTGCATGTCTTTGGACTGTGGGGGGAAAACCGGGGTACCTGAAGGAAACCCACAAAGCCTTCAGAAAGAATGTTTAAACTCCATTCAAATAGACCACAGGTAAGATTCGAAGTGCTAATTGTGGAGATAAGTGAAAGCATTGCTAACTGCTGTGCCACCTCTATCGGCTGATTAGTGTTTCCAAATTGCCTGTTGTGTACGATTGTGTGTGTGTGTGTGTATGCACCATGTTCAGACTGAGCCCTGAGTTTCTTGCGAGAAGCACCAAAACCCTACACAGGATATGAAGGAATGAATATACTTTTATGATTGCTGATCATATAAAATGCCAAGTTTGTTGACAAATTTACTAATTTCATATGCTACAACTTAAGCATTCGTAATGAACAACCTCAATATATTTTGGGGGTACATACAGTATGAACATGAAAGGCGTTCATTCATCTTCTATACGGCTTATTCTGCGTACAGGGTGGCAGGGACCTGAAGTCTATCCCAGAAGAGTACAAGATGGACGGGGTGCCAATCAGTTGCAGGGAACACCAGTTAACCTAGTCTGCATGTTTTTTGGACTGTGGGAGGAAACCAACCAAGCACGTGGAGAACATGCAAACTCCTGGTACGCAGACCCTGAGGCAGGAATCAAACCCAGACCCTGGCGGTACGAAGCGACAGCGCTAACCACTGCGCCACTGTGCCACCCCAGGCAATTTGGGACCCTAATCTGCATGTCTTTTGGGAGGAAACCGGAATACCCAGAGCACTGGGGGACATGAACAAAGACCTGAGGCAGGAATCGAACCCTCGGTCCTGGAGGTGTGGGGCAACATTATTGCCTTTTCCAGGTAGTCAATCCTTTACACATCTCCACAAACACACACACACACACACACACACACACACACAGACGCAGATCTGCAGTATACGTATCACACACCTGAATCATTTTCACCGCAACGAACCGACTCTTCGGAGTCGACTCCTGAGACTCTCAACGCAGAATCGGCTCTCTGGTGCAGCCCTACCGCGTGCGTCAGTATAAAACAACAGCGCTCTGCGAACTACAAGACTAACCGGAAGCCAGCGACGGGGTTGATGCGGGACTGATGCGCTGCGCCTCCATCCAGCTGCAGCGTCCCGGAGCGCAGAGACACACTGGCGATGGCTGAGACGCGGCTTCACCGCCTCACGACACCGAGCCGCTGCGGAGCGTTTCTGACGCCGCGTGCGCACGAGAGCGACCGTTAAAAATTCAAATTCAAATCGCTAACGGTTGCTGCCTAACGTCTGCCTTACTGTATTCTTATTATCATTGATATTTGTGGGATTATTACTGGCAAGGCTTAATTTTTGAAGGGTTTATCCCAGTTTAGGATGTTCTTGGAATCGGAAAAGGTGTCCGTATGCTTAAGGGATTCTTTATTTTAGGTGTGGAGGGAGAGAAAACCGGGATTAAATGTAATATTCAGGTAGTAAAGATGCGTTGGCGCTGATAGTGAGGTAATAAACGCGATAACCTTCACGTTCACGTCAATGACAGCTCGTGCCGCCGGCGTCAGGGTTTAGACGGCGGTATTTGACGTGTGATTAATTAAGAAGGAGGGATGAGAGAGGAAAAACGGGCGGAAAGGAAGAATCACAGGTGCTCGTTAACATCCGGTGGGACGCGTTTGACTGGGAGCAGCTGCAGGTGTCGAGGTTTGGACAGTTATTCAGTTTAGTAACAGAGTCATCCATCCATCCAGGTTCCTGGTGTCCTTTTTAAAATAATAATAATAATAAATAAATAAACTAAACATGGCATCTGGAGCTGCCAGTCTCGCCTCCGCCATCGCCAGCAAAACCAAAACCAAGAAAAAGCACTTCATGCCGCAGAAGAAGAAGCTTTTCCGCTCCAGCGACCCTCTTCTCAGCGTCCTGATGTGGGGAGTCAACCACTCGGTAAGCCTGAACACTCACACCTGTGGACCAACCCCAAGTCCACACCTAGAGCATGCCTCGTTATGTCATTTATTGCTTGTTTTTACTCCACAAGGGTCTAGGAGTCATGCGTGGTTGAGACCGGGTCAGCACGATGAGGTAGTAGTAGGATTCGGACGGGATGGGTTTACCAGGAGGACAGAAATACAGATTTATGACAAGAGGGGGCATTGGTGGCTCAGCAGGGCCGGTCCCAAGCCCGGATCAAATCTGGTGTAAAATCTGTGCCGAGCTGTGTGCGGATTGGATGGTCCGCTCACTGTGACGACCCCTCATTGGGAGCAGCCGAAAGACACAACAGCAACAGCAAGGGGCTCAAATGGTCAAGACTGTATGGTACTCAGTTACTGACCTGTGTGGTTTGGCCCGTATTGAGTCCTGTCTGCTCCAGGGGCGCTGACCCTGTACTTTGACCCCAGCTTCTTCACTGTGAGGGAACAGCCGATGTCTTAAAAGCTTACCCGCAGTGCAGATCCAGTGCAGGAGTGTGTGGTCAACTCCAGTGTTTCGGCAGCCCTCACTTCTGCCTGTCGTATGCGCTATCGCTGTACAAGCACCACAGTCTGATCTGGGGTGAACTCGGCCTGACGTACCCGTTTTTCACATTAGACAATGCTGCCTATGGAGGGTTATAGGCTGTGTATGGTATAATAATAACAGTATGACATAAAAGTTAATGATGCTACCTACTGTTTAGGTCCTCAAGGAACGCCTGTGACACGCTTCAGAAAAAGACGAACATTGATGATGGAAATCTGAAAAGAAGGAAACACAACACTAGTCATAATAATGTTAACACATATCGCCGCATATACAGATCAAAAATGTTAATGATTAATCCCTACTCAATTAATTGCTGCTATGAATTTAACAGCTATATTAACCAAAATGTTTGTTTTACATAATATTTCTTTGCATAATGTTTGTTTAGTTCATATCTCTGTTAAATTGTTTGCCACGAGAAGGTGCTCTTGCAGTTAAGCAGTATCGCACGCGTATATAGTATTTCCCGTGCGTGTTTAAATTGTTCATTCTTCGTTAATTTGTCTCACAAAACTCAATTGTTGCGATTGTGCCGCTAGCACTACTTCAACATTTTCAGTTCAACTAGCACAATTTGCAACCCTACTAATAAAAGTACGACATAGGGATGGGAAAACGTATCAGAATTTGTTATACTACAATGCAAAAATGCCAAAGGATATATCGTTTGGTTTCACGATGTGTATTGTGGACTCACTTATGTTAGACAGGGGTTTTTCTTTGCATATTCCATACTATGTCGGCTGAGGACATGATGAAATAATATGCAATAAAAAGGTGACTGTGCCCTCTGCTGACAAAGTATAGACTAGGCAAAGAAAAAACACTGTCTAACTGCCTACACTTGTCAAACATTGCAGCAGGGAGAGGCGATGGTAAGTCCTTGTTATGGCAATATTTCAGCTTTACTGCAACTTGGGGCTTCTGTTTTAATTATACTGTACTTACAAAATTCTTTGAACTAATTTATTTTATTTTGCCCATATATTTTATTATAAGTTTTGAATATGGTTAGACGCATGATGTGCAAATAATGTTTGCAAATTTGCATGTTCCCCGTGCTTGGTGGGTTTTCTAAGGGTACTCCGGTTTCCTCCAGCAGTCAAAGACACGTAGATTATGCTAATGCATCTCCTGGGTGTACCCCGCCTTCTGGCCAATGTCCCCTGGGATAGGCTCCAGCACTAGTAACATCTAGCAGTAGTAACATCTGTACCATGAACAAATTGTTTACATTATTGAGCTTTTTTTATATATTAACATTTCTACAGTAAACACGTCATACACATAGTCTTGGACATCGGACACTGCATGTAATCCGATAACATGGATTTTTAAAAACTTGTTGTTTAACAGAGTAAAAAGAAAAATGAAGATGATCATTTAACATTTAGGAATGTTTTAAGTAAAATAATAGGCTGCAATTTTTGGAGAAAAGAAGGGAGAGAGACAGAGAGAGAGACAGACACGTCATACTGCCTTAAACACACCCATTACCCCACCACCACATGCCACAACAGGTCAATCGTCCTGAAAATCTCTTAGGATAGACATGATGTACCTCGCATCTGCATGTCTGTGTAAGATCTGGACGCTCCACACACACACAGTAAGAAATTATCCTTTTATGGTCCCTGCAGTGGAATTATCTGATTCCTGGCATCATCCACTGGTGCACTGTCTGCGTCTCATCGAGGAGAGGACTATTTCCCAGGTGTCCCACAAACCAATAATTGGGCTCCCGGGACTCAGAGCGTCACGTTAATCCTAAAATGAAATGCCTTTCAGGACGCTCTGTAGCCAGACAGTATTATGAGGCCTGCGCAGACGTGCGCGTCTCCTTTACCTGAGCTGTAAAGGTTTTCACAAATGTTCGGACGTTTTGCTGAGGAAGGCGTGGCTGACAGGTGCTCTTGGCATTTTAGCTTTGCCTGGAGTGCAGATGAAGCTCTCAGTGACAGAAACAACTCTCTAATGGTTCAGAAGTGTTAGTAAAAATCACAAAATCAGGCTTTTAAATATACAAATATCGACAGAGGAAAACAGAACAAGTGCTGTCCGTGCCTCTCGTGTAATAATGTTAAGCAGCGTATGGTTTTAAAGGGTGTTGAAAATGAAATGTCTATCCTGTGCACTTTAAAATGGACAGAGAGAGCAGGAAAGTTTTTATAACTGTTTCTGGCAGTACTAGAATGTAAAATACAGATGTTACTCCCATATGTACTGTAATTCATACAAGCGCATATTCTTTGGTATAAGTAGTGTAGGCTAAATACAGTAATAATTCATCATCCCAAGTCGCACTTTTTCTCTACAGTTGCTTTGTGTTTTGTCTACAGTACTAAAACATTTATATAGTTCAGTATACAGTATGGTTATATAGTACAATATTGTATTTTATATGGAAATTTAGCTGAATTAACATTAATATTTATATTTCAGTTTATATTACAAAATTTGTAAATTATATTTCTCTTAATAGTTTAAAGTTAAAATGCATAAAAAATTATATATTGCCACGAAAAAAACGCATAAAGAAACTGGGGAGGATATTTGCAGTTTCCTTGAAATTGCTGGGGTTTCTGCGAACAGTTATTAGTTCGATTCTAAGGGAAAACTCCACGAACTCTAAACCGCGACTTTGTGGGTCGACTGTATACCAGGGCACTGTTGAGTTTTTCAATCTGATTGGTCAGAAGGTGTTGATAGTTTCTATAGGTTTATAATTAATATAGTATCTTATACAGTGAAACCTCATATTGCGAGTAACGCGGTTTGCGAGCGATTTTTGATAAATTTTGACTTGAAAAACTAACAAGTCTTGGTTTACGAGAACCGAGTATCATCTATCACACATGCGCTCCTTGTTTTGATGCCAAGCGTCACATGATCACAACTGAGCCAACGGTTTTTCTCTCTCTTGCGCTGCGGAATTGTGTGTAATCGTCTCCCCTGCTGCGTCTCTTACTGGTATAATCAACATCCGTGCTCGCATTTACTGTTTACTATAACACTGTGACCACGTGTGTGTGCGCGTAAAACATATTTTATTTTGTGTCTGTATGTGTGTGTGTACAGCGCGCGTGTAAAGCAAAAGCAAGTCTCATTAGAGAGGTTAAAGATCCATTTTCTCTTTCTGCTCAAGGCTTAGCCTGCTCTTTGTGTCTGTGTGCGCACGCGTGTCACACACACACATACACACACACACACACAGACCCCTCCTACTTTCGCCTTCACAGACACACACAAACACTCTTTCTCTTTGCTCTACACAGAAACACTGCTCTGTCGCGATTCTTTTCAAAGCTAAAGTGTTTAATTTGCTTTATTTTTACTTTACAGCAGTGATTCCATTAGTGTTAATCGAGTGTCGATAGAGAGATTTCTTGTTTATTTTTCCGATAAAACAGTGTTTCCGTTGTGTGCGCGCGCGTGTGTGAAAAGAGTGGAGGAAGGGTAACTGTGTAAGACGAGAAAGGGGAGAGGGGAGCGCCTGCACGCACAAACGGAAACTGTTGGGATTTATTTGTATTTTTTTTTAAAAGGTAAAGTGGAGGTTAATTTGTTTATTTTTACTTAATATTTCGTGTTAATTATTTGTATGTATTTTTTTTTTTTTTGCTGTGGAACAAATAATTTGAGTTTTCATTATATCTTATGGGAAATTCGATTTGGTTTACGAGTGTTTTGGAATATGAGGCCGCTTCCGGAACTCATAATCCAAGGTTCCACTGTACTTGTATTTCATCAGTTAACTAGTTATAAATAAGAATCATTACCAATCACCCCATTGTCTTATTCTTCACTTAATACTTTGTGTCATCAGTTACAGAAATACATTCCAACATTAATAATGCATAACTATAAGCTAAACTCTGACTATTATTATTATTGTTGTTGTTTAGTGCTTGTTAAGATCACGTCTATGTTAAATAATAAACCATGTTTGTATAATAAATGAAGCACATTTATTAAGATTAAAAGTCAGATAGATTTAAATCAGAGAAACTCCAGTCGTCGTGGTCCACCATCATCCAACCAATCAGAACAAGAACGTTAATCTTAAGTACCTAGTTAGTTCATCCTCTTCTCATATCAGCATTGAGGTGATGGAGACCAGACAGCACGACGGTCTACTAAAACCTCTGACCTCTCCTTTAACGTGTCACACTTCCTGGCGTTATCCTGTTGCAGTAAACTCAGCAGAATGAAATGCCTCTGGTTTCATTTATATTGCTTTAACACCAGCTGAAGATTATTTCTAATTAATCTAATGCAATAATCAATATAACAAGTGTCTTATTCAGCTGGCTTATCCAAAATAAATCTTTCCCGGAGGTTAATCAAATAACAATTAGTGGTTAATACCGTCTGGTCCTCTGCAGCCAAGATTTCCCCGGCAGAGCGACACAGAGCCGAGACAGCGCTGCTTCAGTCCTGCTTATCCTCTTCCATAGGGAGTGTACAGTACATCATTAAAGCCTAATTAATATACAGTAATGACGTTTAAGTCTCAAATGACCTGTCTTTATTAAAGTACAGTTTTTAGCTGTAAAAAATCAGAGAAGTAATTTCTTTTAGTTCATTTATTTCAGAGTAAAGGAGCAATTAATTGCTGTGTGCAATTTCAGGAGTAGTTTTAATTTTCAAGATCGTCTCTTTATTATTTCAGTCCCATTCCCGAGCCAGCACCATTTTTCCTGGGAAGCCATATAACTGAAGCATTTGCTCCTCATAATTGTTCGTATATGATTTGTTAAATTAGCATTAAACATCGAGATAGCAAAATATACAGTATTAATACAGATGGTCGGTTTTAGTGTACATGCTACATTTCAAAGTAACTATTGTACACAGCGAATTAACCATCATTATTTCAAGCTAAATTCGGGAGAAATATGAGTGATGACAGTCATGTATTGTTCTCCAGTAGTGGTGTCTTTTATGTAAATTCAGTTTCCTCGGAATAACCAGGACTAACGCAGCTCCTGCTCGTCCCCAAAGCAGCTCACTTTCACTGTTCTGTAGGTCTTCCAAGCATTTAATCTAGCAGCAGCCTCGAAATATAAAAGCGCATCACTAACCTGGCCGCACACCTCTCCCAGACCTGCCATTCAGGTGCACTAAACAACAAAAGACGGTGCCGCCAGCAAGGTCACATGATTGTGATTGATGTGGCTGTGAGAACTACGGGTTCTCTCTGGGTTTATCTTGGGGAGTTTGTGAATCTTTCATCGTTGTGTATAAGACAGTAGATATCAGTCAAGCACTGACCGTACGCATTGTAGTACCATCCTGTTATATCGCAGGTTCACCCATTATACATGTTTACGGGTTAAATAAAGGACAAGAAACATATTAAAGTCTAAAGTCTGCTCGATTGCTATCCATCGTCTTTATAATTGTCGAGTGAGATGATGTCTGGCTGCCTGAAACGTGCCTTAGCGTTCCTAAATAATACATCTCCTTCTGCCTGTTTCAATTAGAGATATTCTGGTTATACTGTCATGTTTTCATAGCTCTTCATAATACGTAAACATTAAACCAAACGCTTACCCCACCATTGACTTTTTTTTAAAATATGAATTTAAATGCTTTTCAGTCTGTCTGATCAGTGTAGTCGTTCCAGGGATTTTATTCTTCCCTTAAACCTTCTCTTTCTCTCTCTCTCTCTCTCTCTCTATCTCTCCTTCAGCTCGTTACAACAAGGTGATAAATATCAACGGTGAAAAAGATTTAATAGGTCGTTTGCTTTCACGTGGCGATGATGACGCAGGACATCCCTCTGGAGAGCGGGAAGAGAACTAAATCAATGAGATGGAGAGCAGCGCTTATTGCACTAGTTTAGATGATATTCCCAGAGAACAGTTTAAACAGCAGATAACTCGATATGCCGGACGTGAATCTTATGTTATGATGAAGAGCGATACGTATACGTGAGCTGATATCCAGGCAGCGGCTGTAAGTTACTAACATCAGGCCGGATTTGCGCACGACATGCCGAGCGTCTTCTCATGCTGTGTTGTGTTTGGCCGGGTTGAGCTGTCAATCAAGCTGACGGATCGTTAACATCAAGCTTTCGTTTGTGTAATTGTTAACCCTGATTAAAATGTAACTGCTGCATACACACACACCTCTGTGCTCAGTTATCGTTGCTGTATATATATATATATTTTTTTTAAACATTTTGGTAAAGATTTATGAAGTAAAGAAGCAGTTAGTTACATAAACCTAACCACTTCCTGATCAGACATGGAGCAGACATGACGTCATGTGCACATCACGTACGGAAACCTTCATTCGTTCATTTTCTACACTGCTTATCCTATACAGGGTCTGAAGCCTGAAGGTGTCCAGTGTGGAAACTGGAAAGGGTTGGAAATCGAATCGAACCCTCGACCCTGGAGGTGCGAGGCCACAATGTTTTTATATTTCTTTGGCTCTTTGTTTTATTAATATTATTATTACTGATTAAAGATGATAGACGATATAGATGTACCCTTTGCGAGACGAAACCAAAAAACCCAAATAGCCACGGCGATCCATACGATCCCGTCCCTCCGACAATAGCGCACATCACAGACGGAATCTGACACCGCATCCCACCGCTACGTCCCACCGGTATGTCCCACCCGCTGCAAAAGCGCTCAGCCAGAGGAGCCATTAAGCACATTTTTTTCTCCCTGTAATATCCTTTTACTAACATAATGGCCCCAAGTGACTTGTTCTGCATTACTGTTCCCGTCTTGTATCCATAACAAAAGCATCAACACGGCCGCAGCTTGAAAGATCCTGCCTGAGAAAGACGATTTTCTCAACTGCGCAGACGGTAAGCACTCGGCCTGCGCGATGTCAATAAGTGCCGAGTATCCTGTGAACAAAACCCGAGCAGAGATGACACGAGTGTAGTCACACCACACGCAGACGACTCGCATCCACTTCACAAGCCTTTCAAACCCGCGTCCGAACTCGTCTCTGAGCACCGAGCTTCGGAGTGCTCGGCTCTGGCCTTCATGAGTCAGTTTTTTTTTTTTTTTTTTTTTTTCAGTCTCTCTGTCTGTTAAGGAAAAAATAATAATAAAGCAGCCTGGCATATGCAGAGCGCCTGGAGGAGAGTCGGCCAAGAGAAATGTCTGACTAATTCTTTCTCTCTCTGACCCCGGAGACTCAGAGCCATAACTACCGCTTTCACTCCGCTTCTGCCTCTCAGAGCCGAGGACATAAATCTCTGCCTCACTCTTCAGCAGGCAGTGTGTTTAGGATGCTTTGGTAATTACGCTTTTCCGGACACAGAGGCAATCTAACGGGAGCCGGGAGTGAGACCGGCACCCGAGTCTCGTCCCGACGAGAGGCAGCGGTTTTATAACGTGCTGTTGAGGCTGTGTAGTAATTACAGTCTTTTCTGCACTGCTTGATCAGTGCCGTGTTTTGGTTCTGATTAATGCCTCGCTGCTTTGCCTCTGGTGTGGGTATTAATTACTCCATTAGCCTGCTTCCTCCTTGATCAGCACCCTCTCTTATTGCTTCCTTCATTCTGTTCACATCTTTTCCGTCCTGGCACATTTTTTTAAATTATTATTATTATTTTTTTTACTTCAATTCCTCCCTTCCATCCCTAACGACGCTCTCACTCTCTCATTCCTAGATGGGCGCAGAGGAGGGTTTTTATTGCCGCGATTACATAAGGGAGTATAAAGTGGAATCCGATTAGATGAACAGGAGGAACTCGTATCCCAAAGATGATACGGCGGCTAGTTAGAATCGTATTAACCAGTTCACAAGAAGGCACTCCTGTCACATTTTGTCAAATCATCATCTTTCTGCAGAGTAGAAGCAACAAAATAGGGTAAAAATAATGGAATAATCATGATTAGAAAGAAGGGTTGCAAGATTATGGCAGGAATTATAATCATGACTATTCTGAGATTATTAAAAATTATTATTTATGAACTGTGGAGCATGCATCTAATGAACAACTGAAAAAACTATTAAAAATATATCTATATGAATAAAAGGAAGGTTATGTCTGTAGTTGGCCCGAACTCGCTGTTTCAGTGACATCTGAATGTTTCATACATCAGAGAACCCGAATACAGTCAGTCTGTCCAGATTATGTCACACAAAATTGGCTGAACAGAATTTAATGAAACTTTTGCAGTACGTTGCCTGGAGATCCAGGAGGACAGACACCTCGCTTTAGTTGTTTTAGCAGCTGTTGCTAACGCTGCCACGAAATCCCCATGCTAACATCAGTGCAATACGAGGAAATAAATTCGCATGAATTCCGATCTGAAGATCGTGCCCTAAAAAATCTGATCCGTGCCACGTTAAGATAAGAATTCGGGTTTGATGCACCTCAATGTGAACAAACTTTTAATTAAAGACTCCTTTTCTCTTCTTTATCTTCTAATCTTTATTTTATCTATTTATTTATGTTTTACTCATTTGTCCCCGAATCGATTGATCAAGAGAATTAGGAGCTCAGCCGTGATCCGTGCAACCAATTCCCATAAGATTACATGCAAATCTGAGCAAGACTTACACAAAACACACACACACACATGCACACACACGTTTGAAAGCCCTCTAAGCCAAAATAACCATCAGGAGGATCAGAGCCATTACACAACATGATAATAATAATCCACTCTGAAAATAATTAAACAGGCCCACTTCTTGTTTCACACCAAGTGTTCCTGTGTTTTATTTACACTATTATTATTATTTTTTCTTGTACCGTACTGAATTTTGATAGTAGGCAGTTTCACCACCCACTGAGATAATTCCACACACATCACACATGATGATTAGAAACGATACAGCTCGAGCTCCGTTCTTTCTTCATCTATATGACATTATTTTTTAGATCACAAAAATGTTTTTACATCTTTGAAACATTTACTGAGCTACTGGCCGAGTGGACAGACGGTGCTGTCTCAGAGGAGCGCGGCGTGTGAGCTGTAGGGCTGTTTGTGCAGGACAGTGCGAGGCGTCGGACTGCATGCTAATGCTCATGACGCATCACACTCATTTAATGCCTTCGAGCTTAACCGTGATAAATCATTTTTTGCTGATAATTGAAGGTAGCTCTTTTGCTATCATTAATAAGAATAGGAAATGGGGGGCAAGCACTTTCCCTTTGAATAGATTACTTTCAGCCTCACTTCCTGTTTGCCGGCCACGCTGATAAATTTGTTCGCATGTTACAAATAAACCGTCAAACATCAAAAGACTGAGAATGAGCTTTTGTTCAGCTTGGACTCACAATGCTGTGGTCCAAATTTTGTGAGGATTAAATAAAATGTATAGGGAAAAAATGTTGTTTAGAATGGTGGAAAAATCCATCAGGGCAGTAATTAAAATTGCTGCACGTGTTAAACTCAACATAACCAAAGAATTAGAGCGAAGTATACCTACCGCTCAAAAGTTTTGGATCACTTTCAGATTTCTTTGTTTTTGTTTAGTGTATTTATTTTCTACATTCTACATTCTACAACAATACTCAAACATAACAAAAGACTGAGAATGAGCTGGGGATTCAAAACAATGAAATAACACATGGAATTAGGTAATTAAGTAACAACAGTCATTTATTATTTTAAGACGAGGACGTCGGCCTTCTGGAACAGTTCTTGCAAGAACAGAATTGTGTTGAGTGCGTTGATGCAAACACCATGATGAAACTGGCTCTCATGAAGACCTCCCCTTCCTGGGAGACGCCCCAGGCCCCCATGTCCCTGTAATAGGATAAGCGATATAGAAGATAAATGAGTGAATAATAATAATAATGATGATAGACATGGGGAAAAATCGATCCGTGATTCTTTTTTGTGGCAATTTATGTATCACCACACTGTCTCCAAAACTGTTGCTGTTGCTCTATAATTCTACAGGTGGCGCATTCTGAACTGTTCACACACTCCGGCAGCACAGCATTCTGCGTGTTTAGTACTGTAACAAAATCTAAAAAAAACTTGAATCAGGATCTTAATGCAGAATCGTGATACAGGTAGTCCCCAATTTACGAACAAGATTCGTTTTTAAGTCAGATTCGTCAAATTTGTTCTTAAGTCTGACAAAGAGAGTCTAATACGCCTTTGACACGAATATACAACGTAAAGCATGTCAACCCACTTGACTAAATCTGTCCCCTTTCCCTACACTGCCATCATGTGGACAAAAACTTAATCGCGCCTAAGGAAATGAATCTCGCACGTGAAATGTAACAGTGTTGTCTCTGCGCCATTAAATCGCGGAGCTGTTTTCCACTGTATTGGACTGTGAACTCATATCCGAACAACTTTACAGGACAGACATTTTCTATCATCGTGCTCCCGGACTGATTCTTTGAAACCGATAAGGCCGAATTATTTCTCCCGCGCGCACACACACACACACATACAATATACCGGACTTTAGACATTTTATACATTCTGTTACACACTGAAAATGTGGTATATAATTGTAAATATTGGTTTATGTTGCCCTGCCGCGTCTATTTTTGGTACAATATACATGAGCTACTTCTGTGATTAAAGCGGAAGTAGAACCGCGGTCCGTTCATATCTGCGTAAATTCGTAACTCGAATGTTCGTAAGTCAGGGACGAGTTGTACAAATCAAATCGACACCGAGGTATCGTGATGATCTCGTATCGGTCGGTCCCTGGTGATTTAGTGAAAAGTGTTTATACATACTATCGATATACTATGATGTCATCGTTGTAGACGAAGCTCGCTGCAGGACGAAATGCTGTTTCTGTGAAAATGGAGCAGATATTTTTAGGAGACTGCTGCTTTCAGGTGGGAACAGCTGGAAACGTCACTTTCGCTGACTCGCCCTCAGGCTGTGACACACTGGCACATTTAACAAATATATATATTTATATACTTTTTGTAGAAAAAATGTGTACAGTGTGCCATTCCTCTATGATGAAATGGAATGAACTGGTTGGCCCGTGCTGGCAGAGAGAAATCTTTCGTGCTCTCTCTCTGTCTCTCTCTTTCTGTCTCTCCCTGTCTCTCTCCAGACTGTTTAGCCTGCTACATGAGACACATTTTCTGGCAGCAGGCTGTGAAGGGGGGAAGCAGAATAACAGTTTACAGATCGCTCGCTTCTTCGTTCCAGCACGAAAGTATAAACAGCAAAATATTTTTTTTGCTTCGGTTGTGCAAATTTTTTTTTTTACCCAAGTCCAAATGTCTGTGCGATGTACATCAGCAGCTTGTACGAAGCGTTTACACACACTATACAGACTGACGGCAGAGTTTGCTAACAGATACCAGGCAATACCTCCTGATGCAGCAAGGACAGATGGAGACACAGAGGAAGGTACACCGAAATAGCCTCCTGCGTCATATTGATAGAGTGTGTGTGTGTGTGTTTGTGTATAGATGATGGAGGAAGTGTCATAAAAAGCAGGTAGGATTCCATAGGGAAGGGCAGAGAAAATATTCCCCCTGACAAGGTACTGAAATAGAAATAGTGCCTCTGTCTTCACGAATATGTCGTATATCGCTAGTAAAGAGGATGGACATCTGAGTGTGTGTGTGTGTGTGTGTGTGCAGGAGAAAGGTGGTGTTTGGCCGTGGGCCATCGGTGCACCAGCGTTCTCAGTGAACTAGAGGTCAGGCCTGTTCCAGAGAGCTGACGTGATGATAGGAGTTCGATCAGACGCTCCGTACTGCCTGTGTGAAACTGATGAGTGTGTATCTCTCCTCTCTCCTGCTTCTGTGTGTGTGTGTGTGTGTTTGTGTGTGCAGATAAACAACCTCAGTCACATTCAGATCCCTGTGATGCTGATGCCCGATGACTTCAAAGCCAACTCCAAGATCAAAGTGGACAATCACCTGTTCAACAAGTACGAGCAGAAACGGCGCGTGATGAGTCGCAGCCCTTTGGCTCCTTCTCATGTTTACACTTTATTCAGTTAATCAGGCAATTTTATTGATCTAATATCACATCTTCCCTTTTCTTCTGCTCTCCTGTTTTCTCTCTTTTTCTCTTCTTCTCACTCCTGTTCTCTTCTCTCATCCCTTCTCTCCTTTCATATCTTCCCATCTACTTTCCTCTCTTCTCTTTTTTTTCTTCCCGTCCTCTTCTTTTTTCTTCTCCTCTTTTTTTCTCTTATCTCTCCTTTTTAAAACACCTTTATTTTTCTGTCTCTCTCTTTCCTCCATCTCACTCCATCCTTTCCCTCTTCTTTCCTTATTTTCTCTCTGGCTGCCTCTCTGTCTCTTGTACCTTTTGTCTATAATGTATCTTTCCCTTTCATGTTCTTTCTTGTTCTTTCTTTCATGTCTGTCTCTCTTCTCCATTTTTTTCTCCATCTTTTCATTTTTTAATTATCTGTCTCTGCATGTCTTTGTCTCTCTCTTTCTCCCTCTCTGTCTCTTTCTTTGCCTTTCTGTTTCCCTCTTTTGTTCTTTCTTTCCTTTTTCTTATCTTGCTCTCTCTTAACCATGTCCCCCATTATATTTTTCACTTTCTGTTTGCCTGTCTGTTTATCTCTCCTTTATTTTCCATTTTCCTTTCTTGCATTTCTCTCTTCTTCTTCTTCTTTTCCCTTTCTCCCTCTTTTTTCATTTTCCTTTTAACCCTTTCTCTATCTTTCTTCCTACCTCATTCTCTCTCTCTCTCTCTCTCTCTCTCTCTCTCTCTTTCTCTCACAAGAGAGAATATGCCAAGCCATTTCAAGTTCAAAGAGTACTGTCCTCTTGTCTTCCGAAATCTGAGGGAGAGATTTGCCATCGATGATCAGGAATATCAGGTGCCTGAATTAAAATAAAAACAAAAACATCCATGTAATCATTGTATCTCATTAACTGTGCCTTGACTGTGTTTATATATTGTACTGGGATGTGGAATCTATTTATTGTACTGAATTCATACAGCGTTCTCTCACATCACTTTCTATACAACAGGACACACTTCACTCACACAGAAATATTCCCTTTAGGTTTATATACTGTATAACAATAAAGTGAATGCAAACAGTATAACAACAACACGCACCAGCACAGATCACTCTGCTGTAGGAAAGAAAAGGACAAATTAAGCGTCAGATTTGTAAGCAACAGCCGACTGCGCAGAAGGACGTGGCTGTGATCAGGAGGCGAAATGTCAGACTTTATCCTGGAAGAAAGGTCAAGCTTGTTTACACAAATATAGCGCTTGCCTCATTTAAATTCGTTTTTCTTTCCTTTTTAACATCGAACCTGCAGTCGGTACTTATTATGTCAGAAATTGGACAAAGTGTGATGAGATCAGGTTTTCGAGTTTTAAATGAATATCCGAATCACTTTTGTTCCCTCTGAGCTGCTTTTTAAGCGACACTGTAAATGAATTTTGCGCACTCATCTTTCAAATCAATAACTCCCAGCTCGTGTGAATATGAACATCGATCTGCAGTTACGTGTAACAGAAGCAGTAACGAGGACAACAGAAACAGCTAATCAGATTCCGGTGTTATGCACTAAAATGCCCCCCTGCCACGGATTGCCCCCCCCCACATAATCTCTATCAAATATTATATTAGAAAATAAATTCATAGGTTTATTATTATCGCATATGATATTACTATTATAATTAACCCTAGGCACGTGACAGCCATCGAGACCATTAATAGAAATTCTCATATAATGTTTATTTTGTGGCACATTTATGTTGCGGGGGTCATGTAATACAAAAATGTTTACATAAATAAATATTGTTTATAATGAAAATTTGATGGGAGATTTTTATTAGAAAATAAGCAATATACATAAATATACATGTATATGAAAAAATATATATAATTTCTACATTTTTTTATATATACAACATGTATTTTTTATATTGCTTATTTTAAGTTTAAATTAGTTTGATGTAATTTGTAAATCATAAACCTATGAATTTATGTTCTAATACAATATTTGATAGAGATTATGTAGGGGGGCAATCCGTGGCAGGGGGGCATTTTAGCGCATAACACCGGATTTAGCTGAAGACCGAACAGAAGCAGATAGAGCAGGGCTTTGGATTTTTTCCATCCTGTCATCATTGTTAGGAAGAGCGATGTTTTCTATGACGCCCATGAACGTCAGCGTGACATGTACCACGCCCATCCTCATACAGAACTCTCTGACACGAAGCGCGCCGATCCCGAGCGACGCCCAGGGCCGCAGCGGCGCGCGCTTTCACACCTCCTACAACAAGAAGTACGTCATCAAGATCATCACCAGTGAAGATGTGGCTGAGATGCACAACATCCTGAAGAAGTATCATCAGGTAAAGCGTGGTCTTATTATCCTTAATTGTGTGTATACTGATTGTTTTCAGCTTTCTGTACATATTGGCAGACACTCTTATCCACACTCTCAGAGATATAGTAACAGAGTTGTACTGTAAGTCCCCCTACATACGAACGAGTTCATTTCCGAGAGCTCGTTCGTACGTCCGATTTGTTCGTAAGTCCAACTAACATGTGTATGTACCAGGATACTAACACAATTTGCTTCACACTATAAAACCCATATGTTCCATGATCTTGTACTTGTGCTTTAGAATCATACTGATGGTCGAACGATTCATGTTAAAAAAAACGAGCAATGTCTGCCATCTTTTCACCTCGATTCATTCTCTGAATAATTTTCACTGTTGTCTCCATCGTTGTTGCACACATGATAATGTACGCCGGACATGTGATCTGACTTCCGTGTGAAGGCATATTCATATCTTCAAAAGTTTAAAACTCGAATGTTCGTATGTATGAATGTTCGTACTTTGCGCTGGGGTTGTGCCATGCGTGTGGTCTGATCCTTCTAATCCAGTTATATGCCTTAAATTTTCCAGATGAAATGTACAGTGCTGTTTGTGAAAAAGTATTTGGATCGTTTTGCATGATTCACTTCATCAGACAGACTCTCTTTAAGTGGTTTCTTGATTCAGCAGGTCTGCCAGTAATCAGGGCCCGGTTGTGAAAATTCACTCAGTAATTCAGGACTGAATTTCCTACAGTTTTATACCCGAACCTTTTTTTGTTTGTTTGTTTAATGTTTTTTTTTATATATATATTCTAGATTTCAAAACTATGAAATACTGTAAAATGGAATTAAATAACAACAATAACAGTCACTTGTTGTTTTAAGACAAAGATCAGCTGTTCTGGAACAGTTCTTGCAAGAACAGTATCGTGTCGAGTGCATTTGCAAAACCCATCAAGCTCCATGATGAAACTGTCTCTCATGAGGACCTTCTCAGGAAAGCAAGACCAAAACCTTACCTCTGCTGCAGAGGAGAAGTTCATTTAGAGTCACCAGCCTCAGAAATCACCAATTAACAACCAGCACCTCAG
>JAOVVA010000024.1:15996534-16007533 GCA_028565275.1 Leiocassis micropogon
TATATATATATACTTTTTTGCTTGTTTGTTTATACATTAATTAATTTATTAATTTATTTATTCGGTTTTAATTATGCAACGTCCAAAATAAATAAATAAATAAATAAATAAGTCCCTGCGATGGATTGACACCCCTGTCCAGGGTTGTCGCCCGTCTCGTGCCCTAAGTCTCCTGGGATAGGCTCCAGGCCCCCCGTGACGCTGTAAACAGGACTGAGCGGAGTAGATGGTGAGTGAGTGAGTGAGTGAGTAACTAAATAAATAAATATAAATTTAACATTATTTCTTGAGAATGATTACTTCATTGTCAAATCCAAAAACAAAACAAAAAAAACAAAAAAATCCTTCATTAAACTCGTACATCAAAATAAAAATAGTAAATTAACAGAAAAGTGTTAGAAGAACTCTTTATTATAGGAATTACTGCTCTGTAGACTTGAAGATATCAATATGGTCTTATCTGGCTTACACAGTTAGCATAATATAATTCACAATATTTAAAAAAAAAAAAGGAAATAAAAATGTGATTTTGCAGGATGTGCCAGACTGTAAGTTAGCTTATATATATATGCCCCTGCGCGTGCGCGTTCCGCTGATTTAATGACGCTTTATCTTGTGCTCATAACGCGACGTCAAACTGATATACAATTTATTATTATTATGATTTTTTTTTTTTTTAAGTGTCATGTCAGGAAACAAGCCGCTATAAGAGGTTGACTAAACGACGTGGACTCAAACGGTCACGAATTGTATTTTATTATATTTGTCTTTTGCGCAAAATATCAAAATATCGCCTCAGGTTTGATTTTGTCTTTTGCGCGGGTCGCTTCGGACGCAACCAAATTAATAAACAGGGGATGAAGTGGAAACTTCCACAAAGTTCGACAGAGGGGGCGTGCTGTGTTTCCTACGGAAGCGTTTCTGCTGTCAGACCGACGGAAAGCACCGACTAAACAGTGAAAACGCCACATTATTCTATAGATAAAGTGATGTTTATTCCTGCTAAAGACTTCCCCACAATATTTCCCCGAAAATTATCTTTAATGTTAAGCCGATTTTTTCCCTCAAAAACAATCTGCGCATTACACAGCCGTTTCTAAAAAAAAAAAACAACAACCACAACAACAACTTCATAACAGGAATAAACTTGCTAAGTCGATCTAATTTATTATTCCTTTTTATTTCCCAGGCAAGAAAATCAAAAAGCCGACATCTGAGTAATAAAAACGTAAAATGTTTATTCAGATACAGGTTTTATATTGTACAACAGAAAACGATACACAGGCCTGAAAGTGTCGGCCAAAAATAATTGTCAAGAAACTCAGACAGTTCTGTAGCACAAAGACATGAACAAAGACATGTCCCCTTAGGCAAAAAACACTGAAAAGACAAATATGCTAAGGCATGAGAAATCAATAATCTGGACATTTTAATATCCACTGAAGTGAGAAAAAAAGGAAGCGACTATTCAAAGGTCTACTTCATCTTGGTTCCTGAAAGATCTTCTAAACTTTCATGGAGTTTCTCAAAATCAGAACATTTGAGGAACTTTCTGAAGCATGAATAGAACATCCAAGAGTTTCTAGTTGATCCTTCATTTTTCTTCCATATATGTTACTTTTTTTCAAAGTACAGAGCTTAACTAAAATTAGACAAGAACTTAATAGCCCTTAATAACTTTTTTTTGAAAACAGTCAACTGTCTTTTTAACCAACTGTGCCTGACTGATATAACAGTGCTTCCTTAAAAAAAAAAAAAAACATTTCTACACACCGATGCCCTAATCTATATGACTGATTTGGAGTTTATACAAAATATTCCTGGCGTTCATCTTGGGTTCTTCATGCACAAAATATACTTCATGAACTTTGTTCAACCAATGTAAGCTTAGTAATTAACAGAAACATAAGAAGTCATACTTAACATACATATTTAAACATACATGATACAAAACCAAATTGTGGTTCAGTAAAGAAACTGCCTTTCGGAAAGAAAAAAAAAAACAGCTCCCGATTGCAAAAACGTTGCATGTGCTGACTCAGGGACAGAGTTAGCAGTCGTAGCTTAGCTTTTCTTACCAAATCCAGAAAAATCACTGTCTCTGACTACAGTTCAAACTTTGTGTCCAGCTCCTCCTCTGACAGCTTTCATGTCCATTAGTCTTTTTGTCACCCCAGAGGGTTAGAGTCATTGACTGAGCCCTTGCTGGCTTTGCTGCTGAATGAGACTTGGCCGTTAGGGCCGGCTTTGTTGGAAACTCCATTGACTGGTGAGAGATGAGAGAAACTTGAATGTGAGGATTTGACTGGAGCGCTCTGACTCGGAAGAGAAGAGGACGTGGAAGGTGTAGGAGCGTGAAGGACCGGACTGGTGAGCTTTTCGCTTCCAGAGTCACTCTCCGTTTCTGGTTTTCGACCTGCGGTTCCACAGTTCGGCGCGCTGCTCAGCTTTAGCTTCTTACACCCAGGACGCACTCTGTACTTCAGAGGCAGTGGACCGTTCTGGGAAAATGACAAGAAGATTGGTTTAGATTTTTTAGATTTTTAAAACTGTTTTTTTATGGCTTTATAAAAAGTCCTTAATGGAATTCAGGTCTGAGTGGTGAAATAATGGCACTGATTCTTATCTTCTGTTAGCGGTGACAGATTTACAGTTTTCGCCTGAAGGGACAAACATACAGCAATGGCTTGGATTAAAGTACAAAGTGATTTATGTGTCAAGCTGAATCTAATCCAAGCACAAACAAGTGATAAACATAGTCACTCGTACATAGAATTATTATGTCAAATTTCTTCAAAGTCTGGAACTGCTCTCGTTTTGTTTTTATGTCAAGAAATAGATAGAACAGCAAAAGAACTAAAAGTACATAGGACCAGAGCATGGCAAAGGAGTAAAGGATTTCTCTTACCCTCCTCCAGGTGTAGATATAGGCAATATCCATTAATGTGTAATAATCTTTCAGAGGCTCGTCTTCATACATGACTTCAATCTGAAGGCACAAAAAAAGTCCAAACTTGAGCGGCAGACTTTTTTTTTTTACTCAGGTTCACTTTAACTCATTGTAATTGCATTTATTTAGAATACTACAAAAAGTTTGCCATGTTTATGAAGAACTTACCTGGAAGGAACAGGGAATATCCATTTTACTTCGAAGAAACTTTCTGAGATGCATAACTGTCATGGCAGCTGGGCATTGCAAATAGCGCTTTACATTTGCCTGACAAAGTGAGATGATCATGAAGTTAATAATTCATGGGACATGATAATTTTATCCGTTAAATGTTTGTGTTATTTGCTTATTCATTTATACAAAGCAAAATCCTGCATAGGATTCAGAAAACAGTACATCAATACATGGAACAAAATTGCCTGCTTCATTATATTTTCTATGTTGCAAAGCAAATTTGAGAACTTCTTACCTCTTTTGTGGGTTCTTTGTTTTCACCATCACCATTTCCATATCTGACAATAGGTAAGGAGATGATACATTATATGTGAATTTATTTTATGGCTTTTTAAATATTTGCATGATTAATCCATCAACGAAACCTCCCAAAAATACATAATATACATAAATACAAAATAGTTTAAATATGTAAAGTTAATAACAATGCCAACCGCTGAACTAAACCAACCTGCTCTGATCAAAAAACTCAATCGAGAGACTAATGATCTCATCATCAGCAATGATTCTCTTGTCCTCGTCAGCCACTTCTCCCCGATCCTCATTCGATCCATTAGCAGCTGAGGAAAAACACAATACATCTGCTTCACTGTCCCCTGACTTAAAATGGTATTTTATTATACTTTCATAAGAATTTTTTTTAAATATAGCTTTTACCATCAACAGATGGATGCGCTGCATAAAAATCTCTTCTCCGCTTCATTTCATCTAAGTGACAGATTTTATAGCAGTTGATCAGAATAACAACACAAAGGAAATGTAAGCACAGACCAATTATATATATAAAATAATTCCTCAAATTGGTGCCATTGTTTAATTCACAGGTTCCCAAACCTGGTCCTGGAGAGAACATGATCATTTCTTGCTCTCTTGCTCTAAGGACTGAGTAACTGGATCAGGTTTATAAAGAATTAAAAATACTACAATGTTCCAGGGCAAAGTTTGGGAACACACTTCAACAGTTGTTATCTATGTCCGTTTTTAAAACTTAAATTGATTTATAGAAGCAATGTGCTTCTATAAAGTGTTATTTTTCCCACATTTGATGTCAGTAGTTAGACCATCATTGATGCTTTATCTATCTATCTATCTATCTATCTATCTATCTATCTATCTATCTATCTATCTATCTATCTATAAACACGCTGACAAAATAGATTTTAAATAGAATATGTGCTAGGCTATTACCCTACTCTTCCCCTGTTTTTTTTATCTTTCATCTTTCAACATTAGACACTTACTTTTGAACAGACCAGGCACCAGCTTGTACACAATGTCCTGAAGGGTTTTATCCGACCTGGAATTCAAAGGCAATGTAAATCATGTGTAAATGCAAGGTAATATTAAATACTAAAATGTTTGTCCGGACAGGTATTACCACATTCAGCAGATTCTATGTTGGATCAAGTTATAAACCCCACAAGGGTGAATTATGTAGTCCAGAACGAATAATGTTAAATTTCTAGCTATGCCAGCTGCCACACTAAACCTTTCCAAAAGAATTTTTTTTACTAATTGTACTAGTAATCCCTGAGCAATTGAATAATCACGAGGAAGTGTTTTCTAGTGTGAGACACTAGCATTAGTATAATTTCCCATCCATGTGACTACGGTTATAGGTACATTTATTGGTGAAAATAAAATTTCTAATAGTGTATGCATGAAATTATGTTTCTATGACAAATTAACAAATTCATAAGTAAAAAAAAAAATCTTCATTTATGTATGTCAAGGCAGCAGTATCTAATTACCAATGGCACACAACTGAGCATGCGCAGTAGACACAATTATTCAAGTAAGCCTAATAACGTTACCTGATATTGAGAAGTGGTTTGGTTTTGTGAACTTGCACGTCACATATGGGACAGTATTTACTGGTCTCTAAATACCGCACGATGCACATTTTACAAACTGTGAAGAAAAACGACGAGAAAAGAAACTTTTAGTATTGACCAAAAACACATACACACGTCTTGTTGGTATAGTTATTGGAGTTACTTACACGAATGAAGACACTCAACGATGGTGGTCGCGTCGATGAAGTAGCCGCCGCATAACACGCACATGAGATGCGGGTTCAGCTCGGTGATCTTTATCCGCGTGGTTCGATGCATCGTCATGAGGCTCGCGCACCTGCCGGATCAAACAAACGACACACGTGAATATGTTGTTAACGGCTACGTGACTGTTTCGACTTTACAAGTTGTTTTATTGTTAAAATCAAAAAGCGCGCTTCAGTGAGGGAATATCGACTTTTATGGACTTCTCCAAACATTCAAACATTGAAAAATGATACTATTTTCCTTGACCATGTGGACTTGTGCAAATCATCATATTTTCCTCAATATTTGTAAAAAATACTTAGATCTGATTTATCTGCCTTTGTGTTTAATTTCAAATATTTTTCCATATGTACATGATGTCTGTCTGCATTCATGCACATCTGCTAAGATGGTAGCTACATAAACTCAAGAGCAAAACAAATGAAAACAAAAAGAAGATAAAATGAAGTTCTCGGCAATAGGCACACGTGCTACCTTATACTTCTTAATTTTATTTTTTGCTTTACAGAATGCAAAAGTATTTATTGCTTCTTTTAAAAAAAAATGCATGAATTCAGGAAGGTTCAAGAAAAAAATATAAGAACAAAAATAATCGGTCTGAACTGCATGCTTTATGCATTTACCCGATAAAAAGCGTGATTTACATTATTTCTCTTCCCAAATCCGAAGCGCAACATAAGAGCTGGGGGGTGAAAGTTAATTCTAAAAAGTTAAAAAAAAATTTTTACATCTTTGCCAGGAGGTAGTGCTTATTAAGATCCCGTAAAGCAGAAGCAGGTTCATCCAGCATGTTTATGGATGCGAGTTTGCTTTGTATGCCCACTTTTGTGCACTAATAACTCGGTTCATTTGGAATAATTGTGTTTATATAATACAGTAGTTTTATGGTTGAAGAGGCAGAGCGATCCTATATGCCATAAGTCATATAGGTTTTCTACCGGGATTTATTAATTTACTGTCAAATGTAAAAAATAAATGAATAAATAAAAAACAGGTAAATGTAATTAAATGAATGAAAGTATTAATGAGCTTGAATGACAGAATACACACTAACAGGCCTGTGTGTGTAGTGATCTGATTTCACTGAGGCAGCAGTGTGCTGCTGGAATTCTCACAGGTTTCTTATAATAAACAGCCTTAATCCTGAGTTTTACTTCACTGTGAATAGATCATAACGCCATGAGTAGCCTGTACTGTCTGGGATGTGCACATTTGTGCAAAACAAAGTAAGAAACAATTTGAGAGGTTGACAAACAGGTTGCAGCTATCCTGTTTTGCATCTTTTCTAAAGGAGATGCAAAACTAGAATCTTGATTATGAATGCCTTTAAAATGCCTTTATGAGTGTCTCTCTCTCTCTCTCTCTCTCTCTGCTCGGGATTGCTCTTTATTTTCAGAATCATTACAGGTCATAGGTTTAATAAGGTAAATTACACTTTACACACTTTTTCATTTCATGATTTTTTTAAACAACGTGCTACTAAAGGATTCATAAAGTTTCGAAATGTTCTCCCTTAAAACCTGATTAGTTACAGTGTTATAAAACTAATAAGATTCTCGAATTTGATCAGTCAGAAGACGCTGATTAATTATCGATAATAGAAACTGGAAGCAATTCACAGCTTCAGATGCGTCTCAATGCGCGTTTGATCATAATAAAAATTTAAAAACACGTCCTGATATTGAAGAAGGAAAAAAAAATCATGATTGTTTATATGGACGTGTTTGTTTAACGTTATTTAGACATTCAAGTCTTCAGAACAGACACATTTAACGCTTTTGATGTTTATGGACATGACAAGCTGTATTTTTTAGTCTTGATTATTAAGTTTATGAGAGACAAAGTGAGGGAACGACTGTTCATAGCGTTAATTTGTTTTATCAACTGTAACTATAAAACGGATAAAAGCACGTCTTGTTTTTTAATAAACAAAAAATGGCAATCGTTTATAAATGTAACTGGATGTGATGTTTAAAAGCACCAACATGCTCCTTTTTTTTTTTTTTTTACAAACTTCTTACACTTCTACTGTACATTACTGTTATTTGCACTAATCAAACATCTTGTGCTGTATATTGTGTAAAAGCACTTCTTACAAACTTCTTACATCCTACTGTACTATTGGCAAAACCTATTACAGTATATGTGATGCACATCACGGTTACCTGCACTACCTTGCACACTCACTTTATGCACATCTGTTACATACTCAGAATTTTGCCTCGCTCTTTATTTAATCTGTACAGTTATTGAATGCTGTGCACCTACTGTGTAGTGCCTCGTACATAATGAAATGTACAGTGTTTTCTGAAGCAGTCGGAACAGACTTGGCGAATAAAACCCGATTCTGATGTGCTCCAGAGGAGTGAAACGCGTCACCCAGCCTAAAAAATCTGGCTGCATCACAGTGATCTACGGTTGATTGTTTTCCTGTAACAGCATGCCGCGTGATTGTTGTTGTTGTTGTGTATATTCTGAACAGCGTTGGGAATGTCACGAAGGACAGTTCGAGCTGTACAAAAGGTGCCAAGACGGTGTGTGGAATGAGAGTGATGTGTGTCACGCGTGACCCGCACAAGCCGTTTACTGAAATGAAAATTAGCGTGGACGAGACATAGACACGCGTGGGCCTCCAACGCATAAACACAAAGGCGCCTCTATCTAATAGGAAGTCCAGCTCAAGACCGTGGGGTCAGAGAGAAAGTGAGCAGTGTGATTTCTTTCTACACCGGTGAGGAAGACTACGGGTTACCAAGACTCGCTGTTGCCATGGCGACCGCTTAGCCTATAGTTGGCACCTTGCCAGTCGGTGCAGAGGCGTGCGGATTCACCTGGTCCGTCAGCTTTATGGCACATAAGCGTTAATAAGGCGCAGTGAGCCTCACCGCGCTCCGCTCCTCTCCCCTCCGATGCAGCATATGTCTGAGACCGAAAGGCGCTACCTCGGCTGCCATTTTGCCACACGGTCTCGGCACGAGCGCCATTGTTTAGCTTGAATATTTCGATATAAACGCGTGTCGGGCTTCCTTCACTCCTCGTCTTGCGTCTCTCCTGACATCCGAGCCTCAACCGGGATAGTTGTAGAAAGGATTGAAAAACCGAGCGCGGGTAAATAAGCGCCCCCCGCCTTCCTTGTCCGTTTCCTCCGAGTCGAAACGAGGAAGCCCGCGAGCTTGCACCGCGAGCACGCGTCGTCAGACATACCGCGTTCTGCACGCGCGCATCTGGACACTATTCATCATCAATCCTCATCATGTCTTAGAAATAAAAAAAATAAAAAAAAAAGGAATAAATAATACATAACGTGCTGTTAATTTGGCCTGAATCTTGTTATTCCTCAACAGGAAAAGACAAAGCCGACTAGGCAAGAAAGAAATTTTCATTATTCATTACCCTACTGAATATTCATATATATTATTACAGTAATGATCAGAGCATTCCAGAGGAGCATCCTCTAAAAATAAGCATTATTATACTTCATCTTCACTGTCTTGTATTGACTATATTAAGAAAAACATTAATGCTCCAGTATATACGACAGATATGTTGTTCCTTCTCATAACAGCTAACATTTCTCTATTATAGACACTTTACAGTCTACCTTAAATCACACACACTTAACTCCATCAGAAACTTTCCCTGGCTCGTCTGCTCATCATCACATCTGACAAGCTAATTGCTTGTCAAATCTTCACTCTGATTTTTTTTTTCCTTGCCCAGAATGTATAACCTAATCTAGAATGAGAACCTGTTAGAAGAAAGCAAGAAAGATTGTGCACAACTAAGGATAGAGATCAGGAATCAGTCAGGGATGAGGATTCTGACAGATTACAACATATTACAGATTACAACCAGCATGTTACATCTTTATCCTTGTACTCAAACATATTTTCTAAGGGATGTTAAGGAGAAGAAGTAGGAGGCATATAGCAATATTAGATGATAGCTTGGTGGAAATGTTTAATATTTATCAATTCTGTATTATATAACCTATATACACATTAATAAACTCGCAACTTGCTTTTTAAACTCATTATGACTTGACTTTATCCCTGACAACTCCAAAGAAAAGGAAGATTTTCTCTTTGCTCTTTGCTTGCTTTTTAAAACTTGCTTTGTAAACTCATCTTATTTAAAAAAAATTTTTTTAAAAAGATCACCCACGCTTTTAGCCTAACACTTCAGCCTTTTTTATTAAAAATATTTTATATCACATGCATATGAATAACCTGCTACAAACCATCACTTGTTTGCTTGCTTGCCGTTTTTACTGATCTCATTCTAATGTACTTATGGGAATCGGGACACTGCTTATCTTAAGACAAGTCTGAGACCTCTGAGCTCAAAACGTAACCCCTGTGTTGCCTTAAGGGTGAGAAATGACCCGCAAGTATGATTATCAACAGAAACAAACCCTAAATAAGCTCCTCCTAGCCCCACACCCGTACCTGTATTTTGATTGCTTTTTTCCTAAACTTTCCACAAAGGTGGTGATCAAATGAAGACTGTTTTTACAGAAGTTTTAATAGCAATTAAGCGACTTTATTTGTAGGGTTCCGTGAAGGCGGGTCATTATTAGGACAACTTTAGAACAAAAGTTAAGACGCAAGATTTTAGAGACAAGATTTGCGACACGCATCTGACTCATTACAGCGTTATTAAAAGCGTCATAGATGCTAAAGCGACAATACTTCTATTTTGTTTGAGACTATAACAAGTCGCAGGCCGCGCAGTTCATCATCAGACCAGTGAGAAGGAGGAGGACCATCGTGTCAAGTTAAGTTCAAAAAATCGGTCTGCGATCGCACAGCGCGGTGATGTCGATTTTCTGACGATCTCAACCCTATAGAGAACCCGTCTGTATACGCTGAAACAAGAGTACTTTAATATTTAGTCAGAAACAAATAATAGAAACTGGTGCGGGTGGTGCGTGACTCATGGCGCTTGCAGTTTTTCCCCCTCAGCGATCCGACTTAATAAAGTCGCAAAAGCCAAACGGATCACGCAGATTTTTTTTTAGCTAATTTTACGTTTCGGGTAAACACCTCAGACGGATATAAATGCATTATTTTTGGGTGCTCTCGTGTCTACGAACAGCACGCAACATTGTGACAGTGTGCAACAGAAGGCATAGACGTCTTATAACGCGGTGTGAAGTCCGTATTCACGCACAATCCACCGCACAAAACCTACCTTGCTCTGCTTCGCGAGGGTCGCTGCTCACCAGTTCTTTTTTCTTTCTCTTTTTTAAAAGCACACGACGAAACTTAAGAGTGGATCAGCAAAAAGCCAGCGTTAAGCACCAAGCGGCCATCTTGGAGTGAAGTGCACACACACACACACACACACACACTGCCTGTCAGTTGCAGCGGTTCTAACGTAGCAAAGCCGCCGAGCTCATCTCAGCCTTTTCACACGCAGACAAAAAAAATGACACCCCCCGCACACAGGACCGATCCCCAAGCGGTGAGCAATCCACAGATCTCCAACAACAACAGGAAAGGTGGATGGTGAAATCCCGTAACGCTCGATTTTCTGTTCCCGTTCAGCGCTGGGGTAAGGAAGGTGCTGCTGCTGCTGCTGCTGCTGCTGCTTCGGAAACTGACACCACCGGCCCCAAAATGGCTTTAGTTCGACCGCCCCGCACGCGGTCACGTGCTCTCATTCCTTGCGGGCGGGCTGGGAATTAGCAAGGGGTGGGGGGTATTATCAATAGAAGACCCCCACTTACCCAACCACCCACCCACCCACC
>JAOVVA010000024.1:16034136-16057054 GCA_028565275.1 Leiocassis micropogon
ACTGATTTTACTGCAAAGGTTCAGGAGTTAATGCTGTAGCAATGCGTACATCATCGTTTCGTGAAGGTGACAAAGTTTCCTTCAACTAAAAACTTTCAAAAGTAATCTACTGACTTTGGCGAAAATCAACATGAAGTGTCTAAACAAAATCTGAGAAGTGTCAGTATCGGTCTTCCTTTTATTAATATTTTGCTAATATTAAGACCATGGGATGCTTAATATGATTGATTTATTGTTGTATGCATCCAATAGGTGGTTGGTTACTTTACATTTTCAGCTGAAAGAACCAAACAGGGGAAGTTTATATTGAAGGGACTGAGTTGTGATAATTATATTTTCACCAATTATGGCCAAGTTATGTATGTTTAAGCTGTGTCAATTTCATTATCATTGCCATCTATCCACACAGTCAGCCATGCCCTTAAAACCCCCCTGTTTTAGGCTGCCAACAAAAACAGCTGGCGGCTGGCACAGGCATATATATCCTTGTGATTTGTACTGCAATGCAGCATGATCCTGATAAATCCTGCTCCAACAATAGGGGGTTAACGTGGCCAGCTGAAAGAACTAAAAAATACCTTTGCTTCTCAGGGGAAGTTTCTTTTGAAGGAATTGTTTTGAGAGGATTATATTTGCACAAGTTATGGTCCAGTAATGTTTCTTCAGCTGTGTAAATTTCATTATCAATGCCATCTATCTACATTGTCATCCATGCCCTCAGAGACGAGAATACAGCAGGGTTTTTTTTTCTTCAGTTTGAGATAGCTATTTATCTGAGATATGATGCTAAATTTGGATAATTTATTTTTAAATAACAATAATACTGTACAATATTAACTCTAGGTCTTTACATGACCTTCTAGCCTAAGATCAAAATCTCATTTTCAGAAGCTTATGAATTGTTAGTGGTGTATACTCAATTCTAATACCAGAGAATGGGGGGAAAAGTAGACCAGGATAGCAATTCATCAGCGTTCTATTCTGATTTGTAAATTGAGATATGGCCCTTTGAAAATCCTCACAAATCATAGACGTATTTCAAAAAGAGTGAAAACTCCTGGAAATATAGGAATTGTTCTATTAAAATATGGGTTTTTTCTGTGACTCCCCATTAGGTTTTCATCCGAATCTGAAATCCATATACTGCATTGACCTGAGCTCATTTCTTTTCTAAGGTAGTTTTTATGTATTGGACTTTTTTTTCTTTTCCATTCTTTCTATAAATCCTTTAGACTCTTGTGAAGTCTAATCTGGTGGCTGTTACTGCTGCTGGTGTTTTTGGTCTGCTTTTGAGACACTGGGGATTTTTCTTAGTCATGCGTCTGGCCCATGGCTTTACATGGCATGATGTTTCCAAATTTTTCTAGTGCGTGACAGCTTTATATCATTCAAGACCCGCAGCGAAGCTTTAGGGGTTCGCACTTATACCTCTAACAGTTCCATTTTTCATCTGCGATCAATGACTGGATGCTTTTAGAGCTTTTTTCACTCGTATTCTCTCAGGAGCCCTTTCCAAATTCAGCAAACAAATGACACATAATGAAAAGAAACTCTCCTGCGGGTGACGTACTCCAGCCACAGAGACCTACTTGTGTGAGTTAGAGTTTTTTTTTGTTCTGCTTTTAGCCCTTATACTGGCTCTTAATGGCATTTCATATACATGCCCTTGTATTTTTATTTATTTTTGTAAATCCTTGCACATTCATGGTTTCACTCAGTCTGAGATGCTTTTTCAAAAAGTCTTATGTCTTATAACTACACTGGCATCAGTCATCTCTTATTCAGTGTGTAAAGTAATAATGTCTATGAAGAAAAATAAAGCATTGGTGGAGGTAGTAGAGATTTTAATTTGAACGTGCAAACAAACACTAACTACTTTTTATGATATTTTATATTTAAGCAATATCACACTAGCATGTGGACTGTTTTTTTTGGCTACGACCATGCTGATATTCAGCACAACAGCACGATCTCAAGTGTGATATTGCTTTTATACAACAGTTTCACAAACACCATTTATTATCAACAGATTATGATTTATTTGCTTATTTGACCAATTATTTCGCTCTGCCAACACATAGCCTTCTGCGACTGGTGGAACTAACCGCAACCAGCAGAGTTGGCTACTGACAGTGAGTGTCATTAACGTAGTTTTAAATTATAACCGGTCATATTTAGCCAAAAGGTGAGGATAATCGTGTGATTCTCTTTACATTTCCACTTATTCTGCTTTTGAATATCAGTTCTGTTATATAACTTTCAGGTTCCGGGCTTGAATCCCAAATAGCATTAAATGGAAACTAGTGCATGATGTAAGGCATACGATCCCTTTTTCCACACACCAAGTAGTGCCCTTAATCAGGAGTTAAAGAGGGATTTGGAATTTTAGCCTTGTGTTCGCCTATAAATAAATAAATAAATAAAACAAAACAGAGGCAATCTGGAATGATTAAGGAATTATTAAATAAACAAAGAGTTGTTCAAGATGACATAACGTTATCAGATGTGCTTTCTTGTTGATAGTGTTTCTGTGATTTGTTTTGACTGTGGGTTTTGGCAGAAAGCTGCTCTCAGAAATACTTTCACCCACGCTGCGACCGACAGTTAGTGTAATTAACGATTGTAGAACACCTGCGACGCCGAGTGATACATATAGTTGAACATCCTGGTGCTGTTATGCTCCATTATCACCACTCGTGGAATGCCCTTTTGTTCAATCACGTTACTCGGTCGGATCTAACTGTATAGAATTTGTTTTGATCTACTGCTATGTAATATTTAGCTGATTGGAGAGCTAGACAGTGCGCAAGAACAAGCATCAAATGTAGTGCTTGCAACACGCCAATGTGAGACCACAAGTTACGCAAACAAATTGGCAATTGGTGTAAGAAAGCCATTACCCATAAAATCTCCAGTGCATCTCAAGTCCGGCTGTTAAAACTGATAAATAATTGAATCATAGTGATCCACATCGTTCCAGAAAAGGTCTACTTTGTCGCATTTTTTATTGATTTATTTGACATTTAATGAACCCTAAATGACCAGTATATCTGTTGTATAAAGTGAGCGCTGACAGCTATGCGAGAACCGTTTCCTTTCTTGAAACAAACAGTGTTAAATCCATCACTTTTTTTTTTTTTTTTTTTGCTAGGCTTAGTGTGAGGCATGGTGTTTGCCAGATCCTTCAGAAGGTTTGGAGTGGTTGCTAATGGTCTGCTTTAAACAGGGTGTGTACAGTAACAAGCTAGTGTTTACTCTTTGCTTCGCAGCAGCAGTAACTGGTTTGGTTTGATTCCTGTGCATTATTATAATTATACGATAGCACTGATGAATACTTGATTGATTAATTTCCTGTAAATGCAGCTCTGAGACTAAGGCAGGTCACAGGTGTGTATTAATGCCCTCTTGATCATGAAATTCCCGATTGTATGGATGTTGAACATCTGACCTCAGGTTTTGTGTTTTGTTCTGAACTATATCTATCCGGGTAAGATGATTGATGAAGGATTACCGGCTTATTAGAAGAATAAACCAAACCAGGATGTGTTTTTATATAACCAAAAAACAACTTCATGTTGGCGAGAGTAAGCCTGCTTTGCACCATCCTGCTGTTAATTATTTCCCTATGATGTCACAGTGCTTTTTCGTCTTTCACCAAGGATCGTAAAATTCCATAAAGAGCTTAAAGTGGCTTCTCTTCAACTTTTTCTACTACAAAACGTTTATAGGCTTCTGTCTAGTTGTGTGTGTGTGTGTGCGTGTGTGTGTGTGGTGTGGAGTAGTTTAAGTTGGTACTGTAATCCGTTGTATAAACACTCCATGTGTCTCCCGGCAAGAAGGATAGATTGCGTCTGTCACAGTGGCGATGTGCAAACACTCCAGTTCCTGCAGCTCGCCCACTCATCCAGCGCTGGTCAACACACCACGCCTGATTAAAAAGCCCTAGAAATGTTCCATGCAGCACTCAGACTTTATGGTATTATTTCTGATATGCAAAGTTACACGGATAACCGCTGATAACGCTAATCAAACAACCGGAATGAAAAAAGATGTAACAGATCCCAGACCAGTCCATTATTCCTAAAGCCGCTGAATAAATATGCGTCAGGGTTTGATGTGGTTATTTCAACAGTGCGGAACATAAACTACTGTCAAGTTTAAGTAGGCCGGTTAGACTACATTAACAGCTACTGGTATTTTTTAATGGTACTTACGTACAACAAAAATAGCAATCATTTCAGTTGGGTAACTTTCCTCCTGTGGGAACTTTTAGCCAGCTAGCTTATTTCTACCTCAGAAAAGCTAGCAATGGAAGATCTTTTAATTAGTATGAAGCTAACAACAACAACAGAAGACATTTTAACTAGTATAAAGCTAACAACAACAGAGGACATTCTTGCTAGTATAAATGTTCTGTTGTATTTATACAGCTTGCAAATGTGTGCCGCTAATATCTGCTAATATCCAAGCTACTGTAGCTACATTTGTTAACTAGCTTTGCTGATAATTCCTCATGTTATAACGCTCCTCAAAGAAGTTAATTATTTAAATGATCAAATTATTTAAATTAATTATCTAATGTTTACGCAGTATCACTTTTACAGTTTTTACAGTTTTGTTTATTATATTTTAGCTACATAAGGCTGCTTTTCACGTTTGCTATTTGTACGTGGAGTCCGTTAAAATCAGCCACCTGTGTTCTAGAACTGAAGGAAGGTCAACTTTTTAAAAAAATGCTAGCAAGTTCTGGGGATAGGGTACAAAAACAAATATGGAGGACAGATTCACTCACTTATCAGGTGGGGGTCGCCAACCAAGCATGGGGAGAACATACAGACTGTATGCACATGGGGCAGGAATCAAACCCAGATCCTGGAGGTGCAAGGCGACAATGCTAACCACTACGCCACCGCGCCACCATAAAAGAAAAATAAAATCTTGATTATGAATGAATATTAAGTTACACCGATCGGCCATTACATTAAAACTACTTAGGTTTTGGCCACAAGGGCAGATCTCGACCCTCGACACATGACTCCACAAGACCTCTGGGGATCTGCTGTGGTTTCTTGCACTAGGACGTTGCCAGGGAACCCTTTGGGTTTTGTGGGTTGTGGGGAGAGACCTTTGTGGATCAGATTCGTTTGTCTGGCACATCTTATGGGTGTTTGATTAGCCTAGGATCTGGAGAGGTTGGAGACCTGCTGGGCCCTGTGTGTGTCCTCTCTGGTGTCTTTCTATTCTGACTAGCATTGTTTTTTTCCAGAACACATGGCCGAGTCTTTGGTCCTCATGGGCATTGGTGAGCCTTGGTTGCCCATGATCCTGTCACCAGTTTACTGGTATATAATTGATCATCGATGTTTCTCAGTTTACATGGCAGAGGTGTTAATGATGTTATGGCTGATCGGTGTAGTTTTACAACACATAATATCACTGAATGTAATTAAAAAAATAACAATCTGCAAGCTACAGTATTTGGGGTGTTTTATTTTATTACTCGTGACAATATGTCAATATGTCAGATGTCACTTTCTTTCCTGGCTAGTTAGCTAACAATAGTTAAGACTGGGAGTAGCGTAGTTATGGTCACGGTTTCCATATCAGATAGACTTGCAAAAACGTGAAGAAGTAAACTTTTAAAAATAAACTTGCCTTGACTGACTAAATTGGCGTAATTACCTTTTTTTTTTTATTAGTTATAATAGTTAAATAGTAAACGTGTTAAGGATTTGGTGAGGGAATTCACTACAGTAATTCTAACCAGTGTATAAATGTGGTTTTCCCTTTTCTTTTTTTCTACTCTTGTAATATGTCCAAAAGGGTGGTTGTGGCTTTTTTTAGTAGCATCAGTATCTCAAAATTTATTATTTCCTTATCACCACCATTAATCAGATTCCAACAATGCAACCTTAAGAACCATGGCACTGATTCATATCTGATAAGTGACTTTCACTTCCTCCTAAGATCCTCCTTCTCACTCAAGTTACACAACACTTCCTTCCCTGATGTTAATGCAGCTGTAAAGCCAAGCATCCTCTTCATATAAACACGCTGCGTAAACGTGATGCTGTATACACACAAACCATAGTAAACTCTGCCTTAATTTATTACAGGTAGGGTGCAAGGCCGCGATGGTGTTCTTCCAGTACGGCGTCATGGCCAGCTTCTTTTGGCTGCTGGTGGAGGGCCTCTACTTACACGCACTCCTCGCCGTCTCCTTCTTCTCCCATAGGAAGTACTTCTGGTGGTACATCCTGATAGGCTGGGGTAAGTGAGAGAGCTCATCTGATTTATGGTTGTTCTGATGTTCGTAATCAACAGCAAGGTTACGATGAAGCTGGGTTAAGATAGCTGGAGCAACAGCTGTGCGTTGGAAGTTTCTAGCATACTGGAGACTCCTTCCATAAATATAATTTACGAGAGGCGTTCAAGTCAAAGCTAGACTTTCGATCGTGCAGAATAACAGAACATGGGTATGAGAGTAAAATCTCGCTTTATTTCTCTATATAATACCATGCTACACTAATGTACTTATCCCAACGTTTTACTAAGGCTTGGATACCATCAAGATAGAAAGTTTTCTCAGTATGCCGGAGTCATGATTGGACTGCCTGCTCCACATCTGAAACGCTGGCCTCCACGGAAATCCTTTAATGGCCCAAAGATGTGGAAATGACTTGGAGCGAGGTCCCAACTAACTTCCTGTAATGTGCAAGTGGTGCTAGTGAAATAATGAATTCTTCCACAACAAGTTTTAAAGTATCGAACAGGAATGTTAACGGGAAAGACTGCCATGGCCTCCGAGCCACCACGGCCGGAATTGTCATTCACGGACGTACGGATGAAGAGTCCTATCACTGTACTGTCCTTGTCTTCTGTCCTCTGTCTGTAAATGTTGAAATGTCTGTAAATCCGTGTTTTTGCTTTGATTCCCAGTTTTACTTGACCGCTTCTCGTAGTTTTCAGTGTTGAATTGTGAATAGGAGAAACAGCGTTTTTGGCTTGCAAGAGTCAGTATCGAGTGTGTTTAACATCAGAGGCTAACATACTTAATGGGAACCTTTTTTCAGGCTACTGATTGGCCAATATTTTTTTTAAATTAGCGTTATATTGCTGCCTGATAGTTTAGCCTGCTTTAACAGCATGTTTATGCATTTTCATGTGGATGAACAATTTTGTGAAAAAAAAATTAAATACCAAAGTACAATGTGGACTAGGCCATGGTCTCCGTGCATCTGATCTGACTTTTAAACTGCATAAACAGTGTATTGATAGCAAACAAAAAAATGCACCAGCCTAATGCAACATTGCAGCTTGTGCAATGGAGAAAAGTGAAAAAAAAAGGTTAGCTTGACATTTGTAATCTCTGTGAGTGCTCCAGCAGATTGAGCAGCGCTCCGATTTCAAAGCAGGGAGGACTCGGGGTCTCCTGTGAGAAAGTCAGTGTACACTGATTCATACCATTGGATTGTAGTGTCATAACGGTTTTATGATATCACTGGTATGAATCTCACACAAACAAACACACACACACACACACACAGCTTTTAAATACCAGCGTGTGGTGAAACTGATAATATCTTCAAGATTAGTATGCAAGTCAAGTTTTCTTCACTCCCTAGCACAAAACACATTCAAATAAAATTAATCAACTGAAATATTTTTGTCATGTTAAGTGGTACTTAAAGGTTGAACATTCTGACCGAATGACATGCTTTTTCACCCAGCCCTGTGTTTGAGTTTGTGTGTGTTTCTTTCTCACAGGAGTCCCAGCGCTCTTCATCACCATATGGAGCGTTACTAAAGCCTACTTGCATGATGTCGGGTAAGTGCTTTTTTGGTCTTTGTCATTTTCTCTCCTCCCCAGAGCCCTTTAAAGACCCCACACAGATTTGTTTAATGTATACAAACATTTATTCTCGACACCAGTTGCGTGCAAATGCCTTTCGAGAAGCTTGCGCAACCACGAAGTCGGCGCACTATCGGGGTTTGGTGTACACAAAAGAAATGTCGCGTCAAAACACATTTCAAGTACGAGGCTGAGTGGTCTGTAAAGTCGTGTTTACGAGTGAGAGGAAGACGGCATCACCTACAACGCTCTATAGCAAGCTAAATGTCCAAATCACACACACACACTGTGAAGTGCAGGAAATAAAACAAATGGGCGTTTTTATGCTGTATATACATAACTGTATTTACATAACTAATACACATACAGTATACACACGACTGATTCAGCTTTTGTGCATAATATCAATGTAAGGCTTTTTTATACTGGAAATAGATGATGTGTCATCTTTAATGTCAGAATTGTTTTATTTAAAGTACAGATCGTGCATTTACATTTATTCATCTCACAAGCCCAGTTCAGGATTAAGAATCTTGCACAATGATGTAACAGCATTCAGATTCAAAATTATCATATACACAAGCCGCAATTGTATAATCAGATCTTTAGTTTGACTCTTTCTTGGATATTACAGCATCAGTAATCGAAAATTTAAAAGAAATTACCCTGATCAATGGGACTATTTGCATATATTTATGGCTTAATATATTTTATGAGTCTTGCTTAATTATTTATAATATTAAGGAGAGGGTTGAGGTTATCTAAAGTCAAGTTTGCGTGCACTCTCTGTGAACATGAATAGAAATATTGGGTCTTTCTCCCAATATTGAATAAAAAAAAAATTATTCATTTTGTGTCTTCTGATATCACAACAGGGTCAGTCTTTAATTCAATAAATATTTAGATGACTAATTTATTTAAAATGTCTTTTAATTTGTCAAGCTCAAGCTCTCTCATCTTCCTGTTAGTGATGATGACTGACTACACCTGGTAGGTTCCTATTGCAACAGCCTTTGTTTGACAGTGATAATTGGATTGACCACAACACTGTACAGTCTGAAAGTCCAAGAAGCTCAATGCAGAAAGAAAGGTCCAGAATAAACATGTCCCCTCCCCTGTCCATACCCCTCCTAGTCAACCAGATGTTTTGTGTTTCTTCCTTGCCGTCATGCTCTTCAAGAGTGTTTTGAGAGTGAAAGCTTTGCTCCATCATTGAGCCGGAGGGGAAGAGTGGGAGGAGGATGCAGGGGATGGGGGTGGGAAGGGGTCAGTGGACTGGATACCAGGGGTCTGATCTGTGAAAGGCGGGATTGATTTGGCACTTTGGTTACGGTAAACAGGTCGATGCATTTAGTTTTTTTTAGGTCATGAGCAGGATGTCGCGACTGGAAAGCGTAACTCTCTGATCGACACGTGCTGCAGAATGATGTCACTGGAAAGTTGTGACTGAGGGCCGGATTTGAGCTCTGGCCTAACGGCGGTTACTTTAGTGGGGTTGGTTCATTTGCATCTTTGATGGAGATACAACGAACTTAAGAAAGAGATCGGGTTCTGGTGAAACTCACAGTTCTCTGCTTTTACATACAGTATGTTCTCCAGTGATTGTTGAAGGACCTGCATGTGGGGTTTGTTCTTCCAAAGAGAAGAAAATATCAAAATGTCATCCAGGTAGATAAAGACAAATAAGATAGAATCCCTAAACAACTTGTTAACCAGAGCCTGAAAGACAATAAGAGTGTTAGTCAGGGGAAAAGGGACTAATAAGTGCTTAGTAGGGGGTATTGAATGAAGTCTCCTCATCACTCTCCCTTATTCTCACCAGATGATCGGTTTCGTTAGTCCAACTTAGTAAATATTTCAGCCCTTTGCAGTAATTTGAAGGCTGTTCCCATGAGAGGAAGAGGGTATCTGTGCTTTATGGTGATTTTGTTTAGACCCCGGTAGTCAGTGCAAGAATGAAGAGATTTATCTTTTTTTCTCCACAAAGAAAAATCATCCTGCCCCGGCCGGGGACGAGGAAGGACGGGTTCTACCGGCAGCTATTGACTTGTTGCTGTACATGTTCATGGTGCCTAATGAAGTCAATATGAAGTCTAATGAAGTCAACTCTGAGCGTACTACAACATATTACTAATAACATACAAGATGTTATTCGTTAGATTTCCATAGCAGGTTATTTTAATTTTATTTATTTATTTATTTTTCTATTTAATGGCATATATTACATTCATACATCCTGAGTGTACTGCTGTTTTATTTTATTTATGTATTTATTTATTCATAAATGGTAGGGTTTAACCTAAGATCTAAAAAAAAAAAAAAAGTAAATATAAATCATTTACATAGTGATCATAAATCGGCGATCATAAATACAGGAAGTGTTTTTATTATGATGTTAATAATAATGATGTTTGATATGCTGTTTCAACATCTGGATGAATGGAAAGTTCAGGAATAAAAAGCTCGAATTATGTTGCGTACGGCGTTACATAAAATGTTTTGTACAAAATCGGCAGTTTGTTAAAAAACATCTTGAAAAATTTTAAATGTCTTGCTGATTAATTTATTATTTATCTGTGAATTAAGCACTTTGTACTTTATATATCATAGGTGCTATACTACTACTACTAATAATAATAATAAATAATCGCTCAGACACCTACTTGCATGCCTTCTGCCTGTGTGTGTGTGTGTGTGTGTGTGTGTGTGTGTGTGAATATATCCGAATATATGTAGCCTGTCATTACTGTTATAATCACAGCAGTTCTAGACTCTTCAGAGCAGAGACAGATACTCGGTGTCCATTAACATTTTTTAGACATACTAGTTCCACCTGGACCAGAAAAATACATGCCAGCCATTTTTCTTCTCGTAAAACAGCCTCCGAAATCTATCGAAAAACAGGATTAACTGCCCTCAGTAAATCTGGTAAACGTAACGCTCAGCGCGGCTCGGCAGCGAAACTCCGATCCAGGTTTCAGCTTATGAATCACGTTGCCTGGAAATGAGCGAAGTGTTTGGCCAAAAAAATACTAATAAATTAGAAATTACACATAATTCCCTCATTCTTCAAAATGCATCAGATCAGCCAGGATAGATAGATGATAAGCGATGGCTGCTTTTAGGCACCGGTTTAGCATTTTGCAGAAACCATCACACGCTTAATCATCATGTGGTTTCTGAGAGTGTTTTCTATAAAACAGACAAAGCGATGTCTCTGAGCTGCTGAATCACGTCCTTCCTCAGCACATACTGGGTACTCAGGTAAATACCGAGGTACTAAACTGTTCCGTTCCCTGTTTTAACTTCAACGTGTATCTCTAATCAAAACTAAAGAGTTCGGACATCAACAAATGTTTTCCAGTCGAGGTACTTTGGGGGAAAGAAAATTGGCTGCATTTCAATCTTTACCAAATTAAACCAAGCACCCTTTAAATCGATGCAGTCATTCTGTTCGAACCAAAAGAAGAGCAGAATGGAAAATCTACGTACATCAAACAAAAACGGCATTGTCTCGTTTCCTTTTTACAGATGTTGGGATTTTATTGATGACGACCTGTGGTGGATTATAAAAACCCCCATTTTGCTAATAATCCTGGTGAGTTGTTTAGTCTTTTGTTATAGCCTGGAAGCACAGCCGAGGACGTGTAGTAATCAACAAATGTCCCTATTTGCAGCTGAATTTCATCCTCTTCATTTGCATCATCCGGATTCTTCGTCAGAAAATCAACTGCAGAGACATCGGCAGAAACGAATCGAACCAGTACTCGTAAGTCTGCACTGCATGATGTAAATCGAGGCTTTATAAACGACATGCTGCTGAATTATGGTCTCATTATATCGATTTGTTTTGTAGAGAGAATTTAATATAGAAACTGCACACATTGCAGCCAAAATTTGGTACTGGTGCTAAAAAGTGTCTCACCCTGGTGAAAAAGTGAATTTTATTAATAGGATCATACAACACCATTTTTCATTTAATTTTTGATGTTATCCCCAAATCCATGCTTAGTTTTTTTGTTGTTGTAAATATGCATACACATTTATATTTTTAACAGAAAAAAAGAAACACATTTGCTAAACTTTGTAACTTTGTTTTAAATTCAAATCTTTCAATGATCTTATCTGTCATTTAGATAAAACTTGGCCGATTTAGATTTCACATGAAAAGACATAAACCTGAAAAAGTGTATTATAAAATATTGCAATATGAATTTGACATGGTTACGGACACTTACATTTTTTGGGGGGAAAAAATCCTTAATTTTGCACGGAATGCTTTAATTTAAGCAACAATTATTACAGGTAATATGCTTCTATAAGCTTACATCAATTTAAGTTTTAATACTTATAAAGAAATGAATAATTCGCATTTTTAATGATTATTGTTTAAAGCAAGACAGTATAACGCTGGGAAATTGCCATTTTTGAGGCACATAAAATCATCTCTCCAAAACGGCTCAAGTTAGCAACATGAAATTTTTAGGGAAGCGAGATCGGTCACTTCTATGTTGCATAAACTTCAGAAGTAGCTTCTTTGGCCCACACATTACCTGTATTATATGTATAATGTTATATATGTATTAAGACCTTAGACATAACTTTAGATCACATGGCTTTTGAAAGTTTTTTCTTATATTTTCGACCTTGGATTTGACCTTGAGTGAGGAAGTTTATGTTTTGGGTTGTAAACATACTAAAGAAGTTTATGGAACACCATTCAACGCTGATATTAAATACGTAGAGAATAGAATTCTCCCTGTAAAGTACACTCTTATTGTCCCTAAATTAAAGACGCATCCTAATCAGAAACATTCCTTCTTTTGATGACTAAATTACTTAAACTTTTTTTAAAACAAACTATATGAGCGGCGTTCAAATCAAAGCAGGACTTTGGATTGTGCAGAGTAACAGAACAAAAGAATAAAAGTTATAAGAGTAAAAACCCCACACTGCCTTTGAAACGCTGGCCTCCCAGGAACTCCTTTAATGGCCCAAACGAGGTCAGGACTGTACAGGGGGTGTGGCAATAACTCCCAGCCGAGTTCCTGTAACGTGCAAGTGGTGATGGTGAATGATTGTGTGTACAGTTCACACAGACAGATGTGTCTCTTCCTAGTTATAGGATCAGTCGTTCCAGGCGAGTCTCATGACAAGGAATTTTATCACACGTCCTGGTTTGACTTAAACGCCACTTGTCTATATGTAAAAACATAAACAAGAGTTAAAATAAGATGCTCATTAAATTCAAATTAAAATTTTATTTGTCACATACACAGTCATACACAGTACGATATGCAGTGAAATGCTTTTTTATTAATAGGAAATAAATATGGAGTAAAAAAAAGAAATAAAATATAGAAAATAACTTTAGCTAAGGAAAAATATATCTATAGAAGATAAAATAAAATATAAGAAAGTTTAAGAAAAACCTAGGTGTAAAAATACAGAAAAAAAGATTTTTCTGTACAACTCTAGAAAAATATAAAAACTTTAGTGTGGAGATGAAGTGGACTTTAAATAGAAATGTCTGGGGAGTGTGCAAATATGCATGAAAGTGTTTATGTGCAACAAGCAAAAATGAAATAGAAATACACTGTATGTGTAAATCTGCATGAATGTGCATGTGTGCAATGTCCATAAGTGTCCATGATGTCCATGAATGTCCAGAATGAGTGCAAAAAAAACAAAACAAATGTCCATAAGTGTGTAATGTACAAGAAAATGTTTAGTCCCGTGTGGTCTAAGGGTCACAAACGAGCGCTTGGCCAGCTTATCCTTCAAAGCAGTACAGGAATTTTGGTACTATTTTATTTAATTGTGAATTAAAAGTATTATAAGTATTGTCAGTATTATTATAAGTATTAAAAGTATTATAAAATACATCTTACAAACACACACACACTTCTAATAACATGATCATGATGTAATTTGTGTGCATAATTAACTGTAGATTAAAAGCATGACATAATAAAATGTTAAATATTATGATTTTGCTGGATCAAGTGCTATTTTATAAGCTCCTGAATAATGAGCGTTCTAAATTAAACCTGATTTATAGTGATTAACATAACATGACATTTACTTTCAATTCAACAGCGCGATAAATAACACAGCCTTCTTCTTCAATCCGCGTTGTCTATCCATGATTGTTTCCTTGTTTCGATTTTAAGTGCTTGCCTCTAAAGGTAATGGTTTGGATGCTAATGACATGACCCTGTCATGACTTTAATCTGGCAACTGTTGATGCATGACCTACATGTGGATAATTTTAATAACAGGAAATGACTTAAACACTCACAGGAACCAACTGTGAATACAAGGAAATTTCCATATAAATATTGATGTGTTTTTTGTTTTTTTTTACTAAACTTGCTGGCTCCTTTATGTTGATGTGATCATCTGATTTGCAGGAGGTTGGCGAAATCCACTTTGCTTTTGATCCCCCTGTTTGGAATAAACTACATCATCTTTGCCTTCATGCCTCATCACGTGCGCTCTTACATGCGGCTGGTGGTCGACCTTATCTTGGGCTCTTTTCAGGTATGCGACACGACGTCTTCATTTCACTCTCACCGTTGTTTATCTGGTTCGGATTCCTGAAATGCCAGGAAAATCCATGAAGTGTCAGCAGCACTGATGAATACGTCCTGGGATCTGCAGGCCCTCAGCCTTTATTTCTCTGATTTGTTAGTTTTTCAGCCAGAAATGGCTCTCGGGGGGGAAAGAAGCACCGTCCCGAACTCATTTCTCGTTCTCCGGAGTCTAATAAAGTATGTCGAGAGTGAAATACGAGCATGTCTTTAATACTAAATGTAGACCTTTGAATTTTTAAATTTGTTAGAGTGCATGGAATAAGTAAAATTCCCAAAGCGCTCGGAAAGGTTATGGAACATCTCCGATCCGACTGTTTGTTTTGAGAATCCATTTTCAAAAAGGACATCGAGACTTTCATATGATCCTTCAGTGTGGACTCAGTCAGTCCGTCTTATCAGCTGCTACTGTTTCCATGAAGAATTGCACAGTGCGTCCTAAATACTGGATAATTTTATTAGAGCAAAAGTCAGTACACCCCTTTTCCCTTTGAAAACATCATGTTCTGTTTAGGCTGGTGTCTAGCCAAGTAGCAAAATAATTCCTTGAACATGTTAATTGATGTTTGTTTGTTTTTTTATCACAGTTTTTTTTTTTTTTTTTTTGACTGGAACTGGTATCTGATAAAAAACCTTTTTTTTTAATTAGTTTTTTTATTTGAAAATTTTTTTTATTCAACATGCAACAACATAGTAAGATGATATTTTTTTGTTGCTGATGAACCGGAAGCGATTTATGTTTGTATCTAAATTTATATTTTTTGGCCTCCAGCTGTCACACTGATCTAATTATGATATAGCTTCTTAAAGGGTGTATAAGTGGTGGGGTTTATTTTCTTTCACTACTTGGACAAGAGACGTTCAAGTCAAACTGGGATTTGTGATGAAATTCCTGGTGTAAAAGCGGGTAAAATTTACAGGAGACTTCAAGCACAGTACAGTGAAGAGACTCTCAGCCGCAGTAAACTATTTAGACAATCTTGGCCGAGGTGGCTGGGAGCCATGTGAACCTTCAGAGAGCAGAATGCCTGATTGTGACCCGGGAGAAAGAGATGCATCTGTCTGTGGGAACTGTCACCATTTCACCAACACCACTTGCATATTACAGGATCTCAGCTGGGAGTTACTGCCACATCCCCCGTACCGCCTTGACCTCGCTCCAGGACATTTCCACGTTTCCTGATAGGCCAGCATTTCAGACAAGAATGAGACAGGTTGATTTATTCACCGACGTACTTAGAATTTTCTACCTTTTATTCATACCAAGCACTAGTGAAAGGCCGGGATGAGTGCATTAGTGTAGCAGTGGATTATATCGAGAAATAAAGGGAGTTTTTACTCACATAACTGTGAACTGATATTCTGCACAATCAAAGTCTCGGTTTGACTTGAACGCCTCTCGCACATTATGAATAGCTCAAACATAAAATTGCACAAGTGTTCAAGTATCTACATCTCTCCTTTTTAGCACTACATTATTTATATATAGTTTTTATTAAATACACATGAAATTTCATTGCTTGTCTGATGCCAATAAAAAAAATGTATTTGACAATGTTAGGACTCTTCTCACTATAGTTATTTACTGTTTTTTTTTCCCCCCTCAGGGCTTCTGCGTTGCCATCCTGTACTGTTTCCTAAACGGAGAGGTGATTCTAAAAAAAAATATTTTATTAAGCATTGGGGTTATTAAAAAGTAAAATGAATTACGTATATATTAATACTGATTAACTTTAATCTCATAATTTTAAACACAGGGTAAGATTGTGGCTGACGGTGTACGGCCATGCACTAGCTCCTGCTAGTTATTATCTTATTCTCGGTGTTTACTCAGTATACTGTACACTACTAATACATCATCGCCACCCACTGGACGTCTTGTGAACTACAGTTATATACAGTACAGGCTTTAAATGATGGTTAATTATTGTTATAGGTATTTTTTTAGGGTGCTTTTAAGAAGAGGGTTTGATCGTACAAGGGTCAGGGTCTATCAAATAAACCAAACATCTACTGATTTCAAGCACAATGCATTAATGGGCAACACTAAACCAAGAACGGCAATGTGTTACAGAATAATTATGCTCTAATTATGTTTATGTTGAACCTTCAGCATGACATACGGTCAGCCAAAACACCTTATTAGTGCTGATTTATACATAATACAGAAAGTGTGTGTGCCATTAGAAGCTATTTCTGAAGTTTATGTAACATGTAAGTGACCTATCGTGCTTTCTTAAAAAATGAAAGTTGTTATATTCATTATACTGTCTCGCTTCAAACAATAATCACTTAAAATGCAAATTATTCATATTTCTTAATGAGAAACATACATACATTTAGTATTGATACCAAAATTGGTGAAAGACCTGTAAAAATTAGTAAAAGCTTAAAAGCAAAAAATCTGTAGTGTCCATAACTATGTCAAATTCATGTTGCAATATCTTAACAATTTTTCATTTTAGAATTTTTTTATGTGACATCTAAATTGGCCAAGTTTCATCTGAATGACAATTAAGATCCTTGGAAGATTTAAAGAAAAAAAAAAGTTACGGACATAAAAAGGCATGAAATTCTATTTAGCAATTTGTTTCTTTTTATCTGATAAAAAAATATAAATGTGTTTGCATATTTACACAAAACGAAGCGTGGATCGGGAGATAAGCAGCATTAAGTATTATGAAAATGGTGATATATGATCCTATCTAAAAAAACACTTTTTAGCACCAATAACATGTTTTGGCTGAGGTTTCTGTCAGAGACAAGCGTCCATGTTGGAATGAACTTTTCATAGACGTGATCCCTATTCACATGGGAAAACCACTAGTCTCTGCTGTCAGAATGTACAACAAGTAGTCACACTTGGTGGTTATCTTGTTGCTAAGTTTCCCAGTAAGAATAGTGTTAACCTCTTAAAATTTGCATTTGAATTTGCGTAAACTTGCATTTCTCTAATCGTGCCTCAGGTGCAGTCTGAAATCAAGCGGAAATGGCGCCGGTGGCACATGCAGAGGTTTCTGGGCACCGAAACCAAGTACCACCAGCCTTCTCTGGCCAGCAACGGGAGCACCTCCAACACCCAGATCACCATGCTGACCAAGTGCAGCCCAACCACGCAGCGCATCTCCGGCTGCATGGACGACTTCTCCAGCATTTGAGCTGACTGAATAACCTACTATCCAAAACATTTCAGGACTCTCCCACGCTCCTGGGTCGAGCTCAAGCCCTGAACTCGTTTCCATCATCACGATGTGAACAGCATGGCGGCGGAATGCTGCGGAATTTAGATGGTCGGTGTTAAACAGGCATGCAGTGTAAGTGTATCCATGATACCAAGGCTGATGTTCTTAGTCATTCTAGTGGCCTGAAAAAGGGGGACGGGGGAAAAGGACAGGTTTTTCCGTTTTTACTGTTTCTGGACATTTAGGAATGCAAATATTTTTAAACCGCATCTGTGAGCGAAGAACAGAAGCAGAAGGTTGCAGTCTGCATTCAGTAATGAAGTGGAATAGTGTCCAGTCCAAATCCTGGATCACACACATACACACAAACACTCCTCCCAGTTCAGGTTCAGATCAACAGTGTGAGGTCTGACGTTTCGTGCCGTCATCATCCTTCATCTGGACCTCATTATCCTGCTCTAGTTGGATGTAAATTGTCACTTATTAAACCCCTAATTATCCTTAAGGTGACCTCAGAGGTGTGTATTAGGTCTATTTTAGGTCTGGATGTGACCGTTAAGAACAATCTTATCGTCTTGTCTATTTTTTCCTATTTGTTTGCTATGCTACCGTTTTAATTGCAAACTGACAGTTATAAAGAATGTTTAACTTTTTCATTCCAGTGTATTTATCATCTTTGTATGTATATATGTATGTAAGTATGTGTGTTTAAATTTCCGAGGTTTCGTGCCTGTGATATTATTTTATTGATCTTTCTGTAAATGTTGGCATTGTGAGTTGTAGTGTTTGTATTGTTTGTATTGCGTATGAAGTGTATTAATGTGCTATATTAGTTCTGACAGTTCCAAATACTCATATTTTTATATTTATAAATGTAGTTTATAATTTTCGGACCAGAGTGTCTGCGACTGATGACATTATCGGTACAATTTTCATGAACATGTTAATTAGGGCTGGGAATCACCAGGAACCACCCGATACGATATCACAATATCTAGGTGTTGATTCTATTTTTATTGTGATTCTGTAAATATCATGATTTTATAAATATCTCCATTCAGTGTTAATCACCCCATACACCCTCAACCCCCCCCCCCACACACACACACTTTTTTTTTTTGTTCTTTTTACAAACAAACATAGCAGATATTCGCTCGTGCCACACTGGACGTTGTGCTCCCTGCCAATGTGTGAATAGTTTAGAGTGCACCACCTGTAGGATTACAGAGGAACTGCAACGTTTTACAACCTCAAATGCAAACATAACATAAATTAAAAATTTATTTAAAAATATATATTTTGGAGTCAGCGTGGTCATACATGAGTTGCCACCCTGAGGAATCGCCATCCACTCACTTACTCTCACTCATCTTCTATACCGATTTATCCTGTATTTAGGGTCACCGGGACCTGGAGCCTATCCCAGGAGACTTAGGGCGCGAGACAGGGTACACCCTGGACAGGGTGCCAATCCATTGCAGGGCAGAATCGCCATACATAACTTGTAAAAAAAAAAATTACTTCTTTTCTATCTCATGTATAAGAGAAGATTTTTGTTATGTAAGTCCATGATGTTATGCTGAGATTGCTCAGTTAAATTACTGTGAAGATATTTAATTTATAATACAAGATATTTCATTTCATGACTTGCATCTTGTGGCGTTCTGTTCTCCTAGACAGTGAATAAAAGGCGAGCGAATAAGACGCCGGTGGTGAGTGTATGAGAGAGATACCATCTTTGTTTACCCGTCCTCTAGAATCCATTCCATCTGTTATTTATCCGCTAAATCCCTTGTTAAATTATTCCCAAATCCCCCTTACTTTCAGCGACATTCATCTGGGTCCGGCGCTTTCCGGCGTGCGGCACTCGACCCCACCAGACGCGAGGGCCAGACTGAGCACTCGGACTCGATTTCTAATTTGATAAGAAGTCCTGAACATTCCTTTGTTTTAATAAACTGGATGATCCGAAATAAGACACTGATCCAGTGCCAACTAAACTGAACTACGAGCGGTACGGTCTTGGAGAGTTTCCTGTGGTGGAACGTGTACAGCTACATAGCCCTAGCGACACTGGAGACTCCTTCCATAAACAGCTTCTTTGTTAATATACAAAGGTCTTTAATATATTTTTTATGATGATGCTTAGGATGTCAAGCATGAAAATCCCTGTGGATGAGCTGTTTCTGTAGACGTGCTGATGTACACATGTGGACGAATTTATTGGTATCATTCCATTAAAGCAAGAAAAACCCACAAGGGTTACTGAAATAACTTGAAACTGAAACAAAAGTAATAAAAAAATAATAATTTAATGACAATCATACCTTTTTTTTTTTTTACAGGATAATGTAAAAAAAAAAAAAAAGAATCATGAAATTGCCCTGGACAAATTCATTGGTACCCCTTGAAAAGGTTGAAAATAATATGACCATGGTGCATGTTGAACGAAAGTGTGTGCTGCAATTAGCATCACATGTGTCTTCAATCTTGCAATCAGTCATTGAGCATATTTAAATGGTTTAAAGAAGTCCCTCTGCTGTTTGGTATCATGGTATGTACAGAATTAAAAATGGACCATAGAGAGGAAGCGAAGGAGCGAGGTGTCTGATGGGATGAGAAAGAAAATTATGGACAAGCATGTTAAAGGTAAAGGCCTTAAGGCAATCTCAAAGCAGTTTAATATTAATGTGAGCCATCCATCTAGGAGTCTCTGTTGTCCACCTAGGGACCATGGAAACCAATGCTGACCATTGTATTTATTCCCATTTTTACGACTGTGGTAGGACAGTCATAAAAATGGTCGTAATAGGTATCTATCTGTCTAGCTATCTGTCTCATCAACATTGCTTTTGCAAGACCATTACAGACTATCGTGTCCAAAACTTTATGGACAGAAGAGTGGAGGTAATTACAACAGCAAAGGAGGACTGAATCTGGTGTTCAAAAGGTCAAAAGGCACAAATGGAGAATTGTATACCTAAGGGGCATCTCCAACCTGCATCCATCACCATTACTTATAAATAATAGATAATATAGTCAGCGGTTAGTGGTTAACACAGTCGTCTTACACCGTCCTGGTTCGATTCCCATCTCGGGTTGGTGTGCATGGAGTTTGCATGTTCTCCCCGTGCTTGGTGGGTTTCCTCCAGGTACTCCGGTTTTAACATACAGTCCGAAGATATGCAGATTAAGCTAATGGGTGTTCCCAATCTGCCTGTAGTGTGCGAGTGTGTGTGTGTGTGTGTGTGTAGACTACGAGCCTGTGTGGATTGGCACCCTGTCCAGGGTCTACCCCGCCTCGTGCCCTAAGTCTCCTGGGTTATTATCCAGGCCCCCTACAACCCTGTACACAGGTTAAAGCAGTATAGTATAGACGATGAGTGAGAAGCTTGTCAGCCCTCGGGTGCCCCCTGCTGGTAGTTGCTTGTCTTGTCTATTGACAAGAAGCATCCATGTGCTTAGGTTAGACATATGAATGCCTACAGTTAATAGTCCTGAATTATTTAAGTCTAACCTTTACACCCCTACTGTCTGGAGCTGCTACATGTTCATGAAATGTTCTTGATTAACTTCAAAACAAACCTGGAAGGTTTACTGTGATGCAGAGGACTGTTATAACAATGTCAGAGTTATGGGGGAAATCATCTCCCTAGGCTCCTGAATCAGAGTCGATTTTACCTTCTGTTAGAACCCTAGGGGTCCTCTCCAACCTGCATCTATCATTATTAGCTTATAAATAATGGATAGGGTTGTCTCGGGCGCCCCCTTCTGGTCAACTAAGTTTTCACAAAAGTGAATTTATGAAGAGTAATCCTCATTTATTTTGATCTTTACACTCACTGTCGTGGAACAGATAACTGGCCCTCGTTTGGAGGGGTTGAGTCGCAGGTAAAGGCACCGCTGGGATTCGAACCCAGGATCTCCTGTTTACTAGACAGGCGCTTTAACCAACTAAGCCACGGCACCACATGTCTACTTTTCACTGCACTACATTAACACGTCACCCTGCATCCATCACCATTAACTTATAAATAGTACAAGATATTGTCAGCCCTCGGGCGCCCCCTACTGGCAGCTACCTGCCTTGATTATTGAAAAGCTGCGTGTCTGTACTTAGTTTAAACATTTGGATGACCTCAGCTGGTGTATGATCAATAATTCTCAATTGGTTTAAGTCTGATCTTTACACTCCTACTGTCTGGAAATGAGTTGGTTTATGTATGTATGTATGTATGTATGTATGCCCCATGAGTAACATGAGCTCTTGTGATTTCAGTCCTGTGTAAAGGCACTGCTGGGATTCGAACCCAGAATTATAATAAAATTAATAATAATATATAATAATAATAATAATAATAATAATAATAAATGTATGAGAAAGGTTAAGGAGATTCTCGGTTCGAATCCCAGTGGGTTCTTTGCTTTGGTTGAAGTCACCCTTACCAGAGCTTGTTTTCTAAAGTTAATCAAGAATTTTTCATAAACGTGTAGCACGGAATATCAGTTCCACACAGTAGAGGTGTAAAGAACAGACATAAACAAATCGAGCATCATAGATCATACATCAATTTTGGCATTCATAGGTATAAACCATGCACAGAAACTCTGTTACTCAGCAGGCAAGGAAGGCAACTGCCAGTAGGGGGCGCCTCAGGTCGGACAATCTTATTTTTCTGTATAAATAGAGCCAGAACTCGCTCTTTCAATTATATATTTACATTTCATACAGTGGAGCACTCAAAACCAGTCTCAGGGGGAAAAAATAGTCTAATCTTTACAAACTGTCTGGAACTGATATTGTGTGCTACATGTTCATGAAATGTCCATGATTAACTTAAAATATAAAATGCCATTATTACCACAGATGGCGCTGGACGTTTTCTAAACTTGGTAATAACTGATACAGAAAAAAAAATCAACCTTTAAAAAAAAATATTATCTCATCTCAGAATTCAACAGATGGCAACAAGATTTAAATGAAACTTTTAATAATCCCCTGTTAATAGCCATAAGAAGTGCTGGAAAAGCACCGAGTGTAAGCTCGGCCACGATCACGTGACTGCTGCTTAATTCTTAATTAATTCAAATTCAAATTTTATTTGTCACATACACAGTCATACACAGTCATACGATATGCAGTAAAATGCTTATACGACCGCCAGTGGCATTAAAAAGAAAATTAAAGCTTAGATTAAAAATTAATAGATAAGAAATAAATATGAATAAAAAGAAATACGATAGAAAATAAATTTAACTAGGATAAAAATAAAAATATACTGTACAAATAA
>JAOVVA010000024.1:16057154-16068545 GCA_028565275.1 Leiocassis micropogon
AGCAGAGAGAAAGAGTGTGTGTGTGTGTGTCTGTGAAGGCGAAAGTAGGAGGGGTCTGTGTGTGTGAGGCACGGTGTCCAATGACTCACGCGCACACACACACACACACAGCAGCCAAAGAGCAGGCTAAGCCTTGAGCAGAGAGAGAACATGGATTTTTACCGTCTCTAATGAGACTTGATTTTGCTTCACACGTGCGCTGTACACACACGCATACAGACACGTGGTCAGTGTTATAGTAAACAGTACACGCGTGCACGGATGTTGATTACACCAGTAAGAGACGTGCACTAGGACCCAGCAGCCTCCGCTATGTATCTTTCCTCTACCTCCGGTCGTATTTTATTTATTTTTTGCCCTGTCTATGAGTCGCCGAACTCTGCTAGCTTAATCATCCGAACTTAATAATCAAATGTCTCCGCGTCGCGCGACACAACGAATCGATTATGAAATTCGTTGCCAACGATTTTATTAATCGATTTTTATCGATTTTATGGATTCGTGGTTGCAGCCCTAATTGTATGGCTCTTAAATTCCAGCTTTCTAGTTAAAGTCCACCTTCAAACTTTGGGAGAGAATCAAAGTCAGGGTTTTGGCGCAAGAAGCAATGTGTGTTGGGAAATATTCTTTAAAACAAGGGAAAATAAAAATTAAACAATCTATATAAAAATTACCATTGTAAGTCTATGCTGAATTTTTACACATGTTAAGTTAAAAGACCGTACAGGGACTTGGATATGGATGGTAAAGAAAAACTAGTGGAAACAAAAATGTCTTAGTCTGTTTATTCACGTTGTCCCTTTTCCCTCGTAGCTGATAGTGGAGAAGACCGCTGAGCACCCGTCAGGGGAGTACTCCATGGTGGAGGACATGGCCCTGCACTGCACTTTCCTGATGGATCGTCTGAACGAGCAGCGGTTGCTGCAGCCGGACCTGTGCGATGTGGACATCGTGCTCCTTCGCCACCAGGCCACGTTCCAGGCTCACAAGGGCGTGTTGGCTGCCTATAGTCCCTTCTTCCACTCGCTGTTCGCCTCCAGTAAAGAGCTGCAGCGCGTGGAGCTGTCTCTGGAGGCGTTGCGACCGCAGGGATTTGTGCAGATCCTTGACTTCATCTACACTTCCAGGCTGCTTGTGAACAGCGGAAATGCGCATGATGTGCTGCGCGCTGCCACCGTGCTCCAAATAGCTAACGTGGTGTCGTCGTGCCGTGAATTGATCTCGCGTGGCTCTCTGCAGGACGAACAGCCAGAGCGGGACATCCAGGCCTGGAGCCACAGCAATGGAAATGGAGGAGGCAGTGACTCCAAGTTCTCGATGGAGATCAAGCAGGAACAGGACGCATCCAGTGCCAAGATCTTTGGAACCAAGAGCGAAAGAAGCCCTTACGTAGCACACATTGGAGAAAGACAGCATTTAGGGACTAGCAAGGAGGAGTGCGATATGGAGGTAACGAGAGATTCAGAAGACTCCTTCGACAGGAAGCAGATCATCGTCGAGCTCAATCTCAACAACCAGACCTTGAACATGTCCAAAGGAATGGAAGGAAGGTGCTCCTCTACGGCTCCCGCTGGCTTCGAGGCGAAGAAGGACAGCGGTGACTCAGAGGAAGACAGAGAACACAGCGGAGGTGAGGACGAGGTACCTGGAGGGACAAGCGAGGACGAGGCAGGAGAAGCTGCGAATATGGATTTCAGTGTTCCCAAATTCCTACCACAAAGATCTCGCAGGAAAACCAGATCCTCGTTGGACGCCATGGCCACTGTTACGATGAGAACGAGTATGAGGGTACGGCGCGGTGGGCGTGTTGGTGTGCGCGGCGAGGAAGAGGAGGAGGAAGAAGAAGAAGAGGAACGGCTTGGACAGGGTGTGAGACTGGAGGAGAGGCGGAGATTCCCGTGCGTGAGGTGTCCACAGGTCTTTACCAACAGCTGGGACATGGAGATGCACGCCAACGTCGAACACAACTACATGCAGGGGTGCGACAAGTGTGGCACCCGTTTCCTGCTAAATAGTGAGCTGCTCCTGCATCAGCAGACTGACTGTGAGAAAAATTTACAGGTACACACACACACACACACACACACACACACGCTGCTACTCAAGTAACAATGACATCAAGGTACATGTACATGTAGGTTCCAACTTTTTGAGATGATGATGATGATGATAAACCCACCAGTATTGCTTTACTTAAGACTTAAAAAATCATGCTGGTGTTTAATTAGTTTGTTTTAATTCTGTTGTAGTGTCTTACTTGTGGCAAAAACTTCAAGAAGCTTTGGTCGCTGCACGAGCACAACAAAATCGTCCACGGTTACGCTGAGAAAAAGTTCACTTGTGAAATATGCGGGAAGAAATTCTTTACCATGGCCCACGTTCGCAAGCACATGGTTGGTGAGTTAGCAGCCGTTTGACGTTGCTATGGACGTTTGTCCCGAAGCCGGCGTGTTTTAAAGCTTCCTGAACAGTCGCTTTTGTTGTATTTTCAGCTCACACCAAGGAAATGCCGTTCACCTGCGAGACATGCGGCAAGTCTTTCAAACGCAGCATGTCCCTTAAAGTCCACTTCCTCCAGCATTCCGGCGAGAAGCCTTTCACGTGCGAGGTAAAGGTTTAACATTATCGTATAATTAGATCTGTTTAACGGGAAGCCTGTTTAACGGGAAGCCCGTTTTTTTTTTTGTTGCAGAATTGCAACGAACGCTTCCAGTACAAGTACCAGCTGCGATCGCATATGAGCATCCACATCGGCCACAAGCAGTTCATGTGTCAGTGGTGCGGCAAGGACTTCAACATGAAGCAATACTTTGATGAACACATGAAAACTCACACAGGTAACATTTATATATTGTTAAGCACGAAAGATTTAAGATGTTCTAGTCGTTCATATTTACTCCGTTAGGCAAAGAGAGCTTCTTCTATGAGGAAAACAGAAAGCTGTTTAAAGCTGGTGATGATCCCGTTAATTAACCCCCCCCCCCCCCCCGGAGACATGCCTGTAGGTCCATGCAAAGGGGGTCAAATGATCCGAACAAGGCAAAAAAAAAAACCCACAGCACATTACATCCCTGGCACAGTTCCTAGTTCAAATTCAACCTTCATACTTTTTGTCTGGAGTTCTGCATGTTTTCCCTGGGTATATGTTGGAATCCTCTGGTTTCCCAGGTCCTAAAACCTCTTCAAACATCCGTATAAGGTGACTGCCGACTCTAAATTGCTCCCAGGTGCGAAAAAGTGTTTTGCAAAGGGTTTTGGATTCCTGCCACATACTTAGCATTCCCGGGTAGAGGCGTGCGATCGAATCTGTCTTTTGTTGGTTGATTCGTTTAATTGACTCAACGGGTCAGTGTTCAAGTCAAACCAGGACCAGTGATGAAATTTCTGGTGAAGGAATGTGTAAAAGCGATCGACATTTGACAGTGGACACAGAAGACTTCAGGCACTGTGCGGTGATGAGACTCTTTAAAACATTTGAATCTTTTAAAGAAGGCCGTACATCCATGAATGATGATCCTGACCATGGTTGCTCCGAGCTCACTGCAGTCGTTCCGGTGAACATCCAGTGAGCGGAACGGCCTGATCCTTGAAAATTGCAGCATAGTTTGCAACTTGTCAAAGAGACGCATCACAATCATTCACCAACACCACTTGCACGTTACAGGAACTCGGCTGGGAGTTATTGCCACATCCCCTGTACAGCCTTGACCTTGCCCCAAGTCATTTCCACATGTTTGAACCATTAAAGGAGTCACTGAGAGGCCAGCTTTTCAAACGTGAGGTAGGCAGTCGGATCACGTACTGAGAAAACTTTCTACCTTGATGGTGTCCAAGCACGAGTGAAGCGCTGGTATGAGTGCATTAGTGTAGTAGTGGATTATATAGAGACATAAAGGGAGTTCTAATAACTGGTTCTTCAATCAAAAGTCCCAGTTTGACTTGAACCTGTACCCCAGTCCACCCCCCCCCCCCCCACAGACTTTTGTGAAGTATTGCCAAATTACTCGTTTTGCAAGATTATCACTTCTTTTTTTTTACTTTTAAGTTCATGGCTGATTGATGCATTAATGCCACCTACTGGACCGGAAGATTTTCAATAAAAAAAAAGGATTATCATAGCTTTGTACAAGCCATGACTTTTAGACAATCAACAACACAAAAGATATTTTAGCTGTTTTTAATACTTCAGAACCTGCGAAAAAAATAAAGCTGCCAGACTTTAATCATTAGTGCTATTCAATTGAATCAAATCATAAATCGCAATCCCCAAAAATGGAATTGAATAACAGACTGCCTTTTGATTCACAGCTCTATTCCTGGGATAGACTCTGTATCCGCTGTGACCCTAAGCAGGATGAAGTGATTATTTAAGAAGAATGAATGATTGAATTGCAGCCAACATCTTAAAAGCCGGCTCGAGGGAAATTTGTTACATGACTCCTCGCAGGTTCAAACGAACAAGGGCTTAATTGTGTTTCCTTGTTTCCTTTCCTTGTATCCCTTTTCTGCTTCCAGTGCTTGAAAGCGTTCAAGAATTGGACCCAAGTAGCGAGCACTCACCACCCAAAAACAATATTCAACCTCTACAATGTTCTTATTAATGTAATCTGTAGAACCTGAAGATGTTCACTAAGGCTTTGTATCTGCACATCGTAGGTGAAAAGCCGTACATATGCGAGATCTGCGGGAAGAGCTTCACCAGTCGTCCCAACATGAAGCGGCACCGGCGCACACACACCGGCGAGAAGCCGTACCCGTGCGAGACGTGCGGCCAGCGCTTCCGCTTCTCCAACATGCTGAAAGCTCATCGCGAAAAGTGCTTTCCGGTCAGGAACCCTCCCACAGAGGCTCCTCCCACAGATTATGAACCCGCCCAAAACAATACGTCCTACGTGACGGATCAGAGTTCTTCTGACCCGAAGGACGTCGGACCATATTCTGTGTTTTCAGCCGCACGGACCCTCTCGAGAGACGCGTAAGCTACCGAACTGTCTCCCTGCCAAGCTAAAGGTACTTCCTGTTCAGCTTTTGCCTATAAACCAAGTATCTAATGCTCCTCAGCCTGAAAATACCTTTTTAAAAAAACGAATAGTGTGCCATATTTGGTATTACAGTATATAGCCTTCCAATGTAGCTGCCACTAATATTAAAATCAAAGTATGTATATGTAAGTAAGTATAGTTATATTTGCAATATATATAAATATAGTATAGTATTATATATAAATAATACAGTTAGGGTCATTAATCATCATCATATGATAGCATTACGTATGTCTTAGCATTTCATGGCAGTTCAGGAGGATTGAAGAAGCAGTTCTTGTTCTCCATGCAGTCAGTAAAGCAATCGTTTAAACCCAAATGGAAATGTGACCTGCAGTGTTATGACGATGTAAGTGAAGACACTTAAAAAGTCACCTAGGCGCCGCCTACTGAAATTTAAAGCTGTATTTCTAGTGAATCTGTGTAATCCTCTCAAACACTTCTTACTGATTGAGGGTTTTCGTTATGAATTTCCCTGATCTGTTCTTTTCTTTCCCTTTTTTTCTTTTTTTTTGTCAGTGGAAAAAAATAATGGGTGAGTCAAAAATGACTTTTTTTTGACTCACCCCCATACATGCAAGCCACGTGATTTCCAATCTGAGGTCTTAATGTATGTTACTGTCTTTTAATGCTTGATGCATACTGCACCTTATAATAAGAATTCGAAGCACTTACTTCTTGTTGAAGTGGGATGATTGTTTAAGATGATTTATACCAGTGCCAAGGAAATACTCCATTTTGGAGTTTAAAATATTAACCCCAGTTCCCACTGTCACGTTTTTGCCACGGGTCGCCGCTCTTTCAAATTCCCGGCTTGTGAGACACCAGCCGACACTAGACGCCATGGCGTGTCACGGTGCTGCTACAAATGCCTGAGGTTGAATATGGAAGTCTCCAAAAACTACAATTAGGCTTATGGAAACCTATAGTGGGTGCAATTTTTATAGCATGACCACAATATTTGTAGCTTATACCCTTAAGCTATAGATCACGACAAGTCACCGCGCTACGCCGTTAGCTACGATCAAACCGTACGACTACCAATGGCTCATTATGATTTGAGAATTCATAGCGATCTATAGCAAAAATCATGCAATTGGGGACTAGGGTTTATTCTATTCCTATTCTAGAATTTTTCTTGAGATGGATGTAGCAACATGGTGCTAACGGTAAAGGTGACGAGCGTAGTCCAGACACAGTTCGACATGTGCTGATACACTGTTATCTGGTACATTAGGATATTTGAGACAAACAAAACGATATAAGATATGAACAAAGGGGCGTTCAAGTCAAAGCAGGACTTTTGATTATGCAGAATTTCAGAAAACACTTACCAGAGTAAAAACTCTATGTAACGTGTCTATATAATCTACATTACATTCCTTTAATACATGTATTCTGTAAATATTAATCGGTTTTAAGCCTTAATTCACTAAAGATTTCATCATCAAGTCCCAGTTTTACTTCAATGTCCCTCGAGGAAGCATAAATTTACATCAAGTCAGAATTTACCTTAAGGTTTAAGTTTTTAAGAAAATTGGCTGAAGATTTCTTTCAGGTTTCTTAGAAAACAAACTTTGCCACAAAAACCAAACAGAAAATAAACAGAAAAAAGTCTACCAAAATAATAAGCTGACATTAAATAGCGGGAGGTACAATTAAATTGTACACTTGTAATTAAATATAAAATTGGCTTTCACATAGACGTTACTACATTTTACATTTTTTTTGTGTGTGCAAAAATTTTGGCTAACATCCAGTATATTTTTACATAGATGTTCCCTTAAATTCACATTTTCTGTTTATTTTCTGTTTGGTTTTTGTTGCAAAGTTTACGGGAAAAAAAATGTACAGAGAAATTTTGTTTTCTAATAAACCTGAAAGAAATTTCCAGCCAATTTTCTTAAAAACGTAAAAGGCAAATTCTGACTTGATGTAAATTTATGCCTCCACGAGGGACGTTCAAGTAAAACTGGGATTTGTGATGAAATCTTCAGTAAATTAAGGCTTAAAACCGATTTATATTTACAGAATACTTTTTCATGAAAAGAAAAACGTTTAAAAGAAGGCCGTACGTCCGTGAATGACGATCCTGGCCGCGGTGGAGTTGAATGCCCGATTCTTAAAAATCAAGTGATAACTTGTTGCGGAAGAGACGCACGCATCTGTCTGTGTGAACTGTACACACAATCATCCACCAGCATCACTTGCACATTGCAGGAACTCGGCTGGGAGTTATTGCCACATCCCCCGTCTAGTCCTGACCTCGCTCCAAGCCTATTCAACATGTTTGTTTCAGACATTAAAGGAGTTCCTGGGAGGCCAGCGTGTCAGACGTGAAGTAAGAAGTCAGATCATGGCTCCGGTGTACTGAAAAAACTTTCTTCTTGATGGTATCCAAGCACTAGTGCATTAATGTAGATTATATAGACACGTTACATAGAGTTTTTACTCTGGTAAGTGTTTCCTGAAATTCTGCATAATCAAAAGTCCTGCTATATTCTTTTGATACTCACTGAGTTCACTTCACAGAATTTCATTTCAAGCACTTTCTTTATAAACCTTTGCACAGTGCTGTGTATTGAATACAATAGAACGAGTACCATGATGAAATGTTGACGATCATTTTAACCCAGCACTATATCAGCACATGTCCAGATGAAGCACCTTAATTGGACAAAGTCAAGCCCTTACTCTTTAACATTCTTTTTTTTTTTGTCTTGTTATAGTTATAATCTAGTTACATTATAAATGATTAGCAAATGACCTATAAGGTAAAGATTTATTCACCAGATTACCTCCGCACCTTCTAAGAGTGTGACTATGCTAGTTGTTCAATAGTATGGTCTGTTAGTACAGTGTTAAACATGTCGTACCGCGTGTCAGACGAGTATTTCTTTCAGGCCAAATATAGGTCCTTGTTTTAGTTTGAGGACTTTAATGTGTTTATTGGGATTTTTAATACTAAAAGCCAAACTTCTATTACTGCAGTTGATTACTTTGAAACGTTTTTAAATGTTATTCTACAATGACTGACATACTTTCTGGACTATAAAGGCCCATTATCTACTGAGCATTTTCTATCAGTTGTTAATTTTATTCATGTGTTATGATGATGGGAGACTGAAGCTGCAGAACAGAAGTGTGTAATAGTAAGGACCTAAATCCTAAACTGGGCTCTTCCAACTATTAACTAACCAAATTTTTTAAACAAGAAAAAGACTTGAAAGGTTTGCATCCATAACCCATAATCAAAGACTAAGAAGAATTAAAATATTTCATGGAAACAACAAACAATAGAAGCTCTAAATGAAGGTTCCCATAACTGACATGTGCAAAAAAATATGTAATACGGTGTTAATATACTATTAGTAATATTATCAAAGTATGAGTTAATTTGTTTTTAAAGCAATGAGTCAAATAATCAACATCTGTATTAAACGGAATTAATACAGTATCATTGATTAAAAAGTTATCATATGAAAAAACAAGTGATTAGCACCTTAATGAGCACGTTTGCAATTGTTGAGTTTATTAATGGATTGTTCATGTTAACTAATGCAGTATGTACTTAAATAATATCACACGAGAGGAGAGGGAATTCTGTTGTACTGGATATCAGCACGGCTGTTCAAAATAGCTGAATATTAGCACACCTGTGAGAGCAAGACCTCTGCTATGTTGCTAATATTGTTTTTTTACATCGGTTCTACAAACACATTTGTTATCAACACATTATTATTTGTTTCTTAATATAACCAGTTGTTTTTCCGCCAACACTTTTCATTCGTATCATTCAACTGGCCGAGCTGGCGACTAACAGTTAGCGACTAGGAGAATAAACCACGGAGGTGGTGGAAAGTCCAGAGAATCTTTGGAGAGTTACGTTATATTTCCATTTATTCCGCTTGAGAATACCAGCTAAGTTCCAGGTTCCAAATAGCGTTAAATGCAAAGCTAGTGCGCTATGTAAGGTATACAATACGTTGTTTCACACACCAAGTAGTGCCCTTGATCAGGAGTTAGAGAGGCATTTGGGATCCAACAGGTCACGCTGACGCCCCCTAGTAAGCCACGATCTTACTGTAGGACTATCTGTGGCTCATCACAATCATTAAATTGGCAGTTTGACCTTTGCGTCAATTTCACAAATCTGCATTATCTGTTTTTAGATTTATGGTTATTTTATAATATAATTTACTGATTTATAGGGTCAAGGAAGCCTGTATAGGGTTTGTGTAAGGACACGTTTATGGAAGGAGTCTCCAGTGTCACTGCTTTGTAACATTCCGAGGTAATTGTGTAAAACTTCGGGAAAAGTTTTCCAACATCATCGCATAATTAGCAAATGACCTATAAGGTATAGATTTATTCACCAGATTACCTCTGCAGCTTCTAAGAGTGTGACTAGTTCAATAGTATGGTCTGTTAGTATAGTGTTAAACATGTTTTTTTTTTTTTTGTCTTATTAACCTTGAGGGAACAAGTGTTTATAGCTGCTATAATGTAAGTAAAAAGAGGATTTAACTATAAAAATGATAAAAAATTATAAAAACATAAAACTATGTGTTGATTTTTTTAATCACTATAAAATGAAACACTTGAGTATTTCCTATGTACTACAGTATGTTACCATTATAGTCCAGAAAATACAGTCGGCACTTCAAGTCGATTTGGGCTTTTGGCATTATATGATAAAACAAGATTTGTAAAAAAAAAAAAAAAATACCATTTTGAAGGCTTAGAGTGTCTCTAGTGATACCAGCGTGTCTGAAATACTGTTTTCTACATGTTATGCGTTGACCAAGAACCTTTTATAGTGTATAATTAACCCTGGTCTGTACTCTCTCATCTGTTGTACTCTTGTGTCTGTAAAAAACCTAAAAACCTTCCTTGTTCGTTCTTTACACAAAATGTACTTGTATTTTCATTGAACGCTGTATCATTCTGTCCTGTTTTCCCATTTTCATTTTGTTCAAACGTGATGATGGCATAAACGGGGTCCATGTTAACTGTTGCAAGTTTTATGGACGACGTGGCTGTCAGAAATCACGAGACATGTATTACTCAAATCCAGTCCAGCATAACTCTCTAATAAAGATGTCTTTAATTCATATAATGTAGAAATCACGTCACACCTTTCTTCAGAAACAACAGTTCACATCTCAAATGAAAAATGGTCCGTCCTTTGTCTCCACCTGCTGTCCAGTCTTCTTGGGTTGTTCTTTGTTTTTCTTTTAGTTTTTTTTAAAGTTCATGCACATATACTCGATTGTGGAAACTACAACTAGTTCCAGTGCTGGTCACAAACTATACTTCATGTGCAACAGGTGCCATGTGCTTGTCAGTTACATCTTGGTGAGTCGTAAAGCGTTGAGACGTACTCCCAACACTGTGGCTTCTGAAGCGTAGCTAATCTCCCGCAGCATCCCAGACCAGCAGTTCTGCTCCTCATCAAACCTGTGAGATCAGGATTAGCATCATCAGCCAAATAAGATTGACAAAAAGACAAATAAATGTTTAAAAAAATGTTTGCCTCATTAGTTTTGCAGTTTAATCAATCATGAAAGTTATCTTCATGTATATTAACCAAATCTTCCTCCTTGTAGAACAGTAAATGTAATTATAAATGGATAATAAGTATAATTGCAGTGGTATGAGGTGAATAAAACACTTCGGGTGTGCTGTTATAAGAAAATAAATAGTTTCTGTTCGAGCGATACCACATTGCATCATGAGGATGACGTAACCGGAGCAGTGGTCCTTGGGAGTACAATACTTGTAGCGGCCACCTGCTGGCTATTATGTATAATTGCATGTTTTGCCTTTGCTAATAATGTAGCAGGTGCTTGAAATCTGGAGTGAAGATGGTTGCAAATATTGAAAAAAAGAGCATGTTCACAGTTGAGAAGCACAAACATGGAGAGAAAGAGACTTTCTATGACTTAAAGGCTACTATAAGCTAATACGAGCTCAGAGGAGTCCGTAAGTTATAGAAAAAGTTTTTATACTTTGATACTTAAGTAAATTTGAAGGTAAGTACTTTTGTATTTTTGCTCAGGTAGAATTGAAAATTTGGAACGTCTCCTTTTACTTGAGGAATATTTTACCCCTGGATATCTCTGCTTTTACTCAAGTATAGGATTTTACAGGTACTTTCCCCACAACCGCTGAGGTTAAAGCTTTTAAATGAGTGTACAATGTTTAAGTGGTAGCTAAACGCTTCTTTAACCTATTAGCAATATTAGCTTCAATGCAAAACTAAACAACTAAAACATATTTAAAGTAGGGGGAGACTTTAATCAGAAATTATGTTTTGCCCAAATTACAAAGGTTAAAAGTAATATAG
>JAOVVA010000024.1:16075424-16098432 GCA_028565275.1 Leiocassis micropogon
GCAACTTGGTGGTTGTGGGGTTTGAACCTGGGATCTTCCGAACCATAGTCCAATGCCTTAACCACTGAGCTACCCCTAGCCTCTATATATATAAACATATATAAAATATGTTTCTTATGAAAGTGTGTGTGTGTGTGTGTATATATATATAGATAGTATGATGTGATGTATGAAAATGTGTATTTTTTCTATTTTAGTCATAAAAGCATACAAAGGTTTATGGATCACTTCCTTTTTAGCAACACTACTGTAGGTTCGACAATCACTTATAGCTGTCTCATAACAAGGTTTATGAAGTAAAAGATTTAAAAATATTATAAGAAATAGATTTTAATGTCCAAACAAACCCTGTCATTTTTAAAGAAGAACAACAGACAAGACATAGTAACATAAATACTTTTTTTTTAGCTTTAATGGTTCAATATATTATAATCTACATAAAATATTTGGCAAGCCCATTTTCCAGACAATCTGTAATAGATTTAAATAAAATGAATAAAAAAATGCACTTGGTTCATGTGTGGCAGTCTCTGAGAAAGGTACAGCAAGTGCACTTGAGGCCTATTCACAGTTAAAAACGCCCTGTGCTTATTAAACAGGCTTAATTCAAGCAGTGACCATGGTGACGGGAACGGTGCGGGTTTGGTATGAAAAGCTGGGGCGCAGCAAAACGTCGCTGCCTGCTCATCTAATCGGTTTTGGGTTTGCTCGCCTCGGCTTCTTCGAGCAGGGCATGTTTTCGCTCGCTCTCCTTCACCAGCTGTATTCCGGAGTAGGTCACTAACAGTACGGAGAGAGTGGACAGGGGGAAGCCTGGGGGAAAGCAACAGCAAACAGAGCAGTAGTCAGAAAATCAGAGAAATATCGCTATGATCTTTTCACTACTTTGCAATTGATATTTTGTTATTTTTAAGTAATTTTGTATAATACACTGCTCAAAAAATTAAGGGAATTAGTCCCGGTTTGACTTGAACATGCCTCATATGGATATATGTTCAACCCGAGACTAATTATTCCCTTACATCTTTTTTTAGCAGTTTTCCCCGAATTTCTTTTCAGTGCTACAGTACTGTGCAAAAGTTTTAGCACCCTGTTTTTGGGACAAACTTTGTTGTTTATTTTATGACTTCATTATTAAGTCGGGAACGGCACCCGGCGTAAAACCTGTGCCACGTTCTTGTGCGGCTCAGATGTTCCGCTGTGGTGACCCGTTGATGGGAGCAGCCGAAAGGCCAACAACAACAAATATTCCAGCAAAAAAATAAACAAAATTAAAATTAAAAGCAAAAAGAAAGTTGAGCAGGTGGGCCAAATACCTCAGAAAGACTGTGGCTGGTTCTGCAGGATGTTCAGTAAAACTAAGCAGCTAATTTCATTATAAAATTGCACCAATTGTAAACGAGACTATATTTTAAGCAAAGGTTTGTCAGACCAATTATTTGACTTTGTAGTTATAGTATTTTATAGTACGTTATAGTATTTTTTTAAATGTAGAAATTATTTTTTAAAGACATCCTTGTTGTACAGCAGTTATTTGCATGTGACTTTTGCGCAGTACTGTATATATTGTTTCAATAATAAAAACAGAAAAGTTTTAAACAGCCCAGAAAAATAGGGTATTTCAGCCAACAAAAATTACATAAATTAATTAATTAATGTAACCAAACAAACATCGAATGCAAAACTCATTTTTAAATGAACTGTATTTGTAATATTATGATTATGATTATGAATATGATTATTATTAAATTATCATTTTTTGAACTTATTTGTTTAGGCTAAACTTTCCCATTATAAGTACTGACTTAATTACATATGAACTATACTATAAATAATTCTGTATTATTCTATAACACGGTGTTGAAATGTCACTTACCCTTGAACAGCAGTCTTTTGGCCACCAATTTAGCAAAATCCAGACTGTTCAGAGCAAGAACGTTATACAGGACGATTTGCCAAAAGTTAACAGCATTGAACAGCCCTCTGATACGCCGCGACATCGCCTCAGACATGAGACCCTTCAAGGAAAACAAAAATAACAACATCAGTATGATAATGTGGTAGCTTGACTGTCTGACTTTTCTTGCATTTAAAACAATTTGTACCTCAGCATTGTATTTTTAAAAACTTTTTTATTCAGTCGAATAAAGGCTGAACCTAACTTAATATAAACCCTTCAGGACATGTTGGAAAAAGGCAAAAACCCCACTAGCATGCATCACGGTTCCCCGTCAGTGATTATATTCCTATACCAGCGTTCCCCAAAGTGTTTACATGCCCAGTAACAGTCCAGAATTACTGCTGTCTCTCCTTTATGTTCATCACAGTGTAATAAACGGTATTATGATTAACAGATGATTGATGGTGTCATACCTCAATGGTAGAAAAAGGAGGCAGGGAAAATAACTTAGCCACCCACAGCTCAAAGTTCAGGCCGAAACAGTTGAAAAAGGACCAAATATACACCAATTCACAAGGTCCGAGCCAGAGAGTGGTGACACAGAAGGTGCAGATTGTAGCGACCAGCTCCTTGAAGATTCCATCATGATTTCCACCAATGTAGTCATAGACGTACCTGGATAGCAAACAAGAAGACTTGTTCATTGCAACTAATAGTATACGATTATAAGTCTTTTAGATGCAAAATATATACATATAAAACATAACATGGCTCACTTGCATAGCCAGTCGTTGATGCCTCTGTCAAAGTGCCTACAAGTTTAAAACAAAATGTAATAAGTTAAATCGAATTTCTTCTTTTTTTATTATTATTATTATGTGTCAAAGAATATATAACGTGTCTATACTTACGTTTCGGCGAAGACGTACAACATGGTGATACACTTAGGGGGATTTGGAGGGTCCAGGTGGTCTAGCCGAGACACTGTGTTAATGACGCCAAACATGACGGCTGATTTCACCCAGTCGTACACCAGGTTCGAGTACGCCAAACCAGCTACAAGGTAGACAAAAATGATCAGTGTTAATCTATGGAAGTTCTGGAACTGGACTACATACTGTACAGAAACTTAATTTGCAGTTTGTTCTGTTTCCGTCGCTCCTAATCTGGCTCCGCCCCTGATACGCCCACCGAGGTGTTAATATTTGTCTTCTATAGCGCTTATCCTGTGTACATGGTCGTGGGACGCCTGGAGCCTATCCCAGGAACTTCGGGCACTAGGCGGGGTACACCATGGACAGGGTGCCAATCCATCCAAGGGCACACACACACAAACACGATCACACACTATGGGCAATTTGGGAACTCCAATTAGCTTAGTCTGCATGTCTCCGAACTGTGGGAGGAAACCAGAGTACCCAGAGGAAACCCACCAATGACGGGGAGAAAATGCAAATTCCACACACAGCCACGAGGTGGGAATCAAACCCTTGACCTTCAAGGTGTGAGACCACCGTGCAACTTACTACGCCACCATGATACCTAGGTGTGAATCTCTACAATCTAATATCTCATTCTTTTATTGGTGATATAGAAAGGAACTGAAAATGCCACTTTTGTGGAAAAGTGGAAAAGATGTGGGATGCACAAAAAGATGGAATGGGGCTCTTTGGCCAATTGAAAAATGAAGGAGTTTCTAGACATTTGCTGAAGGTTTTTCATGATCAAAAAATTACTTAATGGATAATAACACATAATTTTTGAACTCACAGATGCCTGTGATTGGCTTAGAGCTGCAACTGATGTGAGAGCCCAGAGTGACCAATCAGCTCTCTCCAGGCCCCCGGCTGTGGGAGGCTACAACATCACCCGGGAATCGAACTAGCAATCTCCAGATGATAGGGCGAGCACTTTACTCTGCAACCCATCAGGGGCCCTCCCACACAGTATTTCTAATGTTTCAGTTTATCTTCCTATGCTATGAGGGGTGGTCATAAAATTCGTATTATCATATGGAAATATTTGCCCAATGGAAATGAGTACAGAAGGACTAAACTCGCGACCAATGTTGTTTTTTAATTCATTAATCTTGCTGTGTGCATCCAAACACTTATTTTGACCCTCTTACATTACATTAGGAAGGTGAATCTGACCTAATGACCAATCGGACAAGTCTTTCACCAGCTTCATGTCAGTCGGGATAGTCAAAATATACAGGTAATGGAAGAACACGTCCACCACCAAAATGGCTCCAAGGTGCACCAAAGCCTGGATGATGATGTTCCACATCTCTCGATCTTTACGAATCAGGCTAGGGTTGTTGGCCTGAAGAGAGAACAACATCCCATTACAAAGCTCAAAATGTTAAAGAAATACTCAAGTACTTTCAGCTTAATCTTATATCTAACGTATCTGACTACGGCAGACAAGATTCTGGTCTGAATTTAGGGTTGTGTGAATCTGTTGCTGCATGGATACAACAAAACCAGCAGGAAATGTGAAAAGCTTAGGTAAGATGATCTCTACTTATCCTAAGAGCTTTATAGTTGGGTTAAGAGCCTACAGTTATACACTTGAAAGCATTGATGGAATCAACGGCTGCCTTATACTTCCATTATAACTGAGCTTCAAAGGTTTCAAGATCTTATGAACGAGCATTAGGCACTCACCTGCACATGAAATCGATCAAACGTCATGATGGGTCCGAAGAAGAAGAATGGGAGGTAGAAATTGTACTTGATTAAATCCATGAAGCTGTAGTGGCCGTCCTTCTTCTCGCAGTTCTCCAACGCGAAACTCATGCAACGCATGACGGAGAACCCGCAACCGCCGTAAAACAGGATATCCTGAAGGTTGAAGGTACCGGTGACGAATCCAGCCTAAAAAAGGTAGAAAACAAATTCCAAGGTCAAGAATTAAAATGTCACTTGTTTATCATTGGGAATGTTTAAAAGGGCTAGAATGAGGAAGGATCAAGCCTCGGACCTGCCAAGAGTTGAAGGGCTCCATCTTGAAGGTGGCCAGGCTGGTGAGTCCGGCCAGGAAGCAGAGCCACTTCCTCTTAACGAGGGCTACACTGTAGAGGAGGATGCAGTGAGACAGGATGAGAGAGACGTACGTCCAGCCCATGATGATGAACACGGTCAGGAAGCCGTACAGCATGTAGATCAGAGACCTGTTCTGTGGATCAGGATAGAGAATGCATTAGGAAAGCGAAATAATCACAAAAAAGGTTTTGCTTAAACAGGACCTGTTGTTTTGAGTATTAGTAGAAAGTGTAAAACAAAAACGTATGATAAAAACATATTATTACAACATTTACAGTACTTAGGTACACATTGTCAGTATTGATAATGGTATGAAAAAAGCGTGACAACAGCATGCGTGATGGGCGTGATGGCCCAAACATGCGGAAATGGCTTGGAAATGTGAAACTGGTCAGGACTGTATGGACATACAGCCTTCTTTTAAACGTTTGCATCGTTCACATGGTTTACTGCGGTATAAAGTGTCATCACCTTAAAGGTATTTGAAGTCTTCCGTAAATGTCAATCACTTTTATGCCTTCATTCACCAGAAAATTCATCACAAGTCCCGGTTTGATTTGAATGCCCGTCATATAGCATATCAGAATGCATACTTCATGATCAATCAATGCTCTGGTGTCATGTGATAAACGTATATATTTACCAAGAAGACCTTATGTAATGTTATGATGTAATGAAAATGAAATACGCAAATGTTGAAGCGTTTAGAAATAATTGTTACCTTATATCCATGTAAACAAATCTTCACAGGAAGCAAACAGCAAAAAACAACAACAATGCATTTGATATTTATTACAATACACGCAAACTATGGTACAGCTCTATAGCGCTTTTGTCAAAGTGGATTATTTTTGTATTAATCAACTTTACAATTTAATAACCTAAGCATATATATCAACTCATGCGGTGTGTAAATGCATGTGTAGAAATCATTATAAATTGTTTTTAATGGCAAGCAATCCGACCCACCTTGGGAGAAATCATGGAGCAGATTTTGGCGAAGATCACATGACCAGAGAGGGCGAACAAGATGTGGTTGCGGAAAGTGGTGAACCACATCGCCCACTCGAAGTCGGCTACATCCTGAGGAGAGAAAATCCATTACTGGACAAGGTCTAGAGGTCTTAGTGTACAACCAAGAGCTGATCCTGTTTCATCAGTTATTTAAAAAACAAGAAGATTTTAAGCAAATGCTTTACAGCTTAAAAGGTTTAGTATGTTTTTTTTTTTTTTTTTTTAATGAAGCACATGAAAAATAAAATTTGATTTCTCATTCAGCTAAAAAAAAGTGTTTGAATAATAGTATAATTATTATACATGACGACAATGTTGTCACTTTTAAACTTATGCACCTGATCGGTTCTAGTGATTAAAATTAATGCATTTGTGTACATATACAGTAAGTGACATTTTTTTTGTATTATGTAGAATTGTGTAAATATTTCACATACATGAATTTCATAAAATGCAATCAATTATTGGAATTAAGTTTTTCTTATACTTATACATTATAAACTGTTAAAAAATAATAATCATCAACAAATTGCTGTGGTATGAGATAAATAAAACACTTGTGTAGTTGTGACAGAATAATCAACTTTAAAAAGTTTGTGTTGAAATGTAAATCTCTTCTGTGCACTAAACTACATGGTAATGAATAATTGATGTGCGTAATCACTGTAAGCTTTATTATGGCTTTTATGCCATTAATAATTTCCAGCTCTTTCAGAGAATAAATTCTGGCATATTTACCATTTTTCTTCCAAAGTAGTGCCATCCTGGTTTCACGCTCGACTTAAAAGTCTTTCTGCTAACATTCTCTGGAAATAAAAATAAATAAAGAAATAGAATAATAAATATGCACTTATAGAAATATATACTGTATGTTTAATTCCTTTGCTTGAATGTATTTTAATGTGGAAAACAATATTGCCTATCTTAGAGCTCACAGCTTCAGCTCCAGATTCTGTGGTTCGATATTGGGTTCGAGCCTGTGTTGCCGTCTGTGGGGAATGTCACATGGTCTCGCCCCTTTTCCCTTCACTTTCCTCCCACTTTAGTGTAGACTGGCAACATTAAAAGGTGTCAATGAGTGTGTGAATGTGTGTGAAGCTCTGTAAGGAATTTCCAACGCAGCCATGTATATGTTCTCATTTCACACTCAGCAATCAAGGGATAGGCGTCTAGCGCTTTCTGCAGAACCCTAAGTACAGTGGGGGGGGAGTCAGATCTGATCCAAACGCAAGACAACTTACAGCTGTGCCTTCCCTGTCTGTTGTGTTGTCCCATGTGACCACCAGGAGTTTTGGTTATTGATACCCAGTGTGACCCAGTGAGGGTTAAAGCAGTCAATGAAGATGAAGAAATGAATGAACGTCCACCATCATCACATGACATATGACTGTGACTAAGAGTCTCATCACCGTACTGTGCTTCTGTAAATGTCAATCGCTTTACGCCTTCATTCCCCAGAAATTGCATCACAATATGGAACCAGAATTCATTCTCAGTATATATCTTATACATGGTAAATATGAATTAAATGTTGGCTCTAGGACTACTAACCTTGACACACAGGTCTCACTGATATAATTATTAAGCTGAAATTCAGCTTAATTCAGAGCTCCCTGTCTTTTTTAACAGAAATCTGACTGTGTTCTTGAAAAGTGAATAATAAACAGTTATTCTGTTACATAATACGTGGGTGCATGGTGGGCGTTAAAAACCCCTCGTGATATTTCTGTCATTCAGAGACGACACTGATTCATGATTCAGTCTGAATAACTATACTACTGCAAGACGTAGACATGATGTGTGGCATCTCCTGGTGTAGGTCACAACAAAAAAAAAGAAGAAGGTTGAAGATCGAATACAGATTCTTGACTGCTGCCTGCAAGTTCTCATCTATCCGTTTGGCAAGTGAGCTGAACTGAGCTCTTCATTTCAACTTTCAACAACTGGCCTAAAATGATCCTTCCTTGCTGTTAATACTTTATGTTTAAAATAGCACAAAATCCCTACTGGGATGGTGTGAATTAGATCATACAGGAGTGTGATATAAGGTACTTCACTCGATCCTCTCATCACTATCCAGTATAGTGGTATCCATCACAAATCGCTCGATATTAACCACATTCTCATGACTTTGTTTGCAGAAATGTGGTATAACTCACCACTGGATGCCTCTATGATCCAGCTTCCTGCCCACAGGAGAGCCAGAGAGAGGACGGCAGTGTAGAGGTAGAGCTCTGTTCTAGGCAGGGCCGCCTTGATCCCCATGATTCAAGTCTAGCACCGAAATCCAAAGTGGAAACTACAGACAAACAGATGGAGAAACAAATAGAATTCAAACTAGCATGGTTAATGAATCTCAACGTAGAACGTATTTTTAAAATACATATAGTGTTAAATACAATTAATTAGACCACAGGTGTCAAATCTTATCCAGAAAGGGCCGGTGTGTGTGTGTGTGTGTGTGTGTGTGTGTGTGTGTGTGTGTGTGTGTGAAGGCTTTTATTCCAACCAAGCAAAAGCCACACCTGATAGCCAAGAATGACTTAAACAGGTGAAATCAGGTGTGGCTTTAGCTAGGTTGGAATGACAGCTTGCACCCAGATGTGCCTTGTCTGGATCCAGTTTGACAAACCTGTATTAGGCAATGTTGTTACGCTTGTTTTGTGTAAAAAAAAAAAAAAAAGAAGAAGAAGAACAAAAAGCGTACATTCACTACGGGCAATTTGGAAACGACAATTAGCTTAATCTGCATGTCTTCGGATTGAGGAAACGCATCCCATTAGGCACGGGGAGAACACAAAAACTCTACACACACAGATTCAAGTCAGGATTCTAACATTTACACTGCAGCATTTGGCATACACCCCTATCCAGAGTGACTTACATTTTTTATCACTTTATACATCTGAGCTGTTGAGGGTTAAGGGCCCAACCGTGGCAACTTGGTGGTTATGGGCTTTGAACCTGGGACTTTCCGAACCATAGTCCAATGCCTTAACCACTGAGCTTTAAGTTTATCCGTATACAGTATACTGTATGAGCACATATGTAGTACATACAAAGTCAGACAAAAAATGTATACACACTTCAGGAAAAGAAAAGTATGATGTATATGATTTTATACTGTATAGCAGTAAATTTAGTATATTTAGTATATTTATAAAAGATTTATTCTTAAGTTAAGTTTAAGAGTTTATGGTTTAAATTAAGTTTTTCTTTTCCTGAAGGTGTATATATTTCTTTTGGGCTGATTCTCTCTCTCTCTCTCTCTCTCTCTCTCTCTCTCTCTCTCTATATATATATATATATATATATATATATATATATATATATATGAATGATCTACTTGAAAAATTAGTAATTTCTGAATTGTGACACTCACCGATGATCTAAAATCTATAATCCTCTATCATATTGACTTTTTTTCACCTACTGAAACACTCAGAGAAAAAGAGACAGTGTCTGACTTTCCCCACATGCTAAAAGCAATCTGAAAGCTGATTGGCTTAAAGTTTTGGCCACCCTACCCCAACACCCGCATTCGTTTCCATGGTTATCATAAGTTCCATATTATTATACACCATGGGCTCGCAGGCGGTCCTGTGAATCAGCTGACATGTACTGTATTGTGTTTTATATATACAGTATAAAGGTTTTATTTAAAAAAAAATTATGGATGTTTTATTAATATTATGTTCTTTTATTTTTATCATTATTATTTTTAGAATTGTATTTATATAATTGTTTAGAATTTCATATGAAAACTAAATATTATGTGCACGATTTTATATTATTATAATAATGATATTAATACAATTAATTAGTCAGTTAAACTGAAAATGGATATAGTAGGTATGTTCAGTCATTCCTTATATGAAGTATTCAAACTAAAGAACTGACTCTTTTTTTAAATGACTCAGATCTAAAGTGAATCAATTCAAATCCTGAATTGAAAGTTATTTTTAAAACTTTTTTATTGTTATAATTTTAATTATAGATAGAAACAGCTTTGCAAGTTAAAGAAAAGTTTTACTTAAAAAAAAAAATAACTAAAGCAAATGTGATTCTGGTGACAAGTGGTTTGTTTGAAAGAGTTGATTCAGTAAATTGATTCATAATGGGAATCTGTCTTCTGAACAATATTAGAGTGGACTTACTGGAAATGGGTGGGAGTAATGATCTGGTGCAGTCATATCTTCTCTAATGAAAAATAAAACTACATCATCGAATCTAAATGATGGAAATTCTAACAAGATGATTGATAAATATTTGTACTTACATGTTTATTGTGGCATGGTTAGAAATTATTACTATACGTATAATAAGCACCATCTAAATCTTCTAACATCTGAATAAATATAAATTTCTTAACGTTTCCAAGACTACCTAAAGACACGAATGCGTCTTGTTTAGATGCAAAATTAGTGAATAAAAGTAGCGCAAGCGTTTGTCACGTTCTCAGAGGAACTTGAGGGCTGTAGAGCGACTTAAATGGGAGTTGTTTCACGGCTCCTCAGAAACAGCACCGTCAGCTGCTCAGAGCAACCTCTTCCTATTATAGCCCGAGCAGTTGCTCAGTGCTACAGGGCTTTCACTCCACTACGGGGGTCTTTATAAAACCGTCCAATAAATAACCTTTAAACAGCTCGAGTTCTTCATTTACAGCAGTTGACATCTATTACTTTCACCTTCTATTAAACATCAAGACCATGCACACTGAAATTGTTTATTTAGATTTTTTTTTTTCTTTTTACTGATGGAAAGCATGAGAAATTTCTTAGTAATACAGTAAATCTGCAGTGGAAGCGTATTCCGATAAAGAAAAAGATCTCCAGTAAGTACTAACCTCAGGTCCACTCTTGTTGGAAGCCCGGATATTTGAAGAGCAGATCTCAACCTCCCACCCAAAAAGAATGAAAAAAAAAAGAAAAGAAAAGGGTGAAAGTGCAGTTTGTCTTAATGCATCCGTACTGATTTGAGAGTGCCGATGTTCCGGCAGTGCGGCTGGTGGTGGAGGTTGAGGCAGGAGGGGGGGGGGGTGCGTGGGGTATATTTAGCTCTCACACACTCCAGCACTGCAGTGGATAGCTGCGCTGCGCTGCGCTGTGTAAGATAAACCTGCTGTAGGCTACAAGATAAGCTCTGTGTGGCATTTTACACACTGAAGTTGTTTGCGTCGTGGGGGGCACGTTTGTACGGATGGGGAAGTTTAGCTTTAGAGGAGACCGAAATAAAATAACGGTACATCTGGAATTTCTGTGTAGGAGTGAGGCTCATGAGTATGCAAGGAACAAAACACGCTCATTGTGGCATGTTGTAATAGGAAAATAATCAACCACAGGATAGTGGTCTACATAGACTTTATAGAGGATTGTTGTTGTGAAGGGTACACAAGTTAAAATTAGTTGTTCCCTCACTGGATTTTGTTCTCTCTTAAAATGATTAAGGTGTATTTCAAAGAAAATTGGAAAAAGCTGACACTGGAGACTCCTTCCATAATTGTTAATGAAATAATGAGTTATCTGCGCACTGTACACATGCTGGACTAATGAGTGAATATTTAGCCACTGTGATGTGTTAAAATTTAATTTTAGATTAGATTAGATTAGATTCTTTATTGTCACTGCACATGCATGGTACAAAGCAACGAAATACAGTACAGTAGTTTTTTTTTCACAATGCACAATAATTTTCATATGTAAACAGTATACAGAGAATGAGGGAAATACATTGAGTGCAAATGATTTTAGATGTATGCAATAAGGAAGGTATGGTAAACCATTTAAATAATTTGCATATGTAAACAGTGTACAAAGAAGGAGTTATGTACAAAGAGTGCGATGTTTTAGATGTATGCAATGCGAAAGATATTGTATACCATGTTAAATAATGCATATGTAACTTGCAAAATTTGCATATGTAAACAGTACACAGAACAGGTTATATTCACTGAGTGCAATAAAGGAAGATATATAGCATGATAGAATACAGTACCATTGTAATAATATTGTCAGCCAAAAAAAAAATGTATACACACTTCAGGAAAAGAAAAAATTTCATAAATATTTTAACAATAAATGTATTACCATACACTATATATATTGATATGTATATGATAATATTATGACAATAATATGAAATTATTATTAATATTATATGAATATAATATAATCATACTATTTTTCTTTTTTCTCAAGTGTGTATACATTTTTTTTGGCTGACTCTGTACATGTGCCAATTGTTATGGAGAGTGAAATGAGGGAGATTATTATATACAATATGTGCAACAGTTATGAATAGTGCAATCCTGAGTGTTTAAGTTTATGTACAGTAGTGATATAGTGATATAGTGATATACTGTAGTATGTTACAAGTAGTGACGCGTACAACAGAGTGATGGTGTTCAGTTCAGTGTGTACTGTTTGTGACCTGGTGGGGGCGGAGTTCAGCAAGGAAACAGCTGTGTAGGGAAAAGCTGTTCCTGAACCTTGTCTTGGTCCGGAGACTCCTGTAGTGCCTTCCAGATGACAGGAGGGCAAAGAGTCTATGGGCAGGGTGAGAGAAGTCCTTTGTAATGTTGTGTTCTCTGCTGAGACAACCCTTCCTGTAAATGTCCTCGATCTTAGGAGGTGAAGCTCTTACGGTGCGAGTCACTGAGGCGATACGAGTAATACAGTAGGATGTCACTAAAAGGACCAACCTCATAGATTACTCACGATCATGAAATGTTTATAACCTCTTAATATAACCATTTGGTTTGAGTTTCTGGTATCTTTAAATTTTTTGGATGGTGAAAAAGTGTATATATATATATATATATATATATATATATATATATATACTGAAGTATGTGGACACCGGATCATAACACCTATAGGTGCTTTTTGAACATCATCCCGTTTCATATTTACTCCCCTTTCCTGTTATAATATGTCCTCCTCTTCCGGGACGGCTTTCCACAAGACTTTGAAGTGTGGGGATTCACATTCATTAGTGAGGTCAGGCATGGATATCGGGGGAAACCTAATGCATGCAGTCAGTGTTCCAGTTCATCCAAAAGGTTTTAATCTTTTTACTACTGGGGGTAAAAAATAAAAAAAAAACAGACTTAACTAACATACAAGTTAAAGAAAAAAATGTAAAGAATAATAATAAAAAAAGATGGTAAAAATATGGCCTTATGTGAAATAAGTGCAGACATGTGCAGCTGTATGTGCAATACAATGCTGTGAAACATCACGCTGATGTGGGTGCAATGCTATAACTAACATATATATAATAAATATGTATAAAAAGATGAAGACTTTTAAAAAAAGTTTTACATACATACAGCACAGTGAAGTGTGTAATTGTCATATTGCAGCTTGTTAGAAAGTACAGTGCTCCTGGAATAGAGAAGGTCAGGGGTGTTACAGTGGCAGCTTGGCTCTGCTATGGCTTGAACCCCTGCCCTTCCTATCAGTAACCTAGTTCATTAACCACAGAGCCACCAGTGATCCTGCAAGGGCAATATGGGTATATTAACAGGAACGTAGCAGGTGTGAGTGTTGCCCTGGTTTGGGGCTTGAATGGCCTATTTGTTTTCATTTGAGTTCACTGCTACAGAGAGATTCTCCATAAAATATATTTTAACTGTCTTAAATTTATTATAATATAAAATATATTATTATAAATTCCTTCACTAGTGTAAGTGTCACTAGATACTAAGATGAGCGGCACAGTGGCGTAGTGGTGATACTAAGATGAGCACTGTGGCCTCGCACATCCAGCGCTTAGTGGGTTTCCTCTGGGTTCTCCGGTTTCATCCCATAGTTCAAAGACATGTAGATTAGGCTAAAGGTCGTTCCCAAATTGCCCCGTCGTATGTGTATGTGTGTGTGCCCTGTGATGGATTGCCACCCTGTCCAGGATATACCCGGCCTCGTGCTCTAAGGCCCCCCATAACACCGTATACAGGATAAATCGGTATAGAAGATGAAGATGCTATTAGGGGATGCACTTTATTTCGGATTGTGGACGCACAGTGGTTTGGTGGTTAGCACTGTCCAGTGCACCTCCAGTGATCGGGTTCGATTCCCGCCTCGGAATCTGTGTGCATGATGTTTGCAGGTTCTCCATGTGCTTGGTGGGTTTCCTCTGGGTTCTCCTGTTTCCTCATGCAGATTAGGCTAATGGCGTTCCCAAATTGCTGTGTGTCGTGTGTGAATGAATGTACATAAATAAATGGTATAAATACAATGGTAATCACCACCAAATACCTAGTTGGACTACAGAGATTCCTAGATGGATGGATGAAGTGTGCAGTATTTCATAGTATTGCTTAAGCATGTGTCGATTATAACATGCGCATGCGCAGTAAGCCCAGAAACATAGTCGTTATAACATTTTGTAAACGCTAGATGGCGACATTTATACATTTTTTTTTTCTTTTTATTACTATGAGGAAAGACAAAAAGGTATTGTTTCTAAACGTTTTAAAAAACTTCGCTCATTTCTTCATATAGATGTTGTGTGGTGTGTCAGTGAAAACGCAGACAATGAGATTGCTTATAATTTATTTGTTTTTTTTTTCATGCATGGATTGATATGTGGATGAAGTGAAAAGTTAACAAGAAAAAATATATATAGACAAATTAACAGTGAAATATACAACTAAACTAAGGGTTATCCTTAATTCTAAAGTGTAAGTCATTGGATTCGTTAGCTGTTGTGTTGTGCTGTGCTGTGTTGTGTTATGCTCGGCATGCTTTTATTTTTACTCAGAGGGGAGGGGGTTCCTAGAAACTCCCACCTCCTGCTGCTGTGCCTGCGGTGTGTGTGCTGCATGTTAAACACACACCGCCACCATATTGAGAGGAAAACACTGAAACACGGACATTGCAATAACGACTTGGATGAGAAACCGAGTGATTAGCTCGTTCCTGATCACCGGATTCTCCCCTGTTTCTCTGCTTGTTTTGGATCAGTCCGTGTTTATGGGTTTGGTGGTAAACGGTAAAACTCGCAGTTTCTCTCTAAAATAGTTAACGAACTAGCGACTAATCAAGCCGCGCATCGCGTACATGTACAGGCAATTTAAGTCGTAGTAGAATATTTCTATTTTGGATAACATTAACGCTATTTTTTTTTATCCAAATGACTTAATAACAATAATAACAACAACACCGAGCTAAAGCAGCCAGCAGCAGCGCGCGCGAGCGAGACACTCCGCTCACTCCTTTGCTAGCTCGCGACTCAACTCAAGTTAGCAAGAAAAAAAAAAAACAACAACACTTAGCCAGTTAGCTAATAATCCGTGCACGTCAGGGCTAAAGAAATGATTTACTAGAAAATAAAATCTTTTTCTCTGGATAAGCTTTGTTGTTTTTCTTTTTTTTTTTCTTTTCTTTTTTATAGCTAAGCTAAGTTACGTCTGCGCAACTCGGAACGGAGACTCTATAGCGTTAGAACTAGCTTAGCTTAGCTTAGCCTCGGAAACAGGAAGAACCTGTCGTTTCCATGGACAACACGTCCATCATAACGCAAGTCAGGAATCCAAAGGAGGACGAGATCCTGTCGTCAAATCCTGAGAAAGGTAAGACTTTTGAGATTTGTGGTCGTTTGAGGGAGAGTGTGTGTGTGTGCGCGTGCGTGCGCGTGCCTGCGCTAACTGTTAGCTAGCTGTTGATCTTCAGCCTCTGACTGACAGGATTTATTTCTAAAACTTTAAAGCTGTTGGTTTGCTTTTTAGCGATATTCAAGTGTTTATTTTATCTTCAGCGTAATGTGTGTAATGTTAAAGGCTACAACTTCGGAAAAAAGGACCAAATATTAAAAAATAAATTGGTGTACAACTTCACATTTAAAATTTAAAATACACATTTAAAAAATATAAGCAAGTATGTGTGTAGATCATCGTTTTATTTTTAAAATTTTAACTGTTAAAAAACATCAGTTTTATATGTTTCAGATTGACCTGAAATAGTAATTAGGGTGGGTCGATATGACAACATTATCGATATTGATATCGTGATATCCTATTGTTGGTATCGTGATATCGTTCTAGTTACTGTTTTTCTATTAAATATTAGCTGTTAAAATTAGTGATAGTGCAGTACCACTTCAAGAAAATCATGCATTGTTGTTCTTTAAACATTACTAAGTGATACAAAAAAAAAATGTGTATACAGTCCACCTCTGAAATTCGTGGAGCTTACGTTCATAGAGCTCCCGCTAATTGTGAGAAACTGAATTTTGGATGTGGTCGAAAAATGTCTGTTTTTATAGTTTAAACCCTAACTATGCCCCCAAAATACTTTAATTAATTTCAAACTATGTTTAATACATTACGCTTAAAAAAATTAAAGGATGTAAAGATATATTGTATACTGTATTGTAGTTCTGTGTACTCCTCTACAGTATGTACTTATTTATTCATGCAAGTGTGTTTTCTTTGGTATAAGTACTGTAGGGTAAATACAGTAATAATTCACCATCACAAGCTGCATTTTCTTCTATTGTAAATTAGTAAATTATATTGTTCTTAATAGCTTAATGCTAAAACACATGAAAAATTATACATTGCCACGTAAAAAGCCATAAGAAAGTATATTTGCGGTTTCCGTGAACAGTTATTAGCTAGGTTCTAAGGAAATATCCGCGAATGACTGAGGCCACGAACTCTGAACCGCGACTTCGCAGGGGTCAACTGTAACATGTTTAAAAGTCTATAACTTTGGGGAAAAGACCAAAAATAATGTAAAAAACTTGTGTACAACTTCACATTTCTAATTAAAAATGCACTTAAAAATATATGATTTCTAAAATTTCAACTGATGAAACACACCCACTGCCGAGATATTTTTCAGATTGAAACGATAATGATTAAGGTGGAGTTGATATGACAACACTATCAATATTGATTATATGATGATGTAATGTTTCGTAATATTGTTCGTATTGTGCTTTGTCTTTAAACATTACTAAGCTATACAATTAATTGGAAAAAAAAATTATAACTTAAAGTTTATAATTTCTGGGGAAAATAACAAAATAAATTAGTGTACAAATACGCATATCGAATTTAAAAATGCACCTAAAAAAACTTTTTATTGCAAAAATTTCTGCTGTCAAAACACATCCAGTGCCGAGATATTTTTTTAGATTTAAATGATATAGTAATTATTGTGAGTCGATATGACAACACTATCAATATCACAGGATTGTAATGTTTTGTGATATTGTAGGTAACGTGAGAAAATATGTATAAATCATAATGATCAGATTGTCCTTGATGAGCAAGACAAGGGCGATGGTGGCAAGGAAAAACTCCCTGAGATGGCAATTAGAAGAAACCTTGAGAGGAACCAGACACAACAGGGAACCCATCCTCATTTGAGTCGAACGGATAGCAGGGATTGATGCTGTGTTAAGCTCCTCTGTGAGAAGTACAGCATTCACAAAAATAATGTTTCAAATTAATTCTAACAACAAACACAATCAAATAAAATTAAAATTTTTATGTCACGTAAACAACCATACACAGTATGATATAAAGTGAAATCCTTAAACGACTGTCTGTGACCTAAAATGGAAAGATAGAAGAGAAAATAACAGAATAGAAAAGAGAAATTTTACTAGAAGAATACAATAAAAAAAAAAAAAGAAAGTTAGGGTAAAGTTAAAAATAAAATATAGTACATGATGATTATACAGTGTACAGGTGGGAACTAAGTTCATTAATAACTCAGTAAACCAGCATAAAGGTATATCTAATGATGGAAACTTAAATCGCTTATGCAAGTCTTTCTGGATAAGAGCATCTGTCCAATGCCTAAACGTGAACCTAAACGTTAGGAGATGTGCGGCTACATCATAATACGTCGTTGAAATGCATTTGCGAATCATGATATATTTTTGTCATATCACCCCACCCCTACTGATAACTATAAATAAAGCATTGATAGTGGTGTGATTTTCAGATTGAAAAAAAGTAAATTAAATAAAAAATTTAGGTCACGCTTTGTTAAGTCATTGATTAAACTTGTACACAAAATATACATGTGACTTTTATATCTCAGTAACATCACTATACAACGTCAACACTAATGAGTAATAAATAAATACAACTACGACTGATCTATTATTGTATTATTTATACAATATTAAGAATCAGTGAGGTGCGTTGCTTTTAATTCATATACTATATGCTAGGTTACAGTAGTACAGTTTGGTTTGTAAATAAAACTCTTATGCGTATGAGAACCCAGTCAAAAATATCACATTATTAATAGACTGTTGAAAGAGAAACACAAGACGGTGGTGGAAAATGACGGGAAAATATTTGTTAGGAAATCCTTGCGGAAATCTTTTTTGTGTGTGTGTAGAACAAACAAAAAAAGAACAAAGCTTAAGATTATCAATTTGGAGTTTTTAAATAAAATCTTTTATTGTCAGTATTAATCACGTATTTGTAATGAGCTAAAAGAGAGACAGAGAGAGAGAGAAAGAGAGAGCGTCTGTGACGAAAAGTGACGCGTTTTAGTCAGGAATAGGACGTTGTTCGGTTTAGTTGTAGGCGGTTGTGTTGTTTTATGCTGTCTGTAGTGATTGCAGAGTCCAGAGTGAGCAGATTTGTTTGAATTTGGGGCACAACAGAAGATGTGTACGTTAGATTAAATCATGACACTTTACCAACCCTCATGATCGCCTTTTCACTTGTGAAAGCTAAATCCCAGCTTATAGTTATCATCTATGCTTTGGGACGAGTTTAACGCTCCGCTATCAGCAGTGAAACGTAACAGAGAGGCGTATCTGGGCATTAGATCGCTCTGATCAATTGAGCAGCGAACACTTTTTCAAGGCTTTCACCTTCGACCTCTCTGACAGCTGCTTTTTCATTTAGGCAAAGGGCAGAGGTCACAGTCCTGCATGTTGTAATTTACCGAGGCGGCGTGTTGAACGTATTTGCGTTTACGCTGATTGGGATTTATCGTTAAACTACTTACTGCAGTCTACAACATGGGATGATTATATTATAGGGTTTGTTTTGTAAGTTGTCTTAGCAGTTCTGTCCCAGACATGATGTCTGTCTCGTTAGGAGTAATGTAAACATTGTGAAGATTTTTCAAGGCTGTTTTTTTGTTGTTGTTGCTGCTGCTGCTGCTGTTAGTAAGGAAGATGAAGTAATTCTTTAAATCTCATCACTGAATAAAATGTCAAGAAAAGATATAATAGATCTGATGAAAAATAGTAGTTTGGAAATATAATGGATTAACAGTTTAACTTAATTAGTTTTTAGACTTTGAAAATTTTAATAAAAATTTTTTTTTTCTGTTAAGTCAATCAAAGGTCTTCTGTTCTGAAAGTGGGTAAAGTACATTTTCATTCTTAAAATGATGGCTCCTTTAGAAATGAAAGAAGCCCTTTAGTATCCAGTGAACCATTGTTTTTATGCTATTCTACTTAGAATTATAAGGAGAATAATACAAATATTGAATCATTTCAACAGAAGAAAGAAAAAGTCATGTAATTTATAGCAGTTCTGTTCCGATGTTGCGGATCACGTAATCTCTATTCGTCGCCATAATTATTTGCACCTTCAAGGAGAGAGAGCGGATGTATTTTTTTTTGTTTGTTTGTTTTTTTTTTTTTTTTTAAATATTGAAACAAAGATTGGGATCATGGTAAAAAAATTCCTCTAACATATCAGTATAAGAACACGTCTTCAAAACAAGCTGTTATCCAGTGAAATGTTTCAAAACGTACGTCATGAAATCCTCCTTGGGGAAAAACAAATGTTAGAAGTATGGTTGGAACTGAGCGTTGTGGTCCAGTGAAATCAGAACTGAAGACTTTAGCCAGGAAAGTTAGTATTATTATTATCATTATTATTATTTATTTATTATTGTTATTATTTATTATTGTTATATCCACTGTGGTATACTTTGTGAAGCTTATTCGAGGACGTCCACGTCCACAAATGTAAGAACATGAATAATCTTGTTTTTGTTTTCTCAAAAAAAATCTCAAAAATCGTACATGATTAGACTGGGGCAAGAGGTTCCCCTTCTCCATGGTGGGGTGCCAATAATTATTACAGCACTATGCTTGCAGAAGGAAAGAACATTATATGTTTATGTACAAACAGCATTGAAGGTGCCAATAGTTTTGCATTTGGCTAAATTAGAGATGTAGGGGACAGATAAAGTCTGATATCAGGATCACATTTGAGCAGACTTCAATCTGTTGCTCTGTGTGTGTGTGTGTAAGAAACCCTTAAGGCTAAACACTCGCTAAAGGAAAAATCATCTCTCCCTGGCTCACTGCACACACTTTGTTGAGTTTTTTTCTTCTCTCATGTTCTTTGGTTTCTTCCTCTGTGTCGTCGATCAGAACATTTTGGTCACGTCAGGAACGTGTCAAAGTTTTTCAGCGTGCAGTCTCGTGATTTATTTTGGAAGCGCTGGCATTTTTATTATTTTTTGCTCCCAAGAGAGAAACCCTGTCCCTTTACAACGACAGCATCAGGAAAAGTGTTTAATCAGGAGGATGGTGGGTTCGGATCCCATCGATGCCAAAGCTGTCCTTGTCCAAGAGTTATTGACAAAATTAGTCACGCTTGCTCTGGGTGGGAGGGACGTGCTTTTTTTTTTCTCTTTTTTTTTTCTTCTCCATTCTCTCTTTCTCTCCTGTCGATCACGGCGATGCTGACCAGTCGTACATGTTCGTGAACTCGTATATAATGAGGGAGAGGCTGGGTTACAGTAGCTCATTATTTTCCTCTGATGCAAAGGTTGAAAAGATGTCGTGTCTCGTAGGGTGATGTGAGCTGGCCGAGCAAATTTAGGAGAAAAAAAACAGGAGGCTTTTCTTCTTTTTCGGGTCACTGCTTGGGATAGAGCTTTTTTATTTTTATATATATATATATATATATATATATAAGTTAATATAAACACATTTATGCTTTAATATTGATACTAAAAGGTTGAGGTTTAAGCGTTACCACAGTTTTATAAACAAAAGTTATTTATAGTAAATAGATTCTTTTGTGTATATAAAGAATTACAAATTTTCATATTCTTAAAATTCTTAACAATTTGTATATAAGTTTAAATTCCTGTTTTTATTTGCAACCTAGATTTGAAGCTTTAAACAGATTGCTGGAATTCTTTTTTTTTTTTTTTTTATCTGGAAGTCAACCAAGTCGAAGTTTTTTTTTTTTTTTTTCCCCACTAAATGGGCAGGAGCAGAATCCAGGCTTCCTATTGGTTTTCTGATCCGTTTCTCCCTTCCTTCATTTGGTGCCGCCTCTTTTTCTTTCTCTCTCTCTCTCTCTCTCTCTCTTTTTCCCAATATCTCTCGCTTGCTCACTGCACACCGGAGCCTTCTTTCTTCTGTCCGGAAAAAAAGAAACGAAATACCAGCCTGCACTTAAAATGGAGCGTGAGGCTCATAGACGACAGGGTGGAGTCAGGAAGACAGGGTCTCTCATTTCATTTTCTCCCTTTAAACACCCCCCTCCTCCTCCATGCCTCCTCTCTTCACGCTCCCATCCCTATTTTTAAAAGGGCATTCTCGCTCCGGTGACCTCAGTGTCGGAGTTTGGAGCACTCAATGCAGCTCTGGTATGCACAGGATTATTATTAGTGTATGTGAGAGAGAGAGAGAGTGCTGCGAGTGACTCGGGTGGCATCTCGCCACACCAAAGTGTAAAATCGTTCTTAGGCCAAGGGGGAAAAAATCGCAGGATAGTTGAGCGAGTACACTTTTATATCAACAAGCACCACTTCGGATGTTTGTCATATACACAGCCTGAAAAAAAAAGTCGCCATTTGAGAAGGGTCAAGTTGTTGGCCTGCGTCAAGCAAAGAAAACAACAGGAGATTTAGAACGATCGGAACTGGGGTTAAGAACGCTTCGACATGTTATCAAAAGCTAAAAAGACTGTGTTGAACCGTGAGCTTTGGGGAAGAAATAAATGAATGGAGATTTCTTAAACACTTGAGCTGCGTTCTATTCCGTGTGAAGTGTACTTCACAGGGTGCTCCCTACTCCCTGTACAGGGAATATCGGTGAAGGGAACTTCCCTCGACAAAACTCGGTCATTCGGCACACTCTGCAAAATCACCGGCGCTGACGTCACTTCCTCTGTGCGTTACCATGGTAACATAAGCGCCTGGGATACCTGACGCTGCTGCTGTGGAGATTTTTTCATGCTCCAGTAAGACGCAATGACTTATTGAAATTTTTTCATTCCCTTTTCCGGTAAAGTGAAGACCCATTGTCCTACACCGTTTGCGGTTTCCTTTGAACCGAACATTTTCGCTCCCTGCGGTTTGACATGGCTGAGCACTCTGTGAAGTGTACTTCGTAGGGTACTTCAGGTCGATTGCCAACGCCAACGGTAAAAAAAAAAAAAAAACTAGGGCTATGTTTAAAAGTGAATGTAAGAGCATTTCTGTGTGCACACACAATGTGATGAACTCTGTGTGGACATAAAAATTGTAAAAAAAACAAAAAAAAAAAACACGCGTTAGTGAAACGCAGCATAAAGACTTTAGAGCAATGGGGGGGGAAGTGTCATGTGACTTATACACATTTTAAACTTAGTTTATGTTTATCAGTACAAAGGAAATCAAATCAGATTAACATTTTATTTAATTCGTACAAAGTCAGTATGATATAAAATGTCATACTGCGAATGTGAATGTATGAAATGTTTTAACAGCTTATTTAAAGAAAATTCTGAAAAATGGAGTATGAAAAGGAAATGTTCAAATAGGAATAAAACATGAAATAGATATAGTAATAAATAATTAATTATAAAAAGAATATAATAATAAAAAATATATGATTACAGTATGGATAAATATAGAAAACCTGGCTGTAACAATAAGTTGAAGTGAGGAGTCCAGTCTCACAACCAGAGCATTTATAAAATAAAAAAAAGGAAGTGAATTATTAAACTTTTTTACATCTTATTTACATGTTGTGTAATATCTGGTAAACAGTATTGCTGTTGAGTTCTGATTGGTCGGAATGGGTTAATTATTTATTACTTTTCTCA
>JAOVVA010000024.1:16105846-16124307 GCA_028565275.1 Leiocassis micropogon
AAACATGGAGGAGGCTCTGTTATGTTCTGGGGCTGCTTTGCTGCATCTGGCACAGGGTGTCTTGAATCTGTGCAGGGAACAATGAAATCTCAAGACTATCAAGGGATTCTAGAGAGAAATGTGCTGGCCAGTGTCAGAAAGCTCGGTCTCAGTTGCAGGTCATGGGTCTTGCAATAGGACATTGACCCAAAACACACAGCTAAGAACACCCAAGAATGGCTAAGAGGAAAACATCGGACTGTTCTAAAGTAGCCTTCCATGGGCCCTAACCTCAATCCTATTGAGCATCTTTGGAAGGAGCTGAAACATGCCCCTATAAATAATTCAGTTGAAGCATGGATGAAAAAGCAATGTCTGACTTTCATTGGTTAACATTCGTAGAATTTTTATTTATTACTACTTTCGTCAGATTAAAGTTATTTCTGTGACCATTGTGAGTTTTTCTTTCATTGACCGAAGGGTACCAACAATTTTGTCCTTGTGTGTTAAGTACCAGAAGTTCAGATTAGTTTATTTTAGACTCAAAAACTGTCCATCAGGACCTTTTATAGTACAAGGCTTATTCCTGATTGACATTTCGAACAGTCTCTCTGTTCTATTAAGTTTAACAGTTTAACAGTCTCTCTGCGCCTCTTGATGTGACGCTTCACTTGAAGCATGACACAAAGCTTGTCAATGAGTTGTGAAACCTTTTCCTGCTTTTTTTTTTTCCTTTTCTGTCTCTATGTGGCCAGCATTTGTTTTAGCCGCTAATGCATGGGTAAGTGTCTCTCCAGCCTCCATGACTCGTACACGATGTGCGCCGGTAGTGTTAGAGCGCCGCTAGCCCGCAGAGCCTAGAGCTTTCACGTCATGTTCAGACAAAAAGTTTGTGAAGCTTTCTTTTGTTGCCGTGACCGTATCTGACATCTCAGGCGCTGCTTTTTTCTTTTTTTTTTTGTATGTCTTGTTTTAGTTGTACATGCAGCAGTAGTTGTTAATAGTCAAAGGCTGGCGCTTGTAGAGTACCGCTTTGTCTGCTAGCCTGCCTTTGTAACGTGCGGTAGGCTGCGAGTCGAACGGCTGTACGCTTATTAGCGAAGCTTTTTTTCCGATTGCCTGTATTTATCTCAGATTTAAATGAAGCAGGTAAGTCCCCCCCCAACACACACACACACCCCGAGGCTAAACCCAGTGTGGCGGAGGAGATTTGCATGTCACTTTGTGGCTCTTCCTAGAAACTATAAACCAGATGAATCAGCTCTGTTTGCTTTGTTCATACTCAGGAGGTTGTAGTGTCGGTCATGCCGCTCCTCTGGTGACCCTGTAAACCTTTCGTTGCAGTACGCTGACCCCGTGGCCGACCTCCTGGACCAGTGGGGAGTATTTCGGGCGAGGCTCTTTCGGGAATCCTGCGTGTTCCACAGAGGGAACTACGTCAAAGACCTGAGTCGACTCGGCAGAGAGCTTCACAACGTCATCATAGTAGACAACTCGCCGGCATCTTACATCTTCCACCCCGAGAACGCTGTGAGAACGCCTCAGCACTCACTCGTACCGACCTGAACCGATTTCACCCAGACAGTTCTGGTAGTCTCAGCTTCAGATATTCTGCTGAAAGGTTACAGAAGGCTACGATTTGATTGGCTCCGAGTGTGTACGTGTCGTTTAACATTTCAAAGTAAAGAAAAGTTGCAGGAAGGTTTCTGTATCGAACATGGTATACATTTTTTTGTGTCTACATACACAATCCAAATTCTGTGTATGCAGTTACTGTAGATATATAATACTGTATCAGAACAAATATTTAAATAAAGCATTAATAATGTGATTTGCGCCTACAACTGTCAAGGGAAAATCAACACCTTTTAATCAATCAGAGTTCCTGTTTGTTTAAAAAAAATGACCGTTCTTAATAAGGACGGGAATCACCAGTCACCTCCAGATACCATATTATCACCATACCTCTGTGCTGATTTGATTAATTTTGCCATTCTCTTAAGTATTCAGATTTTATAAATATCCTGATCTGATATCATGTTTTTCCCCGATTTTGTTACAATTTTAGACCTTAAGAAAAGCTTAATGAGTAATTAAATGTAGGTCAATCATTATAACATTAGTTTTTTTCACTTAAAAACCGAGTGCAACATTTAAACAATACAAACTAACTACAAATACAAGAGTTTACATTTAACTGAGCGGTGCGTAACTCCGTCCGCCACTATAATTATTATTACTTAGCAAATAATTCACTCCTACCACATAGGATCTTAAAAATAGAGTGCGGCACCTGTAGGATCTTTCAAAAAAAAACAGTAAAGTTTTACCGCCTCAAACACCTTGACGGTGAGTGCGCGGGACTTATAACGCCAATGATTTTCGCACTCAGAGTTTGCGCGTGTGTAATGAGCGGGTTTGAGACTAATTCGCTCACAGAGTTATGTGATCAGAGGTTTTTAACGGGCACAATTTTTGATACTGTGCCATAAAAATGCCATAAAAATGTGTTTCTGTTGCGCCACTCTAAAACTTCTGCGCTCGGTACAGAATCGTTTAGATCTGAGGCTGATCACCGGTCACGGCCAAACAATCTGTAACCTAATTGCTATCAAACTGAAGAGCCAGTTCCGGTCACTGGCCGATCGACCGGTTCGTCTCTATTATGAATGTAAATTATTATTATTTTTTAAAATTTAAATCAATTTTGGAGTCAATGTGGTGATGTGTGGCTCACCACACAAAAGAATCGTGATTGATAACAGAATAAATTCTTCTTTAATTCTTGACCAGTATAGACAAGTTGCAAGGGTTTCCTCCCAGTTAGGCTACACTCTCTATCACCAAAAATATGACTTAAGCAGGTAATAAAATAAAACAAATGAAAGTAAAATGAACTGTGTGGATATATAACTGAGCTACAGTATGATATTTAGGACTGGTTTTATTATTATTTGGTTATAATCAGTGTGTGTTGGCTTTCAGCACTGTCCAGGCAGGATTTTCAGTGTGATCTGGCAACCATGTTTGTGGCCTCGTTTATTTAATGACATTTTTTTATTCTTTGCTCAGCTGTACATTACCTACCTAACCCCGTGTGTTTCGCTCCGCAGGTTCCCGTGCAGTCGTGGTTCGACGACATGAACGACACCGAGCTGCTGGACCTGCTTCCGTTCTTCGAAGGACTGAGCAAGGAAGAGGACGTTTACGGCGTCCTGCAGAACCTCAGAGGCAGGTAGCAAGCTGCACCGTCCTGCCTTACCACCCGGGGCGCAGCAGAGAGGTCGGAGGGTCGTCCCTGCTCTCGCAGCTCACACAGGAAGCGCAGACGACACCTGCCCTCGTCCTCGTCCTCGCGCCCCCCCTCACACACCAACCAATCGTCACGTCTGCGACCCACACGGCGACGAACGTCCACTACTACAGCTCACGAGAGAGCCACTTGCATAAGTGCTTAATAATAAACCAAAAAAAAAAACAACAAAACAAAAACGCCAAACTCTTTCTTTTCCCTCACCAAACGAGAGAATCCAGATCTTTGGGTTGATGCTATGCAGGTGTTAAGGGACTGTGGGTTTTCTTTCCTCTTTGCTTACCCAACAAAGTGCCTTTTTTGAATGTCATTTTTACTGGCAAAACATTTTTGTACGTGAAAAATATTTCCAGAGATTTTCAGAATTCTACTCTTTAAAAAAACCAGAGGCAGGTTGTTATTATTATTATTATATTTTTTTGTTAACGGCAGTGTTATCCAGGCTGGAGGATTTTATTTCCTTTTCTTTTACAATCGTCTCCATCAGTGTTGTCCTTTTTTTTTTTTTTCTTTTGCTTTCACTCGTGTGTCATTTGTTTGTCATGTAAAAGCAAAAGGATGCGTTCACACACTGCGTTCTGCGGTCTTTACGTTCTGCCGCCGCCTCTTTGGTTCAGTTAGCAAGACGAGAACAATCGGAGACCGCGGATCGTCTATAATCGTGCCAACGTCATTTCACGCCAAGAGGATTCTTCTGGGTTTTAAAAAAAAAAAACCTCGCAGGATTTTAGCGTAGGTCCAGCGATGGTGTAGGACACGCAGACAATCGCGTCTGACCGTCCCAGCGCTCGTCCACGGAGCGCCACAGGTGGTTAGGTATGGATACGCTGAGTTTTAGGTTTAGTTAGTGTTTTAAGATTAGTTAGCATTTTAAAGCTGGCGTCAGAAACGTCCACCACTTTCTCCTACAGTTTTTTTGTGTATATTATATATATATATATAATATAATATAAGCGAGAAAGAGACGCATCCGATCGTCATAAAATGTCCCTCAGGTGTTCGCTGAGATTAACTTTCATGCCATTGCATCAGTTAATGATCGTGTTACAGTTCGTCAATCAGACCTGTCAATCAGTTCTCTCCAGAGCAAGCAGGACACGGACATCGGCCCAGCAGCGTCACGTGTAATACAGGGGAATTTTTTTTATTTCGCGCCGAACATGATGTTTATATACATCATCATCATTATTATTATGTTTGTGATCAGATTATCAGCACAAACCTGTCTTTTTTTTTTTTTTTTTCCTGTTTTTAAATCCGCTTTGTGTCGTACTTCTCATGACGTTAGCGTTTAAACTCCGCACCTGCACCCTACTGCTGTGACGTCACACCAGACTTCAGTACCGCACACACACCAACCAGACCAGTGTGTGTACATGCGTGTGCGCGTGAGAGAGTCCGAGTGAAGGTTTATCTGCAGATTTGGTTAAAGCAGTGCAGAGGTGCGTTTTGGCTCCAGGTGCTCTGTGTGTGTCTGTGTGTGTCTGTGTGTGTGTGTGCGTGAGCCTCTCTCACCATGGTGCCTAGGAGAGGAGCAGCGGCGTATCAGAGCCGCCAAACACGCAACAACCTCTCCTTTTTTTTATTATTATTATTATTTAAGACTTTTCCTTCCTTATACACACTACACCGTGGCCTGATCGCATTAAATCCCACGATATTTACACAATCCGTAATTCTGTCTCATCCCTCTATCTCATTCATTCTTTCTTTCTTTTCAGGTTGCTAATCTTTCAGTATTTAATTTCAGACACTTTTTTTTGTTCCTTTTTTTTTTCTTTTTTCTTTTTAACCTGCTGCTGTTGCTGCTGCTGTTTTTTTCCTTCCTGATTTAAACCCAGTGTTGGGTTTCTGCTTGTCTTTTTTTTTTTTTTTCCCTTAAGAAATGCTGTACAATTTAAACCATGCATTAACAGATTGTAAAACACAACACTGCCCTTTCAGAGATTTCCTCCTTTACCTCATTCGTATCATCAGCGTCTCCCCCCCCCCCCCACACACACACACATATGTACACACATTAAACAAGGTGTCAAAGGGTGGAGCACTTTCAGTGTTGGTCAAGGATGTTTGTTGTTGTTGTTTTTTGTATTTTTTTTTTTTTCGAGCTTGTTTTATTATTTTTTTTCTCACATGTTTAAAGGCACGACTAGTTACGGTGTCGAGATTACGTTTAGAGTTCCTAATAAGCATTACATCCACTTGGGGGATCTGTCCTTTTTTTTTTTTTTTTCCCTTTATATTGTTTTTCTTTGTTCTTTATTTGGAAAGCCGTGTAAACATTCATTGCAGTTCTGGAAACGAGGCTGCGCAGTGCCACGTGTTTTTTTTTTTTTTGAGGTGATGTGATCCATGGTTTGTTGCAAAGTTTCTTCCAGACTATGACGTTATATATTAAAGCACCTTTTTAGGAAAGTGAATGACTCCTGGTTATCATTCATATTTTGTGTGGTGGAAGTAATGTTTTGAGACAATTTTATAGCATTATTGTTTAATACGGGTTGCTAGTTATAAATAAATAAAATACAAAGGTCCTATGTGCCCCTGAAGAACTCTGTATGCGAAGTATTTGTTTTGGCCCAGAAGCTCACGCAGGTGCTGTGATGTCATGCGATGTGATATAACACCTATTCATTCACCTATTTTTAGGATCGGGTTTCTTTCTCATACCCTCCTCTGATACGCGGGAGGGGCAAGAGGCCGCGGGAGGCCGGCTTCGTCATTTATTAACCGACTGCTGACAACTGGGACATTTCAAATGGTGGCACTATGATGGAGCGTACCTCTCGTGCCACGGTGTGTGTGGGACTTCTCGCTGGATGCGCCCGCAGTTTGGGCTTACAGTTGGCTTCTCATATTATAATTTGAGAACGTTTTCCATCTTTTGATGAGTAGACTTTTTATATCCTCTGTAGATGGTGTTTTTTTTTTGTTTTTGTTTTTTTTGCAGATGTGTGAGCAGAACATTTGGCAGATGCCCTTATCTAGAGCGACTTCTTTTGTACATTTTTATCTAATTATATGTCTGAGCAAATAAGGGGTTAAGGGCCTTGCTCAAGGGCCCACGGGGGCAACTTGGTGGTGGTCAGGTTTGAACGTAGGACCTTCCGAACCGCAGTCCAACGCCCCAACCACAGACTGTGTAAATGTCTGCTTTTAAAAATGTACAAACGTTATTTTGCGTTACTGAAAAGCAAGAAGTTCAGCGAAAAACATTGAGATTTTCACCTTTGGAAAACATACTTTGCTGTACAGCTTGATCTGATCATTCTGAAAGTGTACACGCTAACAAAATGTATGTATGTGTATATATATATATATATAACTAATATCAATATATTTTTTTATTATTAGAATAAGACAGAACGTGATTATTTTATTTGGATATAGTGGTCAGATGAAGTCATTTATCATTACGTAATTGTGTGAGCTCTGTGTAAATCATTAGATCAGTAAGTTTGCATATCGTTGAATCACTGGCCTGATGACACACACAAGGTTGACACACAATTAAGTGTACGTTTACACATTTGTGCGTTGTACTTGCTGTCTGTATAATCCGGGACTGCACTGACTTTGGATCCTGATGCACAAGGAATGTAAAAGACGTGTCAAGGAACCTGCAAGAAAAGTTCAACCTTATTTAAGATGCTGTCTTCCAGGATCCGATGGAATGAACACACCTGATCTAGACAGTCAGCAGAAAGTAGTGCAAGGCTTGGACGGCTCTGAAGGGTCTCGAGGACCAGGTTTGGGCAACTCTGTCCTAGAACCAAGAGAAAGAACCCAGTTTATCTTCAAAGAACCAAGATGAACCTCAGGGTGAACGGTTTAGGAACTCTTTAGGAGCTCTTTAGGCCCGTCATCAGGTTTTCTGACTGATCATCCTACAATGAAACATTTCCATCCTGGTTTCATCCGGGGTTCTTTTTTTTAAACTCCACCCCCATTCACAATGCATAAGTCCCCGCTGATGAGATTCTGATGAAACGTGACCTCGTTCTCCGTCTCCATCCTCCGATCACCCGCTGAAGGAAAATCTTTAGGGAGAATATTGTTCATCACCCTACTGCGGTTCTATAATCTCTGCTGAAGCCACAGCACTCGAGATGTTCTGGTCGCTTGTGGTGTTGGACTTGATCCAGATTCTATCTAAGGCATCGAAACACCAACCCCGCTGACGCCGTCATCCCCAACGATGAACAAACGGCGTTCTTCTCCATCTACTCTTGATCGTCCTGCAGGAAACACCTGGCAGTGTGGTTAAAATCAAACCCATGCAAGACTCTTCTGATCAGACGGTTTTATTTGAGAGTAACCGAAATCGTGCGTTTCCTGCATGCCGTCCTGTTGGCGCAGGGTTTCAAACCTGGTGCGGCATGAAAGAAGGAATGTCTTACAACAGGCTGAGATTTATCACTAGCAGCTTGTAGTCTTGACTACAGCTGGGTATTTTATTAGTTTTTTTCAGTTCACACGTTCACTTTCTCTCTCTCACACACACTCACACACACTCACACACACACACACTCACACCCGGGTGAAATCTTAAATAGTGGAATGTATTAAAAGTAGCACTCTAAAATAAAAAAGTACCTAAAAACCATCTATGAGAAACTTCTAATCTAGTGCATTAACAGGTCAGAGGATTGTACTACGGCTACATGTTGCTTAGTGTGGGCTGTGGAGCTCGTCCCACAGTGTCTTAAATAAAACAGCAGGTTCTAGTCCAGCTTTTGTTCTGGTTCAGCTTCAGTCTGAGACTTCTTCTGTTCGGCTTTTCCGTCTCGCCCAGGCTCAGGTTTTTAGGCTCGTAGGAGAACGCGTCACAGGATTCATTCCGCCGCCACGGCCATGATGTGGACGAAAAGTCGAGCCGAAGGCAGGAGGTCCCCGTTCTGGTCGTACAGCGGCACGTGACGATATCCTGCAAAGGAAAAACAAAACAAAAAAACTTTCAGAATGAGTCTGCTGGCTACGGTCGTGCGCGATCACGTGCGAGTGAAATGATTTCACACACGCCGACTTCCCATCAGCTGACGCTCGACTATGGCGGTGGGCCAGGATTGCTCATTTTCCTGCCAATGCGGTGCCGGATTATTTTGCAGATAGACCGAGCAGAATTAATTTTTTCCACAGGCGTCCTGTGTTAAACACCCGTATACGAAATTGAACCCTTTCACAAGACTATAAGTGAAGGAGTAAAACACTCGACGCAGTGCTGTTAGAATAATAAACAGCGGCGGGTAAATCGGGGTTAACAATGCGACCGTGAACTGATTTGTTCCTCCATCACCACAGCAACTTCCCAATCTATTTGTGAACACGTCATGCTAAGGCAAATTACTTCCCGTTTTCACTTACATAAACAGTTGTTCCTTCATCAGCTTCTCTTTCTTTCTTTAATAAGACGCGGCGTGTTGTCGTGTTACTAAGAAAAAACAAGCCGTTCCGGTTTCCCTGTAATCCCCTGCTACGCTAATGCACTTATCGCTAGTGCTACTCAATCAAGGGGGAAAGTTTTCTCAGTACGAGGGATCCGTGATCGGATTGACGTCTGAAATTCCGGCCCCCCAGGAACTCCTTTAAAGGCCCAAACATGTAGAAAAGGCTCCGCCGAACTCCTGCGAATGATTGCGTGTACAGTTCCGCAACAAATTATTTGTCGATTTTCAAGGATCGGGCACTGAATGTTCTCGGGAACGTCTGCGGTAGACTCTGAGCCACCTTGGTCGGGATCATCGTTCACGGTCGTACGGACTTCTTTAAAACGTTTGCACCGATCAAACGTTTCGCTGCTGTTATAGGAGTTTCATCACGGTACTGTTTTCACGCAGTAATTCACCGGAAAGTCCCAGTCTGACTCGAACGCCCTCCAACAATTTCAATCTTAGATCATGTGGAGCTTCGGCAGTGCAAGTATCAGGTCTTAAGACGTTCTCTGAGATCGGACAGGACTCTAAGCGATCCAAGCGATTACCTTCAGTGTTCACTCTCCTCTACATGTATTAATGCACCTCCTCCATTGTAAATGGAGTAAAACCTCTTTCCCAGTCATCATTCCACTTCGGGCTGCTCTAAACCATGCGGTGTGATCACTGACCGTCCTGCAGGCTGGTGAAGGGGACCGTGCACTGGCAGACGAAGTCGTTGCTGGACACGTGATCGTAATCCTCCACGACGAAGCGCACCAGGGCAAGTTCAGGCACATGCAGGTCGAACTTGAAATTCTCGTTCCACATAGGGTTGAAACCTGAGCGAGACAAAGAGAAAAAGTGAGGGAGAGAAAGAGAGAGAGAGAGAGAGAGAGAGAAAGCCTGTGTGTTACTCAAAAGCTTGATCCCCTTTACTCCTTACAGAAAAACATCCTGGTTTGTGCCTCCAGCTACGGAGTTCAGGTGTAAATTACAGCGTCAGTCAAGCACAGGAGATTCCGCCGGAGATAAACATGAATAGAACAGCGGTTTTTAGACTGGATCAGTTATTTTTTTTCAAAGAAGAAAGTGAACTTTTCTAATGACTTTGTTGACCCCATAAATGACTGATGTTTACTGTAAGGCGAACACCAACTGCATGTAGTCTTGTGTAATTCCTAGTAGATTTGAATTGAAGTGGCGAGTAGAAGGCCACACCTTTGGACTCGGAATTTGAATGCTATGTATTTGAATTTTACTCAAACCAGCTGGAGAGATGGTTTCGAAAAAGATGGTTTTGTGTCAGATGTTACTCCGGTACACTGAAGTATAATTACAAGCATTTCATACTGTAAGTGTCAAAGGCTTTTATGGACAATTACATTAAGTTTATGTAAAGAGCCAATATTTGCAGTGCCTTCTGTTTCAAGATCGCTGCAATTCGCCCTGGCGATGCTGTCAATCAAATTCTAGGCCACGCCCTGACTGATGGCGCAGCCCATTCTTCCCAAATCAATGCTTGGAGTTGGTCAGAATTTGTGGGTTTTTGTTTGTCTGCCCGCCTCTTGTGGACTGACCACCAGTTCTCAATGGGAGGTCCGAGGAGTTTCCTGGCCATGGACCCAAAACTGCGATGTTTTGTTCCCTGAGACACTTAGTTATCACTTTTTACCTCATGTCGAGGAGCTCCATCATGCTGGAAAAGGCGTTGTTCATCACCAAACTGTTCTTGGATGGTTGGGAGCAGTTGATCTCAGAGGAGGTTTTTGTGCCGTGCTTTATTCATGGCTGTGTTCTTAGATAAAATTGAGAGTGAGTCCAGTCCCTTGGCTGAGAAGCGACACCACACATGAATGGTTTTAGGATGCTGCACTCTTGGCATGACACAAGACTGACGGTAGCGCTGATAATTACACGCTTGTGATTTTACTTCAGTATACCATAGTTACATCTGACAAAAATGTAGATTTATTAATATTTGTGTCACTCTCAAAATTTATGGCCAGTGATTCTGTTGTCTGGCAGTTCATGTATTGTCACGCTTCAAAATGTTTATATATATATATATATATATATATATATACACTGCGATTCCTCTATAATCCTACAGGTGGTGCTATGGACACATTGGACCATGTGCTCCGTTTATTTAGAGCTGTAGTGAAATCTAAACAATAAATAATATTAAACAGGGATATTTATAAGATTGTGATTCTAACAGAATCGCAATAAAAATCGAATCACCACCTACAGTAGTTATTGTGATATTATTGTATCAGCTGGTCCCTGGTAATTCCCATCCCTATTGATCATATACATTTAAACGCATAATTCCGTTTGATTTCGAAATTGCTCTGGGTTGGCTTGCACAAAAGGCCACTTCTTTGCAAGTGATGCTTATAATCATGGCTATTAACAGGCACTGCATTTAAAACAATAAAAAACTAAATATTAGCATGTAATCTGGGATTCAACATAAAGATCATTAAGAAACTGGTATCTGGAATATCATGATGCTTCAAGATAAAACAGACTATTACATGTTTAGGTCTTGAGTAAACCAAGAAGAAACTGAGACAGTACCGTTGTTTTCAATGTGCTGCGTCTCTCTTTTGGCCGTGTCCGCAGGCACGCCGTAGATCTCCACTCGCACCAGGGGATCGACGATGGAGTTGGGCTTCTCGTTCACTTTGGGTAACTGCTGCGCTGAGATCACCTGCTCAAACAAAAAGAGGAGGGATTTTTAAAAAAATTTTTTTTTCGAAATAGAGAGAGAGAGAGAGAACATCTCAAACTGAAACATCATAAACAGAAATCAGAAAAGCGGCAGGTATTGAATCATATTTTGTAGGTATGTCACGGTGCTGACCATCACGTGGAGTGTGATGTGTTTGAGCCACGGTCCCCTGGTGAGCGTGATGGGGTCAAACTCGGACTCTTTATCCCGGAGATAGGCCGGCTTCAGGATGTAGCCGCTTCGTCCGTTTTGGGTGAACAGGCCCTGGTTCAGGTCCATCTCTGCGCTTGGTGTCTGGACGTTGAGGGCCACTGGAGAGGAGATCAAACATGATATGCAACACATGAGGCATGAGCCAATGATGAGTTTTACAATTCTGTGAAAAATCTTAGGAATATTTCTATACGTTGTTGGATTGGTTACATTTTTCTAGCTTATGTAATATAATGACTCGTTTCACAGACGATCCACAACATTAAAGGTTTCATGTTATGGAAAATGTTGTCCTTTTTACATTATTGTATCGGCCAGGGCTTAAACAAGCTAATAAGATTCCTCCCCTATTGTGACCTCATATACCAAGAGACCCATCCCTTGTTCAATCCTCAACTCTGCCCAGTTGTCCCAGCTCTGCCGTCCCCTGAGCGCCATTTTTGCAGTAAATATAGTAAATATAGCTAGGATTAAAGAATAGCGGCTAACTGCCAATGGCTAACCTTTTCATCTTTTGCTCTTAATTGTGTTCATCACCTAACTTTTATACCGCTAAATATCGAAGATGCCACTGTACATTAGGAACCTTACATACTGTATATTGTTTTCATGAATGCGTTCGGATATAGCCTGAAAACAAGTGTGAAAGCGTGATGAGGTCCCAAACATGGCAGTTTCCAGTCTCTGCGTTCTGATTGGTTAGGAAAATCCACTTTGTCAAAGGATCAGGTGAATGTAGGATCGGAGTTGTATTTTATATAAAACATTATCAGACATTTTTTGAAGACCTTAGAATATGAACTTGTTATAAAAAAGGAGTATAATACGGGACCTTTAAACTTGACCATAACAAAACATAATGTAACTCCCATGTTTATTCCGCCTCAGTCTTACCGATTTGGCAGCCGGCGTTCCACAGAGGCACGGGGTTGAAGTTGGAGGAATTTGTCCTGGCTGCTCCTGAGGGGTAAACTCTGCTCAGCTTGTCCACGTTGTGCTGGATGTATTTGTTTGCTGTGAAAGAAATCAGGTTCAATACAACTGAACATCTCACAGCCTTTAATGCCATAACGTACGACACGTCGGCGTCCTGTACCTGACTTCTCTGCCAAATTCACCGCGTCCCATTCTTTAAAAGAAGGAATCTCGTAAAAGGAGTGGTGAGTCTGCGCGTGCTCAAATCCTTGGAACTTGACGCTTTTGCAGTAGATGACGAGATCCGAGAGCTCTTTAGCTAGCTTTAGCGACTTCTAAGGCAGAAGGAATAACAAATAAAAAGTCAAAATTCTAACAAAAACTATTTATATGTGCACTCTGTACAAGAAGAGCACTGTTATAGCAAACCTTATTGTTTTCCGAATGCTCAGCCTCCCCGTCGTCACGCGCGTCTTCTTCTTCTGTCACGGACTCTTCTTCCTCAGCAGCCGCCTGTTCTGAGAAGTAATCCTCCAGCTTGTTCAGGCGTTTGCATTTGATCAGAATGCGACCCTTCAGCTCCTAGTGATCGGGGGGGGAAAAATCATATTCGTGTGACGGTGTGTATTAAAGATCAAGATGCTCATTAGGAATTATACGGTAAACATGTCACAATTTAAGCATATTAATTCAAAAGGAAAAACCAAAAGCATCAAAATTGTGGATCTGGTGAGGTTTTTCTCTAAGAAGATGGAAGGAGTCTCCAGTGTTAGCGATTTGCTAAAAAATACATTACAATCAGGGTGGCATGGAGGCTTAGGGGTTAGCAATGTCTGTGTCGCCTTGCACCTCCAGGGTCCAGGTTAGATTCCCGGGTTTGCATGTTCTCCCTGTGCTTGGTTGGTTTCTTTCCACAATCCAAAGACTTGATTGGTGTTCCCAAATTAGCCATAGTGTGTGAATGAGCATGTGTGTGTGTGTGTGCCCAGTGATGGATTGGCACCCTGAGTGTGTGTGCCCTGCATCGTACCCCAAGTCTCCTGGAAGAGGCTCCAGACACCCCATGACCCCATATACAGGATAAAGCGGTGTAGAAGATGAGTGAGTGAGTGAGTGAGTGAGAAAAATCAGGAAAACGTAAAGCATAAAAGTTTCGAACGACCTGTATGTCATAATAACTTTAAGAAACAATATTATTTTATTATTTGCCCCTTTAAACATCATCCATCGTGTTCCTTAATAAATCTTGAATCCAGACGGTTCTGTTTTGGTTTTTTGTTTCTTTGTTTTCCTATTATAAAATATTGGGCGTTACAACAATGAGATCAAAGCTCACGCGACTTTGCTAACAGCTAGTGGGTGAAATGTGACGTTTATGAAAGGATCACTACCTAAGAAGCAGTACCAGCTTTAGCTTACCGAGCTAAAACAAAAGATAGGCTACAATTAGACTTGATTCTTGACTCCTGCTATCACTACTCGCCCGTCATTATCTCACTGAGTGTCATCAAGGAAAGCAGCCAAAACTCTAAACACCGTGATCAAACGCAGCGCTGCCTGTCACGCCTGTGATGAGAGTCTAGTATCCAGGTCAGTAGGTGTGGACAGAGCATTCCTCACATACTCCAGTGTCGTCTGGAATGAAAACACACTTCTGGTGCAATAGAACGTAAATCCTGGCTTCCATCGGCCAGACACAAGGCTGATTATTTCTGCTTGTGTTTAATGTTACGATCAAATCACAATACTATATAATACAGAAAATGTGTGTGATAGAGAAGCTACTTTTGAAGTTTATGCAACATGGAAGTGACCCGTCTTGCTTCCCTAAAAGTTTTAAGTTGATAACTTAAGTTGATTTTATATGTGCACCAAAAATACCCATTTTTCAGCATTATACTGTCTCGCTTCAAACAATAATCATTTAAAATGCAAATTTTAAAATTGGTGGAAGCTTGGTAACCTTGGTAAAAGCTTAAAAGCAAAAACTCTGTAGTTTCCGTAACCATGTCAAATTCATGTTGTTAATTTGTTAATATTTTAATTTTTTGGAATAAAATGCAAGGTTTAAAATGTTTGAATTCCAAAAAGTTACAGACCGTTTTTTTTTTTTTTGAGAGAGAGAGAGAGAGAGAGAAACGTTACATTCCCATTTAATTAAAAGTCACAGTATTTTTCCTCCCAGCGAAGCCACAGGTCCAATCCCGCGCTCAGGTTACTGTGTGTGCAGCGTTTCGAATGTTTCTCTGCGTTCTCCAATTTTATTCTCTCACCTGACAAAAATAAGCCGGGAGGAGGATCACTGACTCTAAACTGCCCCTAGATATGAGTGATGAGTGCGAACGTGAGTGTGTTTGTGGGCGTGTCTGCGGGCGCCATGGTGCCGTGTGATTATCTTGCATTCCCTCGAGTGTGTATTTCCCAGTATTTCCTGTACCAGGATAAAGCATTTACGTTTCTCCAATTATCAAACTAAAGGGGAAATTTATAGCTCTCTCTGATGTCTGGCTGTTTATATTGCATGTACGGTATTCCGTATATGGCTCAAAGATTCCAAAGTATTATTTATACTGTATGCATAATAAAAAATTCTTATGAAAGGGGAAACATGTAAAATGTTTTATATTTGTTCAACAAGTTAACATTGGTCTCAGATCTCTCTTAGAGTTTGCATGTGTTAATGATCCAGCTGAAAAACTGCCTTTATTTCACTCCTTTGCTGAACACGACGTTTCAGTATCTACTGTATGTAAATGAGTTATGGCTGAGCTCCGCCCCTACAGAAAAGTCCTAAAAAGTCCTAAAGTGACTCAAATCAGATTTTTTGAAACATAATATGACACAAGGCTGATTTTTTTAGGACTGTCTGTCTGCACAAATCTGATTGGATTCAGAATCACTTTAGTATGTGGTCCTAGATCGGATACTTATCCGATACAGTATGTTGCCAATGACTTGAATTAGGACGGACAGATTAGGATTCATGTGATTTTTGCCTCCTTGAGCACCAGCACTGCGGGGAGTTCATAGCAGCGCTAGCAATAGCTGTTAACATCGCTAAAGCAAAACATCTGGCTTTCTTCCTTCTTCTGGACCTTCTGATCAAATATAGCTGTCTCACTGCTCGCCGCCCGCCAGAGCTAACATCGCATCCATTGTTTGAAATGAACGTGTAGTCGCAGAAATATGGCTTTTTTTAGCCCAGATAGTGCGAGCCAAGAATGTAACGCATGTGTGTATGCGTGTAATTTTTAGAGGACATCTGCGTCCCCATGGGAATCAGGTAAATGTTACTTGCAATTAATAATGAATGTTAACATCATCACAGGTTTGTACTGTGAAAGTAGCCTAACTGGGCAAATAAATATTTGTTTAATAAAAAATGCACAAAAAGCAGGAAATTGTACACGCACACTGAAGAATAATTTTGCGACTTATTAATGTGACTCAAACTAATTCAGTTAATAAAATCAACAATAGAAAGTCTATGGAAGACTTTGATCTCTAAGAAGATTACTTTTAAAAAATGTTCTCATCTTTGATCCAAAGATGGCGACGTATAGCCTAAGAATTTCGAAATTTTTCACATTTTTTAAAGTTCTCTGACGTCGCCAGACGGCTCATCGAGGTATGTCTGAACAGAAGTGTGAAAACCACACTGGTATGAGAAGTGTCTGTACTTTCTGTCGTCTGTGTGTTGGTGTGTGTCTAATAGAATGAAATTCCTCATGCTCCGAGCATCTACCCACCTCTGGAGAGGGCAGCGCTGTGGGCATGTGTTCTCCCAGGGGTTTGGTGAGCAGAGCGCTACCCAGGATGGAGCTCATGTGCTCGGCCATCAGCTTCTGCTGGTCTACGCTGCAGTGGTTCTCCAGGGACAGGATCACCGGGTACTCCGACGTCTGGGGAGAAACACAAGGTTAGGAAAGTCAGAAAGGAGCACCGTTTCTGAAAAAGCTACAGAATGCAGTCGGACGAGGGGCGGCGGGATGAGGTACGAGTAACCGAGGAAGCCGTCGCTATGACGACAGATGAGATGGAGACGATAAACATTATAACGTTAGAGGGAATGAAAAGAAATCACAAAGGAATTGAGTGAACACTAAGGAAAGCAAATAAGCACTGTATAAAAATGAAAACACAAGAGTGAAAGCTATTTTAACACCAACAAGAACAATAATAATAATAAAACACAAAAAAACAGGTGATGCTGGTTATAGCATAAAGAGATTTGATCTGATAGAAAAGTGAACAAAAAGGACACTGTGAAGTAAAAACACCAGCCAGCTTGTAGACCAATTATTTTCTCTCTCAGCACATGGTTTGGCATCAATCAGTGCCGACAACAGAGAATCCTTTCGCCTTCTGGGACGCGTCTCGAAGTCCTGCCGGAGTCGGAAGCGGGTACACGCTGGCACCGGAAAGCCATTACAGAAGGAGGCAGTCAGTTTTATAAATCTATACAGACACTCTGTGTGTGTGTGTGTTAGTGAGTGTGTGTGTGTGTGTGTGTGTGTGTGTGTGTGTGTGTGTGCTGATGAACTGATAACCAGCTTCCAACCTAAGTAGATTTTCCATAAAAGTGACCACAAGTGTTTTGTTTTTACTTCCTGATCCCAAAATCAGATCCCAGGTTCGGGCAGGGGACGAACCAAATTCCCCCGTTTCATCAACATATTTACAACATGTCGAACAAACACCAAAGAATGAATCAAAGTGAAGGAAGAAAGAAGAAAGGGGTCCTGGAAGTATACTGTATAAAATCCTTGCGGTTACCTTAAAGGCATACTCCTTGATGGCCTGAATGGCATCCTTAAAGAGGATCTTGGAGGTCAACGTGTATCCGTGGTAGATAGCCGGCTCCCCGTCTGGGCCGTCCCAGATGTCCAGCTCTACGCAGCGGCATCCTTTCGTCAGCGCTCTGTAGAGGTGGTAAGATATTATCAAAGCTTAGTCATGTGTAATAAGCACTGGTGTACAGGCTTCACGAAGGGGCGTTCTGAGATCCGGCATGAAATTATTGCAGATTTTAATGTTTGGTTTGTTAAAGTTGGTGTGCATTTGCACAAGTAGCGTTTACATTGGACGATGGGGAACAACTGAACACCATAGACAGGATTTTAGCTTTGGCGTGCCGAACGTACCGTATGTAGCCCTCGATGCTGCTTGGGCCTTTGAGCTGGTCTTTCACAAGGTAGGTGTTGTGCGAGGAGGAGATGAAATAATGGCTTAAGGGGTGGCTCATATCCTGGTAGACGCTCTTATAGGCCGGGCTCATGACCAGAGCTTCGGGCTGGTGCAGGAACATCAGGAAGCCGTCTTTCGTCATCAGCTGCTTTGCTTTGGCTGTCGAGGTGGAGGCAAGACAAGCAAATGTAGGCAAACTAGCAGAATCGCACGGCGGGCGAAAGCAAATGTTTGTTCGAGAACAATTCTAAAGGTGCGATTTGAACTGAGGTTTCTTTCGTTAAATGTGAAATCGTGTCCTCGTCAGGAATTTGCATAAAAAAGGGAAGAAAAAAAATTCGGGATTCTGAATTTTCGCTCTGTATATATTTTTTCCTTCTACGTAAATAGAAAGAAAAACTCCTAAGTAACACAATATCAAAGTCATACTGTATTTAACACATAACTTTTCTGTCTTTGAAGCTTTTTAAGTGTGCCAGTGATCGCTCGCACAATACCGAGAGCAGAAAGAGCGCGCTGCCGGACACACCCACTGGCGTGCAGGGATTTGTTTGCAGAGCAACATGCAAAACAATGAAATCACTCGAAGTTTTGATGAACTCGGTCATGGACGTCATTGTTGTGCGGCGCTGAAGTCACCTTTTGTTCAAAATGTCTGTAAGGGCAAACGTCTAAAGTGACACCCTGACCCCGCCCACCCCCC
>JAOVVA010000024.1:16139827-16152970 GCA_028565275.1 Leiocassis micropogon
TAAATCCCCTTTATGATTGTTTGGGGCGACTGTCAAAATGCTTGTTCGGAGAAGAAAAGTTGAAAACCATGAGTCTTGTGTCATGGCAACAGTAAAGCATCACTCATGATTTTGTCTAAGAACATAGCCATGAATAAATGGTACAAAAACATCCTCAGAGATCAACTTCTCCCAACCATGCAAGAACAGTTTGGTGATGAACAATGCCTTTTTAATCATGATGGAGCTCCTCGCCATAAGGCAAAAGTGATAACTAAGTGGTTCAGAGGACTAATCATTAAAATTTTGGGTGCATGGCCAGAAAACTCCCCAGACCTTAGTCCCATTGAGAACTTGTGGTCAATCCTCGCGGGTGGACAAGCAAAAACCACAAATTCTGACAAATTCCAAGCATTGATTATGCAGGAATGGGCTGCCGTTGCAGAGATCTTGAAAACTGAAGGGTCAACACTACAAATATTGTCTCTTTGAATAAACTTAATGTAAATGTCAATAAAAGGCTTTGACACTTATTGAATGATTGTAATCATACTTTAGTATACCAGAGTAACATTTGACAAAAAGATCTAAAAACACTGAAGCAGCAGACTTTGTGAACATTTATCTTTGTGTCATTCTCAAAACTTGGCCACGGCTGTACATATGCGAGTATGAAAAAAAAAAAAATCTCAATTTGTAAAGCTTTTGCTAATCCAGTGCAAAACTTTAGTACGGTTTGTCTTACATAAAACATTGTACTGAAAAGATAAAGATACATGAGACCCTGTATTAGTATTTGTAAATTTGTATTTTATTTCTCCAGGTATCTACCCAGACTCAGGACCTGCAGAAACGAGTGGTGCTTTCTCAGGTGTTGGACACGTACAGAAGGTTATGTTCAAAGCCGCCGAAAGGTGTGTTATATGAATTAAAGTAAGAAAGCGTATATTTTATTATAAGGCATAATAAAAGGGTAATAAACCTTAGACCTCATTCCTTGAACATGCTTGAATTTGGTCTTCCCTCTTATATTATTGTTTTTCTCTAAGGATTTGAAAAATACTTCCCGAAGAACGGCCAGTCCAAGCCGCCCAACGCAGAGGCCCAAGGTGACGGAGTGCCCTTTTGTTCTTTTTTTAAAATTGCAGCAGAATTGTTACTAGCTTTATTTTGTTCAGGTTTCAAATTGTATGTGCAGTTAAGTCATTATTTTGTGTTTCGGATTATATTCAAGGGCAAAGCGAGGGCAAAGCGAACAATGCACAAAAGAACTCTGGGAAGTCTGATGGTGGAGGAGGAGGAGCTGGAGCTGGTGGGGGAGGAGGCAAAAAGGGAGGAAAGAAGGATGAAAGCTGGTTCAGCCGTTTCCAAAAGGTGTGATGAAGTTCTCAAGGTTTCATTAGGAACTTTAGTCTTTTCCTAAATTCTTCAAAACATACCAGTTTTAACCAGGGTTGGAAATGATGTAAATTTTTCTTAATTAAATCAATAATCAATTAATAAATTATTAATCATAAGATGGATATTTTTTCCTTAGTTCAAGTCCTTGTGGTGCATTCCCAACAGATCAGTACAATACTGCATACCCCCTGAACCGAAGGTGCGCCCACTTGTGGTGGACAAATTAATAAATATGTGAGCGGGGGAAACATCATGCAAAACAAATATTATTGGTAAATTCTTAATGGCAATTAATCAATTTCTGATTATTACTAAACAGGCGTGACGAAGGGGAGGTCCTCTTAAATGTAAAGAATGAGTCATACTTAAAAATAAAAAAATCTGTGTTCTGAAAAAATCCTCAAAACAAGCTAGTTCGTATCACTTAAATTAAAGCAGCTATAATCAGCCTTCATCTTGGCTTGTCATGTTGGTCAGAAATACCATGTGTGTACCATAAACTCATCTGTTTTGAAAATGTTAGGAAAACTTCATAGCTTTATCTTTGACACTAGAGACTCCTTCCTTAAATATTTAGCAAACATCTGTGCATTTTTCTCTAAAATAGAAACAACAATAAACGAATAAAAATGAATAACCATGTACACAAATGTTGAATCTAGTTACCTCTTTGAAAATGTTCATCACGCATGATTATCATACTGAAAATTCATGACTTTATCACATTATCCACTGTGAATCCAGGTTTTTAATGTGTTTATCATCGTTCTGTCCTGCTGTAGGGGGATATTCCGTGGGACGACAAAGACTTCCGCATGTACTTTATGGTCTCAGCGACTTTTTGGGCTGCAGTCATGTATTTCTTCTTCCGGGATACAGGAAAAGAAGTCACCTGGAAAGACTTTGTTAACGGCTACCTGGCTAAAGGAGTCGTGAGTTACAGCTTTATTACAAACTTTATATCCAGTCAGCGTCTTTACATTTATTCCACATGATTATGTAATCGGATTTAGTGATTTTTGTGCTCCTGCAGGTCGACAGGTTGGAGGTTGTGAACAAGCGCTTTGTAAAAGTTGTATTCTCTTCGGGAAAAGCAGAAACCGATGGGGTGAGTTTTTATCTGAAGAATGAAAAACATGGACATTAAAGACATTTAGATCATAGCTTTTATAAGCGTCACTAAATGTATAATTGTGGAAATATGTAGTTTTTGTTTTTTATTAATTTTTTTGTTTTATTTATTTATTTATTTTTAAATATTGTTTGATTGTTATTTTCTACTTGATGTTATTGATTTATTGCTCTGAGGTTATTGTTGAGGTTTGGACGGTGACCTTGGGTGACTAGAAAGGCACCTTATTATTATTATTATTATTATTATTATTATTATTATTATTAAGACATTATTATATGATATAGTGATGATTATGGTAGTTTTATTTTTATTTTAAATTTCAGCCGTATACTGTTAACTTTATTTTTTTTACTATTTTTTTTCTTTTTTTACTATTAAATATTTCATTAAATCTAAATATCATGATATGAAATCATGTACAGTGTAAGCATCTTCATGATTTAAAATAATTCTGCTGATCAGATATGATCACGATCTTTATAAGGTCTATATGTTCATATTATATAAGGTGTTTTCAAGACAAACTTGGACTTGCGTTGACGTTTCTGGTGAATAAAGGGGTTAAAAACAATTGACATTTACAGAAGACTTCAAGAACAGTATGGGTATAAGTGTTTTAAAGAAGGCTGTAGATCCATGAATGATGATCCCTGCCGAGGTTATTGCCACATCGACCCTAAAGTCCTGACATCGCTCCGAGGCATTTCCACATGTTTGGGCAAAGCAAGCTGAAGCAAGCTGTTCGATCATGGCTCCGGCATACTGAGAAAACTTTCTACCTTGATGGTGTCCAAGCACTAGTGAAACACTGGGATAAGTGCATTAGTGTAGCAGGGGATTATATAGAGAGAAACAAAGGGAGTTTTTTACTCTCAGAACTGTGTTTTTATTTTATTTGATTATTTTTTTTTTGCACAATTTATTTAATTAATTTATTTTCACAAGTCCTGGTTTGACTTGAACACCCCTTGTATAATAAACACTATCAGAAGTCATTCTGCATTGCAAATTATATAGTTTAAGTAATTGAAAATGTTTGTAAATGAAGCCTATAGTTCTTTAAATCTTCTTATTATTTGAACTTGATTAGTCTGGGTCTTAAGCAGTCAAAGAATTTAATTCCAAAAAAAAGTATTATAATTTTTTACCCACCTCAGAAATATGTGTGGTTCAACATCGGGAGCGTGGACACATTTGAGCGGAATCTGGAGACGGCTCAGACGGAGCTGGGCATCGAAGGGGAGAACAGACTGCCTGTGGTTTACTCCACTGAGAGTGATGGGTAACTGCAACACAGCTTTGTTAAGAACTTGTTAACTACTGTGTCAGGAATTAAACACAATGATGTGGTGTGAGACAGAAATGTCCTGATTTGACAATAATAGAGAAATGCTGTTCGAGCTCCTGGTATAGAAATAAATCAGCACGTTCTGACCAATCATTAATACTTTGGATATTAATGGATTATAATCTCTTTGCTGATGACTTGATTTCTTTCTTTCCTCCCAGCTCATTCCTCCTCAGCATGCTCCCCACCGTACTCATCATAGGCTTCCTGCTGTTCATGCTGCGGCGAGGGCCCGCGGGTGCCGGGAGGCCCGGGAGGGGCATGGGCGGCCTGTTTAGCGTCAGCGAGACCACCGCCAAAGTTCTGCGTGACGAGATCGACATCAAGTTCAAGGACGTGGCCGGGTGCGAAGAGGCCAAGCTGGAGATCATGGAGTTTGTTAACTTCCTGAAAAATCCCAAGCAGTACCAGGACCTTGGGGCCAAGATCCCTAAGGTACAAAACTGACTTTGGGTTGTAGTGTTCCATGCATTTAGTCATGATTTTGTAATTTCAGCAAGTGTGTGTTTGTTTTTTTTTTGAAGTTCTATTCAAGTAATATTGCTAATTACGAATCTAATAGCGACCTGTTAGCATCGTGCCAATAGAATGGTGCATTAGCACCTACGATTTAGCTGTAGCATTGATCATTTTCGACTTTGAGCAATACTGGAAACAACTCTATGCTTTTCTGCTTTGTAATTATTATTTCCCTTAAAGTCATTTTATTTAAATGTATTATTATTATTATTTTTTTTTGTCAGGGTGCTATTCTCACCGGACCTCCCGGTACTGGGAAGACCCTGTTAGCCAAGGCGACTGCGGGTGAAGCGAATGTCCCCTTTATTACCGTTAACGGCTCTGAATTCCTAGAGATGTTTGTGGGCGTCGGTCCAGCCAGGGTAAGTGACCTCACACCGACACGACGACTCTGTGAATGTCATTACGCACATTTCGGTGAGTCGAAAGGGGCCAAATATCTACAGTATAGAGTACAGATAAATATTCATGATCATAAAGGCCTTTAGCTGCATCACTGCATCACCACGTCCTTGTCTGTTTTATAATCTCCCTTATAGGATGCCTTTTTGCTTAGATTTATACATTTCATTCTTGAAAGTGTTGGAAGTAAAAAGGTCGTAAAAACTGGAAGCAGTGATGAATTTTTCAGCTGATGGTTTTAAATTTTGAACTTTTTCTCGTTCTGTGATTGAGGATGTTTCCGTTCCAGACTCTGCCGTTTACTCTCAGGCTCGTAGTGATCAATCCGTGTCTCGTCACCGGTCATGATTCTCTTTAAAAAAAATTCACCTTCCTTAGAGTATCGCTCCGAATTTTGTTCGCAGATATCCAAACACTTCTGTTTATGCTGTTCTGTGAGTTGTTTCAGCACCAGGTACACCCTCAGACCACTAAAACAAATCACTGCTCGCACCGCATGCTGCTCTTCTTTCGAAGGGGCGTCCATTTTTGCTCACACAGCAGTTACAAATGAAACGATGTAACACGTTCACACCTGCTCAGCAGTGACTGGGGAGACAGAAGGCTTAAACGAAAACAAATGATAAGACAGTGCAACTAACAGAATTAAAAAAACTTTTAATAACCTGTTCATCATTTTTGACCCTCATGGTTTTTTAAGGTTAAAACTGATATTTGATATAATTTTTATGTAGAAAGTTATGTTTTATTCTTGCTTCTGCACAGCCATGAGTCTTGTTTTTGGTTTTTCCTGCCTTTCAGGTTCGAGACCTGTTTGTTTTAGCACGTAAGAACGCCCCCTGCATCCTCTTCATAGATGAAATCGATGCGGTGGGAAGGAAAAGAGGCAGGGGCAGTTTCGGAGGGCAGAGCGAGCAGGAGAACACGCTCAACCAGCTGTTAGTGGAAATGGACGGTACGTATCCTGTTAACATTATAAATATAGCATTGTTGATCCAGATCATGTGTGAACACCATGCTCACTCTGTCAGACTGGTGACCTTTTTAAATCTCCCACTTTAGGGTTTAACACGGCCACCAATGTAGTGGTTCTGGCTGGTACGAACAGACCGGACATCCTGGACCCAGCACTGATGAGACCTGGACGCTTCGACAGGCAGATATATATTGGTATATAATTTAGTTTTATTTTGCTTTTTATATTTTCATTGCACTTTTAATGATGTACAATGTCACAAAGCAGCTTTGTAGAACTCCACATGTATAGATTTAGATTAATCATGAATGAGCCAGAGGTGACAGTGTTGTAAAAACTGCCTGAGAGACACAAACAGTACTTGTGTTTTGAAAGTGTTTTGAAAGGATGTTCATAAATCTACTGTAGGTACTGAAGGTGAAATTATATACCGAAACAAAAAGTACAAAGGCCTTAAAGAGCACGTATTATGCAAAATACACTTTTTAGTCAATTCAAATTCCCCTTATTGTTGTGATCTTATATGAGAAAAGCCCCTTCCCTGGCTTGTTGCCCAGCTCTGCTGTTTTATTTACATAGACACATAAACAGTTTGTTCAGTAGAGGAGTAAAATAAAAGGAGTTTGATGTATTTAAAAAAAATGCAATAACTGATGGGTATTTCAGCTGAAGCATTAACAGACACACACACACACACACATTTCGAGGGATCTCTGAGACCCGTGTTAACTTGTTAAAGAAGTAGTAAAATATGGGACCTTTAATTTCCTCATGCATGCAGGCAGATGTTGAATTTTTCAACCAGGGCTTTGAACGTTCATTCACACTGCATGCAAAATCGAATTAGGTTATTTTTTTATTTGCAATTTTTGGTTTTATTTAAGTTTGTCAATAACAACCGATTTTAGTAATAATCTTTCATTTATTACTTTGCTATTCCTGTAAATCCAATGCTTGATTTTAAGGCTGGAGAATTTGATGATACAGTATTAATATCATGATAAATGATCTCACAGTACTTTTTTCTATATCACAGAATTTTAAATCTTCGATAATTTAAAATTAAATAATGACAAACAGTTGATGAACGCTAAAACTTTGTACTGTATTTAATTTCTTATATTATAAATAATTTTTTGCACTTTTTATATTTGAAAATAATAACAAGAAAATTTTAATTGTTAAACCTGCATATTAATAATAAATAAATGTATAATCATTGCAGTTATCTATCTATCTATCTATCTATCTATCTATCTATCTATCTATCTACAAGGGTGAGTCAAAAATTATCCGCACTCTGGTTGTAGAATTTATTTTTGTTACATTTTTAAAAAAATAAATGCGTTGTTTTAGGACCTGATCTTCTTGCTTTTTAATACACTTTGTCAATAATCTGTCAACAATCGTTTGGGCAATATATGCTGATAATTTTTTTACACACCCTTGTGCCTATCCATCTATGTATTTTGTGATGTGTGTTGTAGAAATTCTTTCAAGATGTCATAATATGGTCACTAAGAAAAGAAAAAAAAATCCACCCACACCCCTTTTGCGTTCTCCCACCACATGCAGGTCCTCCAGATATCAAAGGCAGAGCGTCGATATTTAAAGTTCATCTCCGACCACTGAAGCTAGACGCGGATTTGGACAAGGAGAGTTTGGCCAGGAACATGGCTGCCCTCACACCTGGCTTTTCAGGTAAGAAGCTGCAAACACTGGGGTGCACATATTATTGTAAGACCAATAAGATTAAGTGAGAGGTAAATGAGATTTATTGTTTACTGTTGGTACTGTAGGTGCTGACATCGCTAACGTGTGTAACGAGGCAGCGTTGATCGCAGCTCGGCACCTCTCCGACGCCATCACGCAGAAACATTTTGAGCAGGCAATCGAGCGTGTGATCGGAGGTGAGTGTGTGAATGTAATCAAACACTGCATACAGCTTCGTTCTCCTCTCACATAGTGTAATAGTATGAAAATTGGTATCCTTGGTACAAAGTCTTCAGTTGCTCAATGTGTGTGTGTGTGTGTGTGTGTGTGTAGGCTTAGAGAAGAAGACGCAGGTGTTGCAACCTGAGGAGAAAAAGACGGTAGCTTACCACGAGGCAGGACACGCCGTAGCTGGGTGGTACCTGGAGCACGCAGACCCTCTGTTAAAGGTCTCTGGCCACTGTTGCTAACCTGCCGTCTTTATTCCATTACCTTATGAATAGAAGTACATATAAACGCACATATTAATGTCTTAACGATGTTGTAACGTTCATCAGGTGTCCATCATCCCACGTGGTAAAGGTCTAGGCTATGCTCAGTACCTCCCAAAAGAGCAGTACCTCTACACCAAGGAGCAGCTGCTGGACCGGATGTGCATGATGCTCGGCGGCCGTACCGCCGAGGAGATCTTCTTCAATCGCATCACCACCGGAGCGCAGGACGATCTGAGGAAGGTGACGCAGAGCGCGTACGCACAGGTGGGTTACTTTTAACACCTTAGTGCTCAACTCCTGGTAAAGGATTTTCCTCCATCTTTCTTTTCTATTTAAGGAAATTGAGGAGTCTCTTCGCTTCAAGAGAAAAATTTAATATAAAACTGTAATGATTCTGTACATTGAAGATATTTGTGAAAAATCATTTTGGGGGACGTAAGATGAGTAGTAGAGCACATCAAGATGGTTTTTGGAATTTTTGTCTGTCTGTTTGTCTGCTTGTTTGTGCACGCATCATGTAAAAACTGCTGAAAAATTTTTATGTTCATTTTAATGGGGTTTTCACAGGTGTTTTTGGCCGGGCTTGAGGTAACATGTAGGCTTTGTTTCAGTTACCATGAAATTTAAATGGTAAACGGCCTTATATCACAAATCGACTCTAGTTCATCTCAAAATTCAACAGGTGGCGCTGTACATTTTTTTAATACGCGCTTATGAGTGTGCAATTGAAATTTACTTAATTATCGCAATCTCACGCCTTCATTCCATCATGGTAACACGTAAAAATCATTAGTTTATTTCAAAATTCAACAGATGGCGCTGTACATTTAAAAAAAAAAATGCACTTGTGAGTGTACAATTAAATTCCATGCAAGTGTATATATAGGCAATAAGAATAAATTCATTCATTGGACAGTATAGTGCAAATTGGGATGTGCAACTAATTTAGGGCAAATAAAGTGACAGCAGTGCAGTAAGTGAGTGGTGCCGGACTGAGGTGATGAGATTCAGTGTAAATTAGGGTACATGATGAGTAGATAAATATGACGGATAACTGGGGATGAGTAGCGGTTGAGGCACCATCACGAATTTGACCATCCAGATCACATCCCAAGGCACTGTAAAGAGGTATTAATATAAAGTCAGTGGAGCAGCTGACCATGCTCTCCTGTTTGGTAAAATCTCCATACAGTGGGAGATGGTGTTGGACATGATGGACAGGACTTTGTTCAAGGTCCTATTTTCCAGCTCCAGCATTTACATTTATTTTCATTTTGAGTGCATGTTTTTTGTATAAGATTTTTTTTTTACATTTTGACTTTTAAAAAAGGTCTTTTGAAAAAAGGTAATACTGGTCACTGTTATTAAATAATCCTTCTAATTCATATTTATTATTCTCTTTTAAATTCATGTCTACACTGCTTGTTTTCATAAATGCTTAAAACCTCTACAAGTGACCAAGAATCCAGTCACTCCAATTATAATTTATTATAAGCCTGGTTAGTAGTGTGTCATGCCTGCTCCCCTTTACAGATAATGCAGTTTGGGATGAACGAGAAGGTGGGTCCGGTGTCGTTCGACCTCCCCAGGCAGGGAGATCTGGTTCTGGAGAAGCCGTACAGCGAGGCGACAGCCCGCCTGATCGATTCGGAGGTGCGGGATCTCATCAACAACGCCTATGAGAGGACGAAGAAGCTGCTGACGGAGAAGAAGGCTGATGTCGAGAAGGTACAAGACTTGCTCTGGACCGAGGATGAAAACTTCTTTTCATTAATTTTAATGCAAAACATTCAGGAATCATCAGCTATCCAGTTTCTAATTCTATCTTACATTTAAGTGAGTTTAGCTTGCGTTAGATGTGTGTATAGTAAGCCTCGGGTAATTATATTTATTAAGGTTTTCTCTAAAAATTGCTCAGATACAACAACATAATTTTTTTCTCATATAACTTGGTCAAACCTGTTGCTGTATTATCTTGTGTGTGTGGGAAGCTGTGTGTGCTCGTCTCTTATTAGTTAAAGTGTAAATTCTAGAAAAGTTTCCATGCCTGCTGTGTGATTAATTGATGCACAACACATGTGTTTTTTTAACAACAGCAGAAATAAACCGTGCATGTAAACTAACCGTGCATGTTGGTTCGTCATACAGTACCTATTGTAGCGATACCTTCACCAGGTCATAAATGTGTTAACCACCAGGTGGCGCTGCGCCTCCTGGAGAAGGAGGTTCTGGACAAGAGCGACATGGTTGAACTCCTGGGCCGGCGACCGTTTGCCGAAAAGTCGACGTATGAGGAATTCGTGGAGGGCACCGGAGGACTGGACGAGGACACGTCACTCCCCGAGGGACTGAAAGACTGGAATAAGGAACGAGGGAGTGAAACAGAGGAGAGCACGGACGAGCAGGTGGCGCGCCAGATCACAGGCGACAGGCCGTTCTAAACACAGTCCTCCACCAGAGGGCGACATTTACATGAGGGAGCAGAAAAATTTAATGAAGATCAGGTAGGTATTGAGGTAGGGGCTGGTCACGTGACCTTCCTGAGCCACACCTAGACCTTCGTGTGTGTGTGTGTGTGCTGCATAGCAAAAGATGAAGAAGAGATTATTATTATTTTTTTAAACAGAGGTGTTCTAGCCATCGGTCAGTGACGCACAGGCTGCTGCTGAACATGAGCAGACGTAATGAATTTTCCTTAAAAAAAATGTGTCAAATGAAAGAAAAAAAAAACACAAATATTACATCAAATGATAATATTTCTTGTCATGGTTGCTTCTGTGAAGATCTCATACCACACGGTGCGTCGCTGGTGCCTGCTTTGAATATCAGATCATGTACGCTATGAAAGTAACACAGTGTTTCTGCTAGGATGCACAATGTTCACTAAATACGAGGAAAGAGTTGATTTCCAGAATAAAGTGGAAAAAGCATGATGTCATCTTAACACTGTTGTCGAGCACTTGGTTACTGCATTTTCTGCAGGTTTTTTATTTTTATTTAAAGTAATACTTCAGGGTTGTTTAAACTAATTCCTGCCTAATGCATGCACAACTACAATGAATGGGTTTCCCTGTACTAAGAACGAAGTGTCATAAATTGTTTGCTTGAATGTATTTGTAGGTCGAGCCGAAAGTTCTTGTACTTTTTCTCTACCAAAGCGTTCTCATTCTTGCGCCATGTTTGTTCTGGTTTGAATTTGTCGTACTCCTATTTTATTCATTTATTGACTTAATTAAACAGCGGTCTCGACACTTTTTTTTTCACTTTTTTCCCCTCTTAGCCCAGGGAAACCACACAGATGTAGTGGAAGTATACAGAGTTTTAAAAAAATGCTTCAACTTGTAATAAGCAGGCACTTCGTGTACTGTACATCACCTGTGTGTGTTTTCTATAAACCTTTATGTGTAGTGGAAAAGTATATTTCTGTCAATCCTTATTTTTCAGACAAGCAAATGTGCTTTAAAAATAAAAAAGACCGTCAAGAGAGACATAAAAGACAGAAAAGGACTATTTCTATCTGCTGTTACAAAAGTGACAAAACAAATATAGCTACAAATACACTTGTTTTTTTGATATTCCATTACATTGAATAAAACTATAAACAGATAAAGTGTGTGTCGGGAAAGTATATAGTTTAATGAATTAAAAAATCACTTCTTAGCTGTGATATAAATGGAATAAAGCACTTCAGTTCAAGTTTTTGGAAAATAATCAACTTCAGGGTGGTAACAGAAACTCTGATCATCACACCACATTTTATTTTTATTGATTATGTACCTGTAAGAACACACCATTAAGCTCATTATTTGTTATTTATGAATTCGTAAAACACAATATATATCTAAATACAAATCCATTCGATATCAGGATCAGGTTTTGTGCAGCAGCATTGAGTCTGGGTTGTGTAATAATACCTGTACTTTTTTGTGGGGAAAAAATGGTTAAAATAAATGTAGATAAATATGTGGTTTTGTTTTATTTTATTTTTTTCTACTGAATTGAAATGATTTATTGAAATGAATATCAAGTAGAAGGGAAGACTTGCACAGATCAGCCATTATCAATTATATACCAGTGAACTGGGTGGCGAGTCCGCCAGGTCCAATCCCACAGAAAAGCGAATGTAGCACAAATCACCGAAAAAATCAACAAGAAATGCACCAAAACATCAATTGTACCAAAGAGTTCAAGGATGTTCATCTGGCTTCTGAATTCTTCAGTCTTCCATCCATCGTACATCCATGGGTGGCACTAGACAAAGTCAGAATCACGGAAGACCTACCCTGCAACCCATAGCACCCAAAGGACCCGTCGCTAACGTCCTGATGCCAAACAACACAGCACACCCCTGAGGTTGTAGCCATGCCCCAGGGGCACAAGGGGAGCCTAAAACCTAAGTAGTGTTAATGGTTTAAAGTTATGGCTGATTGGTTTGATGTGAGTGAGAGAGAGAGAGAGAGAGTGTGTGTGTGTGTGTGTGTGTGTGTGTGTGTGTGTGTGTGTGTGTGTGTGTGTGTGTGTGTGTGTGTGTGTGTAAATGTGGATGGATCAGGGGTAGCTCAGTGGTTGAGGCGTTGGAATATGGTTCGGAAGGTCCCAAGTTCAAATCCCACGACCACCAAGTTGTCTCTGTTGGGCCCTTGAGCAAGGCTCTTAACCCTCAACTGCTCTGATGTATAATAAGATAAGAATGTAAGTCGCTCTGGATAAGGGCGTCTGACAAATGCTTAAATGTAAATAAATGGAAGTATTCTCTTAGACTTAGTTCCTTCTGCATCGTTCGGCGTATTGGTTTCTCTAGCGTGTTCGGTTTACCGCAATGTCTTCGGCCTCTTCCCATGAAATACCAAGTGCACGGACATCATCCATCCAGCCAAGGTCCGGCGCCATGTTGCGCATGGTCGGCCTTGTTTCAGAGTATTCTCTTATCTGTACTCTATTAATAATCTTTATTTCGTACACCAATCTTTCAGTGAGAAGGATTAAAGGTCACATATATTACTATTTGTTTAACAATATAATGCGGATAATGCATTTCTTTTCATCCCTCAAACTCCCTCTTGGTCTTCTTGGTGTTTGCCAGCAGTTGTTGCGTTATCTATTCAATTCAATTCAATTTTATTTGTATAGCGCTTTTAACAATTGACATTGTCGCAAAGCAGCTTTACACAATCAA
>JAOVVA010000024.1:16157736-16178369 GCA_028565275.1 Leiocassis micropogon
CAGGCCTGTGGTGGAGCCACAGTCCTGGTAATGTTGGGCATCCACACACACCTAAAGTAAGGGTTTTTAAAAGTTTTAAAAGAAACCTCAGCTCAGGATCAAACCATGGATCCTGTAGTTGTCAGTAAGCAGCTCTTCCTGCTCTTGCTCCTCTCCTTCTCCACCACCATCAACTTTCTACATCTTAAATTCAGTTCTGACAATGTTGTGGTTAGTCCAACTCGAAGGTTTGTGCCAGACTCTTGAGTACTTGCATATGAGAAGCCTCCACCACGATGATGTCACCAGTTTGGAGGAAGATTTAGGGTTCCATTTTGGTACTGAAGATTTTTTTTCTTTTTTTTTGGACTTGATATTTGAGTTCTTGGCAACAGCACTTTGAAAACACTAACTGTGCCAAAGAAGTCTTTACATCAATGATGTCACCAACATCATGTCTTGGATTAAGACCACAAGGCTTATGGTGTCATTTGGGACCGGGCCTTAACATGGACCATGTTTTTCTACTTAACATGAGCTTGCTTCATGAGTACACGAGTGGATTCACCTTGATTTTCCAACTACTTCTGATTCACATCAAAACTTTTCGGAAAAAAATATCCTCCACTCGTAGCATGATAGAGCTAAAAATCTGAACGACAGGGTAACGTTGCTCAATCATAATGATTTATGGATGGAGATCAAAGCTTTTATATTAGAAAAGAAAAAAAATGACACAGTACTGTCTTCTAAGGAAGGGATCATTCCTTTATTATGCCTATTTAGTCATAGTCGTGTTTATTACAATTCTCAGATATCATCATTTGTTATCACTCGATACTATTTCACATGGACGTTTGCACGCTATTGATCAGATTACATGAATTCAAAGCGAAGGTAATTCAATTTAAACCTTTCGGCTGTTCCCGCCAAGGGGTAGCCACAGCGGACACAAGTAGACCGATCCGCATACAACTTGGCACAAGCTTTATGCCGGACGCCATTTCTGATGCAACCCTCCCATTTTTCTAACTGGGCTTGGGACCGGCACTACATGCAGTGGCTGGGTAGTTATGGGCGTGTAGCATCCCACCTACGGCAGGGCTTGATCCTCAGATACCCAGAATAACAATCTGGAGCCTTAGCCACCTGAGCCACCACTCCCCTCCATAAGGGGACTTTTTCCAAAGCATTTTCCTGTAAGAAAAATTATTTTACAGAACATGCCATTTCTAGCAGCACACTGCAACAACCAACATCAACAGAGCTACATGTCCTGTCATGTCCCTTATTTGGTATCAGTATGCATTCTTGCTTCTGGGGGAAAAAAGCTCCATGCAGAATTTCATCCTCACCAACTTACCACAAACTTCTACCAGATGACTTCCCATTCGTAAATTCAGATATATCACTACGATATAATTACATTCTGTCAGTTTTAGTTTCAGTGTGGTTATCCCTCTTCTGGCATATGGCTTTTTGTTCTAATTTACAAGGTGCAAATTTCTAAGTTTATCTCCAGTTCTGGTTGTAGAATGTGCTCTGATTTCTCACTCCCGGTCCATCAGATGTTTACAGCCCATGACCGATGCAATTGTTTTCCCCACATCTGGTGTCTGAAGACTTCTGGAAAAGTATTCCTATCTGGCGTTATCTTGAAGGAAAGTGAGACGGAGCGATCAGGCCAGACTGATGCACGTTTTGTTTTTATTGCTGCTGCTGTGAAGACAAGGACATGAAGGCCATGTGATATCAGAGCGTTTTGAGTAGGATCAAAAATGTTCAAATTGAAATGTGCAAAGCTTCTTTTTGAGAGAGAGAGAGAGAGTCTTTAAAATTTTTCATGTCACAATGGCATAAAATGGTGTTACAGGGGATGTACCACAAGAGGGAGTCATGCGGTGTCACTCTCACACCTCATGTTGCGAGCAAAGCTATGTTTGGCGCAGGTGGAACCTGTCACAGGTGTCATGTTTCTGCTCTGTTCCAGCATCATCTCATCAGATGCACCCTCTTTTACTTCAGGTCTGTTTCTGATAAATACGAGAGGTTTCGATTCAGCCTGTGAGAGCAACGGGCTAGGATAAATAGCCGAGCTATTTTTAACAAAGTCCAACAGGTGACATGACATATGTTTGCATCACTCCTGCGAGCAGTCAGACTCTCGGTTTAATGATTAAATGTTAAATATGTAGCAAACTGGAGGTTTGGGCCATGTGGCCTATGATAACGTCCTGCAGAGTAGTTAATTCGGTGCAGAGAACACCCCCAGCGGTAGAGGAAATGCCCAAGCTGTGCTTGTGTGTGCGCATACGAGTAAAAGAGAGAGAGAGAGAGAAAAAGAGAGAGACGGAGCATGAATGAGTCTGTGTGCACTGCGATAGCTATCCTGAGCCTTTGCCGCTCTCCCTAACGCTGCATCCCGGGACAGAGTTAAAACACCAAGCAGGACAGCAGCAGATGGATCAAGAAAAAGAGATGTACAGGCATGAGGAAAGTGTGACGGTGAAGGCATGCGTGAGCGAGTGTTAGGATCTTTCTGCCAGGGAAGGAAAAAAAAACTGTTACACATATTACTGGGGGAGTTGCAGATAGAGAGAGAGAGAGAGAGAGAAAGCAAAAAAGGAAAGTAGAAGTTAGTGACTCAGAAGTAGTGAGGAAGATAGTAATAAACTGAGAGGGAGGAAAGAAGGGGGAGGAAGGTATAATTACAGAGAGAGAAAGCAAGAGGGTACACACAGTGGAGACACAGGCAAAGAGAGAGAGAGGGAGAAAGAGAGGGAAAGAGTCAGAGAACTGTCTAACCCTGCCCACTTTCTACAAAACCATTCAGCTCCGGTGTAACGAGCTGCACTCTGTCAGGTTTCTCCTCTCCAGAGCTCTCTGTCATCTCGGGTCTCTCTAAGCTCATCAGGACCGACCCATACCCAGGACGAGGACTAAATCCACAGGGTCGGAAACTCCAGGACCTTGACGACAGCTTACTGTTTTCCAGCATGTTCACACCTTTCAGATCAGGATTATTTTAGCTTTCATTCCACGCTCACTTATTTTTCCTGAGGGTGGCCGGGCGGCCCACTCTAGCTGGCATCAGATCGTGAGACGCGGCGGTGCCCACAATGCCCTCACTCGCCTTGCTGATGGCTCTGGCACTGCTCCTCTCCGGCTGCCTGTCCGGACGCTGTTCTCCAACGCCCTCGGGCATGCAAGGCACGACTCCTCTAGAGAGCGAGAGACAGGCAGGGTCTCGGGGGGCTGAGCAGCAGGAGGAGGGTGCTGTGGTGAGTCCGTGTCCATCCTGTGCCCTCAGCCAGCTAAACAGGGATTCAGAGCCTGGCATGGTTGAGGCGGTGAAGAGGCACATCCTGAACATGCTGCACCTGAGCGCACCGCCCAACATTAGCCATCCGGTGCCCCGCGCCGCCCTGCTTAATGCCCTGCGTAAGCTGCACATGGGACGTGTTGCACAGGATGGCACAGTGGAGATCGAGGATGAAGCAGAGGAGTTTGGAGGACATGGAGATGAGCAGCCATCTGAAATCATTACCTTCGCAGAGCCTGGTGAGTAAAAAAAGTGGGTTTGAGGGAAATAGCGAGAAATATAGTCAGTTATCTAGAAAATATCACATTAATAACCACCAACTAAAATGAGCAAAGCTACATGAAGCAAATAACTGGAGTGCAAGGTCTACTCTCTCTCTCCCAGCAATAAGGATGAGAGAGTGAGAGAGAGAGAGACCGGCCAGAATGCAACATGGAAATAAACACATGCTCTCCAGCTGTGGAACTTCCAGCTAGGAAACTGGAATGGTGTGCTGTGCTACTGACAATACTTCTGTCTTCTGAGCAGCTCTTAATCTTGGGTTTTGTATGAAACTCCATTTGTAAATCCACTATCAGTGTTGGCTGTAAATTAATGGACGGGACTTTTTCAAGATTTATGTCTAAAAATTATTCCTAACTAAAAGAAGTCAAACTTTGATTAGATAGATTAAGAAAACCCACCTGCTTTAGTGACTCGGAAGGTTGCAACTTTTATCATCACGGGTAGAAAAACAAGAAGCGCTCACCATTGAGGATCAGAGTGAGCTTGTGACTATATTTATGCCCGAGTTTAAAGACCCATTTGACTGCTTTTGCACGCAGACCTGTAGTTAAGATTTCTCTGAGGCTGTCTCTACCTGCTGTGGAGCTGCCGCTCTGCTCGCTCGAGGCGCTCTCTGATTTGTGACATTGCTACTGTAATCACAGCGTAGCTCGCAGACAGGAGGATGTCATCGCTGCCTTCAGCGTAACGAGAGGAACCCGGTCATTAAAGAAAGCGTGCAGGCTTGCACAAAACAGTGCGGGAATCGTTAATAGCCTCAGTGGCTCCTGCACGGTTAGTGTGGGACGACCGGAGCTCCGAAGGCATTCTGCTTTTAATTGGTTCCTCATGACTTATTTATAACAATGTCACAGAGCCACAAATCAGTATGCCACCGTTACACACGCTGCTTTTCCTGCAATAAAGAAGTTAACCCACCGACCTGATGGAATCCTTTTTTCAGGAGGAGTGAGGTAATGTTTCTCTGGAAGAATGTTTCTAAAGATAACAAGTGGGGTCTATTTTTAGTGCACAAAGCCCTATTGTATACATTTGCCCTCTTTACATGTCTATTAGTGCTCCCAATGTGTTGATTAATTGCATATTAGTGTATGTGAAAGCGAGCGAGCTTACGTAAGAGCCTGTGGATATAAATAGCCGCTTTTTCAACGGACCTGAGATTGAGGGGAAAAAAATGGAGCCCTCGACATCTTTATGAGATCAGAGGGCGTTAACGATACTTCTGGTAATAGGGCATGGGGGGTGGCCGCTATGTGTCCATACAAACATGCAAGGTTGTTAGCTGTACATAATTACTCCATTCATCAAAATACGCATCCCGATAATTGCTCGGGGATCAGCCGAGCCTGGGGAAGTGGTGAAGGGGATTCTTTCAGTTCTTAGTGAAAGAAAAAGGAAGGAGAGAGAGAGAGAGAGAGAGAGGCTCATCCTTAGTTCTCCCAAATGAGCCGAAGACATCATTAACGAGATTGTGGCGTGCCCAAATCAGGGATTCTGAAGCGGCGTCTTTGTGTCGAGGGAGCTTTATTTACAGCTGTTGTGATTTCCTGCAGCACCCTACGACGCCTCTCCAATCAAAACCATTCCATTCAAGCCGCCTGCTCATTCATGGAGAAGATGATAGACAAAGCGGGGCAGAGAGGGAGAGAGAGAGACTAAGTGAGAGATAGTGTGTGTTTCGGAGCCAATGATGGGTCAGCTCCAGGATTTCCTCACTTGCCCTCTTGCCCATTGAAACTGGCGATGCAGAAATAGAACGAACCACTTTGGAAATAGTTGAAACATATTTCAGTTTATTCATTTATTTTCAGTAAGCTCTTTATCCTTCTCATGTGTGAGATGAACTCAGGAACGCTGGGTGTGAAGCAGGAATACACCTTGACTGGAATCCATCAACCCCGGAGCTTAAAACTTTTAAGCAGATTCTTCAGTTTGCCGTTTTAGTGCTCTCTCTATTTTGATCCCGTAAGCACATTCATGATTGACTGTTTAATAAAGATCCCAGCAGCACAGCACGATGGCACGCTCCACAGATAAACCGGGCACAGCAGGGGAGCTTAATGATAAGCACAACATGACCGCTCTACAGCTCTGTATGTTTAGTGGACCTTTCAGGGGGCGTGACCCTGTGTTTACGTGCAGAGATTCACATGTGACCTCTGTCACTGCCAGTAAAAGGTTACAGCGGAGCTGAGAGAGAGCATATATAAGCGCAAACGCCAAAATCTGTCAGAGCAAACAGAACAGGTCCCTGTAAATGAGGAATTAAAGTCCAGCTTGCTTGCAGTCCCGATTGTTCAAACAGGAACCAGAGTCGATAAACTTGCGTCAATAACGTTGCTGTAGTATCCATGTGCCATCCTTTTACTCTGGGAAAACTTTAGTTACCTCTGATAGAAAAGATAAAGCATGTCATTGACCTTAAATCAAAAATGACAAAATGCTTTCCTGTATTGATTAACTTCATTGTGGATTTAGGAGATAACACTTCGACGGATTTGAGTGTTAAATATGTAAGAAATACAACACTGATATTGACTAAATTATTGTTATTATTTTCTAACAGCATATGCTGAAAATGTTTTATTCCTTATAAATTTAACCCCACCCACTATTTTTTCTCTTTTAAAACCAAAAGACATTACAGGCGCTAACCCTAACCCTAAACATTAACCCTCTATATCTCACTAATTTCATTTATTGTATAAGTTATGCACTTTACACACAACAGCTTTAAATCAAGGAAATTGAACTTATCATAGAGGTTTTCTCAATGCAGGAAACTGCTTTTGACATATGTGTAACTGGCGTGTACTCGTATTAAAAAAAGTATTAAGCTAAATTGAGCTAAATAATGCTTTGAGTGTTTTTCTCTAACTAGCAAACTTTCCAGTCAAGCTTAAATACAAAAAGAATGAATGATGTTTTTGTAAACATACAGTAAGTTTCAACCATTTTTTTGTTTTTATGCATTATGAATCTCACAACGATTTTGCGAATCAGAATCTGAGAGAACCGATAACGTTTCTGAGCTGTGTTCCTCGCTAACGCATTTAAGAGTTAAATCAAAAGAAGGCCGCCCCATCAGTCATGCAGAGTTTGAAGGAAATTCAAAGCTTAGCAAAGTCGCTCCTCTATCACCATGACACTCGATCTTTCACTAAGCAGTGTGTTTGACATTGTTATCCGCCACGGATATGAAAAGTATCACTGCTCTGCTTTGTTTAAAAAAAAAGAAGAAAAAAAAACAGCTTCTGATGTTGGATCTGAAGAGCCGTCTAAGATTTCAGACCTAGCGAGAAACCTTCGGAGAGTTTAGAGAAGGTACAGGTCAGCTCGGCTCGGCGACCTGGGGGTGAATTGGGCACAAAGTTACGAATGTACAATAAATAGCAGTTTATCAAGACAGATTCTATGATGGGAATAGCATCATCGCTGTGCTATTGTTAAAAGTTAAAACGTGACTGGATAGCCCGTAGGAAGAAATAATAACAATAATGGTAATAAAAAAAAAGCCTGGGAAATTATTTCTTAGCTTCATAGAGCGCCTTTCTTCACGGGAATATCAGATGACAAGGTGAAAGAAAATACAAACAACCCTGAAAGGGTCAAAACTTCGGGTGGTTTCGATATCAAGTGGGCTTTCCCTTCTGATATTAGGTAACACATCATATATCTTAAGCAGATGTGTTGACTAAACAGCTGGAATAAAGACAAACTCACTCTTTATACTTGAGAGCGGCGTAAGAGAGGCTATGTCTCGGATCACAAATCAATAAATCATGTTTTATAACTGAATCGAAACAGGTTTACACACTTACGCGGTCATGTGCGAGTTATTGGGAAGGCCCTTGTCATAACACGACACGCTTTATGTACACAATCGGAGTGCCAGGATTTTAGCAGCAGGAAATGTTTTTATGGAGAAGGACTAGGTGTTGACGAAGGGTTGCAGATGGTGGAGAACAGCTCTGTCTCTCTGATCGAGCGTTTGCATTCTGATGGTGATGTTAAGACTGGCCCGGGATCCTGATCCCTCTCAGCTGTTGCTAGCACTCCAATATGACAAACAAACACCAAATTATTTGCACAATTTACTTGTAAATCAACTTGCCTAAATTTCTATCTTGGGAATAGAAGGCAGGAAAGCAGGAAAGTAATTTTTAAAACAGTTTATGATGCTTGGAATTGTGATTAAAGGATGCTACTGATGATCAATTTTACTTTACATTCTACACCCACCTAATTTCTTCCTCTTTTGTCTTTGGCAGTTGATGCTCCCGACATGGTGAAGTTTGACATCTCTAAGGAGAGTGCCGCAGAGTCCGTGGTGGAGCAGGCCAATGTGTGGATCTTCCTTAAACTGGCAAAGGGAACCCACACAAAGGGTAAAGTTTCCCTACAACTCCTGCAGACCCTGAGTGTCAGCACAGAGTCAAATCCAGACCCCCATGATGAGGTGTTGGTGTCTCAGAAGATGGTGGATGCTCGGCGTAGTGGTTGGCACACCCTGTCCGTTGGAGGCAGTGTGCAGGCCCTGCTGGACAGGGGTGGTGGAGAGCTGCGGCTTCGTGTGTCATGCCCGCTGTGCTCTGAGGTGGGCGCAGTGCCAGTCCTCGGTGAGGGAAAAGGCAAGGATCACTCGCAATCACACCGGCCTTTCCTGATGCTGGTGCTACGTCCAGCTGAGGAACGGCAACACCGACGAAGCAAACGTGGTCTTGAGTGCGAAGCAAACATGCGTGCGTGCTGCAAGCGCCACTTCTACGTCAACTTCAGGGACATCGGCTGGAATGACTGGATCATCGCGCCATCAGGTTACCATGCCAACTACTGTGAGGGTGAGTGCCCAGGCCACGCTGCTAACATGGCGAGTTCGGCGCTTTCCTTCCACTCTACCGTCATCAACCACTACCGCATGCGCGGTTACAGCCCATTTGTAGGGATCCGGTCATGCTGCGTTCCCACCCGCCTCCGTGCCATGTCCATGCTTTATTACAACGAAGAGCAAAAGATCATCAAGAAGGACATCCAGAACATGATCGTAGAAGAATGTGGCTGTTCATAAAAATGAATACAAAATAAAAAAAAAACTCAACCACAAACATTGTGGAACTGTTTTAAAACTGCTTAGCCAAGGTCAAAGCACATGATTGGTGGATTAGCAGCCTAGGCTGGCCCACAAACATTTCTCGAACTGTCATTGTTTTTGACTTGAACATGATCTGTTCACGAACTGTTCTATTCAGGACTCTTGATTTGAGTGATCTCTGTGGCACTTTCATATAAATGTATAAAAAAAAGAAAGAGGCGTAATATATTTTTGTTATTTGAAGGGAAAGCGGAAATATGAGGGAACAGGTGCATGGTCAGGATGAAATGTTGTTTCCGTGTTCTCTGCGCTGCAATAAAAAGAAGCATCTCGGAATATGAATCCGAGAAAAAAAAAAAAAAACGAACTATGCAACTGGTGTTATTGGATGTTCATTTTGTCAATTCATGTTTTTATGTTTTCTTTTGTCAACCCTTTTCCAACAACAACAAAAAAATAGTTGGTTGTATTTCTTTCTTTTTTTTTTTGTCTGGGGAAAAAAATACTTGAAGAAGAATAGTTGGGCCAGCTACTGGAGCCAAACTATTATTATTTTCTTATTATTATTACCTATAAATTATGAATGTTGATGAAAAGTGATCAGGATTTGCACTAAACCAACATTCCTATATCAGCCACACAAGAATATGATGTACATTTGGAACTTTATACATAGTATACCAAAGATCCAACATTTTAATAGCTTTCAGAACAATTCCGCATAACGTCTAGCTCAACTGTGGTATTCGCCCAGTTAGCACCAATACACAGCCAACTAAACATATCATCTAATCCAGTCTGATGTTTAATCCAGTTTTAATTTTTTCTCAATATTTCATAAATGTACAAGTTTCATGCAATGTTATGGTCCAGGCGTTTAAAGCCATGATCTTACAGCCTTCATAGAAACCCTTCATTACACCATGCACCAAGATAAAAGATGGACATTTTGTGAAAGAAAACGACTGACAAAACAAACCAAGTTATGTTGAAGGAAGCTTTTTGGATTCTGAACATGGTGACTTTTTATGTATAGATCTCTAAGATGAGGTGACATGATGCATTGTTGTACAAAATGTGCTTGTTATGTTTTATATCTAATTTATTTTGCAGCATACTCTTTGCTTCACTATTAAAGCTAAACGGTTAAAGTAATCCTCTTGTGCTGATCTTTGTTTATTTATTTGTTTAGAGACTCAGCCCCTCAAAAAAAATGTCGCACATGCTAATATTTCATTCCATCACCTTTAACTTTGATGTAGTGTCCAGTTTATGTTTAAAAATGATTCCTCATGCTCCCAGAACCAATCTTTAACTCTTCAAGTCTGGCTATGAATATGGCCATGTCATAAGGGAAGAAAAATTCAGGTCATCTGATGACTTTATTTTATCGCTACATAATGTTGCAGAGCCTAGACCTGAGCACCTGAAGCGACCCCAGATCATAACACTGCCTCCAGAGGCTTGTACAATGGACACTATGCATGATGGGTGCATCGCTTCATGTGCTTCCCTTTTTACCCTGACACGCCCATCGCTCTGGAATAAGATCAATCTGAACCCCTCAGGCAATGTGTTTTTATTTTTAATTTTTAATGGACACACAGCGGTTTAGTCCCAATCTTGTAAATTGTCATCACATTGTGTGTGTATGGAAATGATCTTACTTTTCCAATTTAAAATAGCTCTGATTTCTACTGTTTAACTTGATATGATGCACTAAGAATTTAAGTGATTTATGTCTGACCATATACTGTAGTTGATGGTACAGCAATATTCTTTCTGGTTTAAATAATGTGTAAAATGGTTCTAAATGTAACTGTTGTTCACTTTCCTTTGTGAAAGACAATAATTTTCCCAAGCAGTGTAAATGCTTCCCAAGCAGTCTAACCAATTTCATTCAGAGTCTAAATAAACATTTGCCCGTACATCTCTCTGAGCTGCCTTGCTGTGTAAGGATAAGAGTGGTTGAGCCAAGGTGCAGAGGTAATTACTGCTCTCATCACTTCACAAATGAAAGCTATCTAGTTCTCTTTGGGACCTTTCGGGGGAAAAAAACAGTGCATTATTGCTTTCTGTGCCACATTAAAGATGTGCATCAGGACTGGAATCCCAGGTGAGGGAACAAAAACAGTCACAGTTTTCTTTTTTACTTTCTTGTGGGCAGTCAGATATGCAGCTCACCATGTTAATTATCATGGGAACTTAGTGAGACTAAATTGCTAATTTGCATATATTTTAGGAAATAGGCTTTTAGGAAGCAGAAAAGAAAACTGCGGAATCCGATACTTAGGATTTATTAAACTTTCTGCAGAAGTTAGTCTGAAGGGTCACAATAAATTCAGCAGTGGCTGGGAGTGGTCAGGAATCATTTTGGAATGGGGGAGATTGGACAAAATTCCATCAGGACTGGTGAGATCAGAGAGAATTCCTTCAGGACTGGTGAGATTAGATAGAAGTACTTTAGGAATGGGCGAGATTTCCTTCAGGACTAGAGGAATTGGACAGAATTATTTCAGGACCGATGAAATTGGACAGAATTCCTGTTGGAATAGGTGAGATTGGACAGAATTACAGAATTCCTTTAGAAGTGGGTGAGATCAGACAGGTTTCCTTAAGAAATGGATGAGAATGGACCGGAATTTTTTCAGGATTGGTGAAATTGGACCGAATTCTTTCATGACACATGAAACTGGACAAAATTTTTTTCAGGACTTGTGAAATTGGACAGAATTGCTCTAGGAATGGGTGAGATTGGAAAAAATTACAAAATTCCTCTAGGAATTGGTGAGATTAGACAAAATTACTTTAGTAATGGGTGAGATTGGACAGGAATCTTTTCAGGACTAGTGAAATTGAACAGAACTCTTTAATGACACGTTAAACTGGACAGAATTATTTCAGGACTTGTGAAATTGGAGAGAATTGCTCTAAGAATGGGTGAGATTGGACAGAATTACAAAAGTCCTCTAGGAATTGGTGAAATCGGATAAAATTACTTTAGGAATCGGTGAGATTGGACCGAATTCTTTCATGACACGTGAAACTGGACAGAATTATTTCAGGACTGGTGAAATTGGACATAATTGCTCTAAGAATGAGTAAGATTGGACAGAATTCCTCCAGTAATGGGTGAAATTGGACAGACATGGTGAGTCACAATTGACTAATTAGCGAAAATAGTCACGATTGGAAAAAATGACATTAGGACTGGTGAGATTGGAGAGAATTTCTTCAGGAAAGGGTAAGATTGGACAGAGTTCTTTTAGGACTTGTAAGATTTGACAGAATTCATTAAGGACTGGTTGAGATTGGACAGACGGATGGCGAGGATTCGTAAGAGATCCTATAATATTGATAAAAATTTGGTAAGAAGCAGGTGGAGCTGCTCAGAATTCCTTTCAGAAGTGAATGTCTAAGTCAGAATTCCATTGGGAAAAATTGAGAATTTCATTGGATGTGGGCAAGATCGGTGAGGATCCCTTCAAGGCAAGCAGGATACTTCAGATTTCCTTTGGGAATAAGCAGGAGTTATCAGAAATCCTTTGGGAATAGTCTGGGTTGGACAGAATTGTTCCTCTGAATCTTGAGGGTGAGATTGTTAACAATTTCTTTATTGCCACAGAAGCAGATGGGATTTGTTCGAATTTACTCGGTATCAGTTTGGGAACAAGCAAGGTTAGTCAGAATTCCTTGAGGAGCAGATGGAAAATAAAAAAAAACTTCTAGACCAAGCATTCTTAACATTTTTTACACTCAGGGATCAATTTAACTGTAAGAATGACCAAATGAAAGAAGAAAAATAAATAAATCACCGATTTTACAAGCCAATGCAAAATATTTTAATTCTTGGCTATTTATTGGACCCATAATAAGCATTCCAGTCAACATTACTTCCATAACAAGGTATTTGGGGGAAAGAAGTCTGTAGCTATGTTGCACATACTGGATTATTTCTCATCTTTACAATGATCACATCCCTCTGTTCCAACTGGACCTGGATTTCACAGCATGTTCTCGTTCCCATTGTGCAGTTGAGTAAAAAAAACAAAACCCATGCCAGATCTCCACCTAAATGCGTTGAGAGGCCCGAGCTGTGACTTTTCAACACGTGCTCATCCCAGGTGCTTCTTCAGCAGGGTATAAACCTTACATGCACTCCAGCTAATCCACAGAGCGCATCTGTGCATGGCGTTGACATGCCGTAAAAACAGCGTTTGTGAATTAACCTGTGCTGACATGTCTGTCCTGTCTTCGCAGCAATCGTATAGCGAAATGTGTCAAGATTCACAAAAATCGTAGCTTGTTCATATTTATTTAATGGAATGTGTTGCATAAGATCATGCTGAGAATTAAACCTGCAGATTATATAATACTGACTAGACAGTGAAACATACTGAAATAAATAAATAATAATAAAAAATGAGCCTGAGCATTCCTTTTCCTTCAAGGACACATGCCACATGCTCTCAGTGGCTGCTCTTACCCTAAAGGTCTAAGAAGGTTTAACAGCAGACATTCCAATGGTAAAAAAGGAAGAAACACAACACACACACACACACACACACACACACACACTGTTATTTAGTAAGGGTTTTGGGAGCCTGATCCATTTTTCAGCTATTTGCATCTCTTTCTCTATACTCAGTCTAATATTTACCAGCTCTTGGACAGTGTGACACAGTTCAGAGTGAGAGCAGAAGAGTGAGAGCAGAAGAGTGAGAACACAGCGCAGTGCAGTCGTCTCTCTGGTCATGAGCCAGAGGTAAAATCAATATTTACCTATTCAGTCAATTCCCATTTAATTAACCTTTTTTCAGTAATTATTCACAAATTTTATTTTCTTTTAATTAAGAATTGGATAGCGCACTTTCACTCAACATGCTATATAATTACAGTAGTATAAAGTCATTGATAGTCATTATAATATACTGTATGTTTATTATTATTGCAAAATACGAAGAGTGTTCAAGTTAAACCACTTTTAGTTATCTAAAAAAAACAGAATGAGTAAAAACACTCTTTATTTCTCTATATAATCCCCTGCTACACTAATGCACTTATCCCAGTGTTTTACTAGTGCTTGGACACCATCAAGGTAGAAAGTTTTCTCAGTACTCCAGAGCCATGATCGGACTGCCTGCTTTATGTCTGACACACTGGCCTCACAGGAACTCCTTTAACGGCCCAAACATGTGGAAATGTCTTGGAGTGAGGTCAGGACTGTACAGGTGATGTAACTCCCAGCTGAGTTCCGGTGGTGTTAGTGAATGTTTGTGTGTACAGTTCCCACAGACAGATTCGTCTCTTCAGGGTGATGACAAGTTATGTATTGATTTTCAAGGATCAGCCGGTCCACTCGCTGAATGTTCACACCTCCAGTGGGCTCCGAGCCACCATAATTCAGGGATTTACCGTCTTCTTTAAAAACATTTCCACAATTTTTTATATTTTATCTACAGTATGTATGTGTTGTACCATAGATAGATAGATATAAAATATTGATAATGTTGTAAAATAATTTATAACAGTTTTTTAAATAATTTAGAATAATTCAGAAAATGATTTATTTTTAATATAATTTGCTAGAAATACAAAAACATAGGAAGGACATTCAATTAAATGTCAAATGAAAAAGATTTTGAAATGAATGTGTATGTGTTAACTACATATGTGTTTCAGATGGTTTTAATCTCTTTTGGACTACAAAATTCTGTCAAGAAAGACAAATATGAATGATGTCCTACTTAAATTTTAAATATTTCATTTAACATTCACATACATTTTGGTGTGCACCTGTGTGCATGTGAGGTTTCTTACACCTTCTTTTCACATCTTACTTCCTTATACGATTCATTATTTTTGGGATATATTAAAAAATTATGCTTGTAACCGTTACATAATTAAATTGCTTTCACATATAGTTTTTTTCTACTGTACATAATTCACCAGATTTGTAATTTCTTTTACATGGGGCATTTTTACATGGTTCTTTTATTTATAGGTGATTTTTTTTCTGCATGACTAATTTATTCATATATATATATGGAAAAAAAATCATGTGTATATATATATATATATATATATATATATATATATACACATGATTTTTTTTCCACTTAATTCATTTTTATTTACATAATTGTTACATGATCCATTTCCATGTGATTTTTACACATTACTTTGACATAAGATTTTTCTTTTGCATAAGTTACACAAATTTTCACATGTACTTTTTTAAAAATGGTAAATGTCTTTTTACATACAAAGTTATTTTTACATGGGTTTAATTACATATTACTTTACACATTATTCTTGTTTTGCAAATAAGACATGCAGTTTAAATTTTAAATGTGTTTTTTATTTATTTGTGGATTTTTTTTCCTGGCATCACAGGTTTGAATTGACATGTATTGACATAAGATAATGAAATATTTTTGCTCACAAATTATTCACATAATCACATGGAATGAACTTTTAATCACATGAGCAATTACACAGTATAATATATATCTATATTTTAATTTTAATGGCAAACTTCCAAACAATAAGACTTATAACAGTGCTGCATTAAAATTGTGAAAGTTAATATCAAAATTTTTTTACTGGCTCAATTTTTATATAAGACTTATTTGTGATGTTTCACTTCACTTGATTGTCAGTGTATCACTGTAGATCCCCCTGTTACGCTGTACTGTGATGTTTTGTCACCCAAATAGGCCTATAGCACATCCTGATCCCATCTGAGACATGTCTGAGCTCATAAAGACTCAGTACGGACACCTACTCAGAGCGTCCAAGATGAGCGTTATCTCAAGGCTGCCGAGGTCTTCATGTCATGCCAACCTCGACAGTTTTCAGGCGACAAAAGGGAAGAAAGGTCGTAAAGAAAGGAAACTGGTTCTGAAGTTGGCCTTGCTGCACTGACCTGTGGCAGGACTCCACACAAGGTGGTCTATTGTTTTCAAGGCTGAGAACAACAGCGTATCATGTCCGCCGGCCTGGTCGGCTTTCTCACTTCCACAATGGGAGTGAGAGTGACTGGGAAATCTAACACTCGCCTCTTTGTTCTGGGGGAAAAATTAGAACGGCAGCGTTCAGACTGCGCGGCTCCTGTGTTATCGCGACGAACCCTTCTCTTCCCTCTCTGCTGAGACATGAACTCCTTTATGGTGCGCCGTATACCGACTCGCACTTGGCCAGCTGGAATGTAATACCTGCCATGGGCACAGAAAGTGCATTCAGGACAAGAGAAAGGCTACAGATAAGACACAGCCTGGCATCACGGAACAAGACCTACATGGCCCGGTCAGTCTGTGCACTGACCTGTAAATCTAATCAATGTATTGTATTAGTCAGGTGATTGGCACATGAAAAAGACTTCCTATGTCCTTCCTCGAACTTTAACTAACTATTCACTACAAAGTGTTAGCTTACAAAGGTAACACATCCCGTCTGTATTTAGCAAAGTAAAAATGTGTTTTCATTTATTTTATTGAAAGTAGCTGAAGACCATATGGTGAAACAACGGCCTTGTGGCAGTGCTGAAATTTCAGTTTACAAAATATTATTCACCAGCGCAGAACCCGGGCCACATCATATTTAATATGTGTTTTTAATGTATCATATTTGCTTAGCATAATTAGGTAAGGTAAAACAAATTTACCTTATTTTTCTGTAATACTACATACTGCAGTGTTTAATTCCTGTTATACCACAATGCTTAAAATTGATAATTATTTAAGAACAATATATACTTTTTATCAATTATGTATGATCAAATGTCTATATTTATATATAGTTTATCAATTGTATATAGAATTGATGAAATGTTTATATATATATATATATATATAAACATTTCATAAATTCTATATACAATTGATAAATTTTATATATATATAGACATTTTATCATACATAATATATACTGTATACTGTATATTCTGTATATACAGTATAGTTCTGTTTAATGTAATGAACATTGTTCCTTCAGGCTGTTATATATAAACATTTGAAAAGAGTTTGCTTTTTATTTTACTTTGTTAAATATACAGTATCATCATACAGCACAGTCAATGAAGAAACTTGTGTTTTTTATGTATGATCTAAATCTAGAGAATAATGTATTGTATATTATGAATGGCTTTATAATCCAAATATGATCATGTTGTCATATCTCCAACAATTCTCAGTCATTGTTTTATTATAATTTTTCATTGTTTTATTATATTTATTATAAAATACTACTTTTGGTTATCATTCTCCAAGCATGACTAGAGTGAATCGACTACTCTGTAATAAACCAAGCTTTTAAAAGAAAAAAAGAAAAAAAAAGTTTCCCAAATGGCTAAAGTTCTCTCATCCAGGGTCAGCATGTGCAAACTGGAGCTTGACTGATAACAGTGGCGCTGGTGCAAAGACAGTGTGCAAAGACAGCTGAAATGGCAGTCAAAATGAGGAAAATATTCCACAAGCAATAAGCCCGTATTGACCGTCGTGGTCAGCGGCCAACGCTGGTGTCAGAAGTGTACTGTAAAGCAAAGCATGGTGCAATGCTCTTCAAAATTGCCTTCTGGGTGGCAAGATAATATCATGTTTAATACCTAATTCCAGGTCCTGGTATACACTTGAATAGAAATCTTTGTGAACCTTTGAATTTCTGGGTTAATTTTACATACATATATTATGGTCTGCTCTAGTGGTAGTCTCATTTTTGTTTGAGTTTACATGGATTTAGTGCCACAATTCCAACAAACTTATGTGAGATAAATTAAATATAAAATAATAGAATATACAAAAAAAAAAAAAAAAAGTCCCTTTAAACCCGTAAGTGGACTATTGAGAAGTATTATGCAAAACAAACACTGTTTTTTTTTTTTGGTTTGTTTTTTTACTGATAACATTTTTATTAGCAATTTTTCATTTAATCATTAATCATTAATTGGTCTAACCTGGTCTAATGTTCTTCCAAGTCTTCATACTAGACAAAACTTTTTTTATTTAATAAATGTTTTTTAAATAATTAATACCGTTCATATTCTGGTAAAGGTTTCAAATAACTCTTATAATTTTCTTTAATAGCACTAATGGTGCAAACTGTCTGTAAAACTTTTAAAATATACTGTATATTCCACCAAAAAAATAAAAAGATAAAAAATTCCAGAGGATTGTAGTCCAGTAACACTCTGGAAACTATTAGAAATCAGTTGCAACATTTTGTCTCAGTTTTGAAGATGGGAATTTCATGTTACGTTTATTTTTTACAAACTCAAGATTGAAAGAATTAAAGGTTGCTTTATTGGCATTAATCCAAAATGATAATTGAATTGCCAAAGCATGGTTACAGACATTGGGAACATGTCAGAAAAAAAATTATAAATAAAAATAAATAAATAAATAGAAACAAATATACATGCGTTTAACAAAATGGTCAAAAATATATACCTGTAGCTGCTTGTCTTTAGGTAGAATGTTCTTGTATAATTCGGATTCAAGATGAAACCACATTTTATGAGAAGTTACTCAGAAATCTCAAAACAATTTCAAATAATTTAATGCCAATTTCTAAATGTTAGTAATGTACTGAACTCTTTTCTTCTGGTGTGAATAAGCATCAAATTAAAACGTGCTTTTCAGGCTAATTTCACATTTTTCTGTTTAGCCAACACCCTGTTCACTGTTATTCATTAAGGTGGTGCTTGTGTTAGTCGTTAAATGTAATTGTACTTTGGTTAGCTATAGCTCATTAGGCTTACTGTGTGTAGGATTCAATAAAACATTAATAGTTGGCGTAGTTACTTGTAAATGTTACACATACAGTGCTCAGTGCTGAAGTTTGTAATTTGTTCATTTTGTCTAATGTGTTAAATAAGGCCAGCTGACAGCAGTACTATAATGATTTAAGTGATTTTCTTTTAAATCCCAATAAATAATGTTGGCTTGGGTCAATATCTCACCAACATCTCAGTAAGCTTAATCACTAACTGGCCTCTGATCTGAATGCGCTTGCCATCTTTCCCAATAGGAAAACAAGAGTTACAGCTGTAAGGTCACAGATATCATGTTAGAGATAACACTGGAGCGATCTACAGTTTTGTAATAACTCCAATTTACAGAGTATTGAAAATAAGAAGCAATCTGATCACATTCATGTGTGTGTTCAAGTTTGAGCACTACTCACATTTTAAACCACTAGCTGCAGTGGCAGCTCCTGTGACAAATCTGTCATGTAAAATATATTGCTATTTTGTATAATTGGTAAACCACTCGCGGCTCGCCAAATACATAGCGTGATAACTCGCACCGCACACTGGCTGGACATGAGAGCCGTGCACAGTGTTCCCTGTATTTGGTGTGTGGTTATTCTCTTTTCTAACCTAGCCAGCTCAAGCATTCCATGTGCTGGACATGGACAGTAGGATGGTTAGCGTGTGTGTGTGTGTGTGTGTGTGTGAGTGTGTGTCTCCAGGCCAGGCACAGAAACCATATATATATATAGTTAGTATTACCAGTTATTATTTTAAGACACAGAGGTCAGCTGTTCTGGAAATGTTCTGTCTTAATAATTATTGACTGTTGTTGTTGTTGATATTTAATTATCTAATGCCATATACGCTATTTCATAATTTTGAAAAAAATCTTAAAAATGTTTAAATCCAACTAAATCCAAACTCGTGGATTTTTGTGTACATACAATAAAAAAGAAAATCTTAAAATACTACATTTATTTTATATAATTTGCCCATGCATAATTACATATTCAATAAAAGAACCGTACGCTCTGTGTTTAGTTACATTTCATGCTGTGGATCATTAAAACATGTTGGTTCCTGTTCTTGTGTTGCTGCTCAAACTGTCTCTCGTTCACATGCCTCATTTCATTCTTTCTCTTAAATAATAGTAAAAACACATATGAGACAAAAACATTACAGGGAAAACACAAAATGTACTTCTCACTGCTACAAAACACAAACAAGGGAGTCTCCTTCTAAAAGATGTGAAATAAACCTCCCCGTACAGAACCTTCACCATGTGAAGGATTACACACAGTTTTGCATCTGTTTTTGCGAACCGTCTGCTGTACAAGTCCCTGGGAATGAGCTGTTATTATTAAAAAATGATAATGTATCATTATAATGCGAGCGTAAACATAAAACCTGTATTTATAGCTGATTTGTAGCTATACTATTGTCAGAGGGGCTGTATATATAAAATTGTCCATCCTCCAGCATTTCTTCATATTTTGTTTACAGAGAGCCAGACCTTCTTGTATTTTTAATGTAGTCTTGAGGAATAGTTCTCCAGGCTTATTCTCTCCACTCTCATCATTTTCAGCCCAGTCCCTGTACCTGAGCAGTTTCAGAGGAATTGTTTTTGTTTGTTAAGCCACACAGTTCCTTATGAATCATCCAAGCATAAAAACATCTAACGTACGGCATGAACCAGTGAGAAACAGGTGCAGATGATGACGGATGATCAGGCCAGAGATTATTATACTGCTGATGCTGATGATTGAGGTTGCTGCTGAGGTTGTTAAATAAGGGTGTACAACCAATTTCTAAATTGTATTTTAGGCACCTTGCAGCCTGTCGCAGTAAAACATGTGTTCCCATTTCTTTAAATTTATGTACATTGTTTGATTTTATTTAATATTATGAAATGGGAGGAGGGGCTCGAGATATTTCTGTAAAGCTTTAAAAGATGTTCATTTTAAAAGCACTATACAAATAAAACTGAATTGATTCAATTAAATTTAAATGAATATTAATCACATTTAGTAGGCGGCACGGGGTGGGGGGGATGTAGTGGTGCAAGCAAGCACTGTGGCCTTCAGGGTCTGGGTTCGATTCCCGGCCAGGCTCGATTCCCGTCTCTGCATGCATGGAGTTTGCATGTTCTCCCCGTGCTTGGTGGGTTTCCTCCGGGTACTCTGGTTTCCTTCCACAGTCCAAAG
>JAOVVA010000024.1:16182823-16195727 GCA_028565275.1 Leiocassis micropogon
CAAGAGCAATTTGCTAACACCCGTTTAGCGGACTGTGCTAGCTCAACTGACTTGATTTTTCGGAGGTAAAATTATATGAATATACGTATTTCCCAAAACCTGTAAATTTGAATAAAATATTTGTTTTCTGAATTATATTTATTTAATTGAATATGTGTTTTCTTTTCTGCCATGATACAACATTTACAGTTGCAAAGATGTATGACTGGCCAGATAGATTAAGAATCAGTTTCTGTGGCTTTATGTTTCCTCAACTCAGTGGTAGGTTTCTTGCCTGCCATGCTGAGGGCCCGGGTTCAATTCCCACCCAATGCCCAAAGCCCAGCTACTGGATGCAGTGCCGGTCCCAAAGCCTGGGTAAAATGAGAGGGTTGCATCCAGTGTAAAAACTGTGCCAAGTCGTGTGTGGATCAGACGTCCTGCTGTGGCGACCTCTCGACGGGAGCAGCCGAAAGACTAACCACATGCTAAATGCTTATTTTAATCATTTGTAGACTATAGCATGCCTTCTTTAAATGAGTTTATCTTCTTACAAATTGTAATTCCTGAAAAAAACAACAAGTAGCTATTCTGTTCCTTAATATCTGATGTATTTTTGCCTGTGTTTTTTTTTTTTATCTTTCAATTATTACATTTGAAATATAATGAATCAATGGATTGAGTGTACAACAAGACTGAATGGCAGTGAATAAGGGAAAGAGTAAAGTGATTATGGTGAGTTGCACATGGTGTGTTGGCCTCACATGCATTTTTCCTCTGATCGTCCTGGAGATGCTGACTCACTCGCACAGCAATTGTGGGTGATTAAAGTGTAAATGCCATGTGTGCCACCTCCACATACTATGCACACACACACACACACACACACACACACACACACACACGTGCCAGGCCAGGAAGCACGCATACAATCATACATACAACAGTGCATACTGTATTCTCATGCTTGCACATCCTGCATCCTGTAAATGCATTGCCATTTTAATGGGTCAAGTAAATCGAAGTACACTTATGTGCATCACACTTCTTTCTCCACGACAAATTACACCTAGCCATTATCATGGAGCACGTGGTGTGTGGGAGCTCATTAATAATGGCTAAAGTGTTATTGCGACTGTGTTTGTAGTTTAGATGTGTTCGGTTTAAGGACGTGTCAGATGAGTAATGGGAATAAAGCCGTGTGATTCTAGACACAAATGCCAATAACACCTGATTTATTTTGCTTAGGTGAAAATAGGTGAAAAATGCATTTAAACATTTGCATTGTTTTGTTTTTTTTTTGTTTTTTTTTTACAAGTGGGTAATGTTTTAAGGGCAAATTAAACCACCTTGTGTCGAATTTAAAATGGTAAATCGCTGTACTTGAACATGTTGTTCTGAATGTTTTAGAGAATCTCTGTGTTTATTATGTACTCAAGAATGTTCAAGCTGAAGAGGTACAATTTGTGCTTTGCAATTTTTTAACTGGTTTTATGGGGATGTTGCACGAGTATTATAATCAAGATATCCAAGCGGCAAGATGCATCAAGAGCTTGAGAGCTCGGTTCTTGCAATGACCTGACTTTGCTGATGCTTTAGAGGAGAAATTTACTTGTTGAAGAGGTTGACGATGAGTGCCGTCTTGCCATTGGCTGAGACGACGATGACACATCCGTCACGAGGCAGCAACATGCCTCTCCTCGTCCTCGCTGTCCCCATGGTGCTGCCCTTACCCCTACATACACACCCTCAAGTGCAACCCATTTAAAGCCCTGCCTTTCTCTCGCTCTATCTCTCTCTCACACACACACACACACACACACACACTTGCTGTCTCTCTCTCCATCTCTCTGTCAGTTCTGCCCACTATGCTCCTAAGAGAGTGAGAGGGAAAAAAAATAATAACATCATTACAGTTCTGCCCTTGGAAGGTTGCCCTCAGCTCCCCTCCACCTATTACCCCTCCCACACTTCCAGCTGGGTGTATTATGTGCTGATGCTTCTTGCTCAGTCATACACGAGCGACTGCAGGGTTGGACATCCTGTCAGTAAACACCTTCACTCATGCGAGTCTATTACTCCACTTAAAATGGCTGAGCGTGGGAGGCTTCAGCATCTAAGTCATCTTGGAATGACCGGAAGAAAAAAAAAGTGTCGAAGCCTGCATTGTTTTTAGCCCTGCTTTGACAATCAACAATTCTCCACTACCATTCTGAAATGTTACATTTCAAAAGAGAGATTAGCAGGACACGGACATGAATATACAACAACGCTTTATACCGCAGCACTGTATGATCGGTCACTGAAAGATTTCACTCATACAGTGCATGGTTGTGTATGAGATAAATAAAATTTTCATTTTCATTTGTTTATCTAGGATGTCCAGATTTATTTGCAACATACACAACCATACACAGTGTGATATGCCGTGAAATCTTATACGACTGTCCGTGACCTAAAATAATAAGATTTCACTACAATCGAAAAAATTGCACTAGAGTACACTCACTCATTCTGACCCATTGTCTATAATATCGCTTTATCCTTTATACAGGGTCGTGGGGGTCTGGAGTCTAGGGGTACACCCTGGATGAGGGTGCCAATCCATTGCAGGGCACACACATATCCACTTACTCATTCACACACTACGAGCAATTTGAAACGCCTTTTAGCCTAACCTACATGTCTTTGAATCGTTGGAGGAAACCCACCAAGCACAAGGAGAACATGCAAACTGCATGCACACAGACCCCAGGGGGCAATTGAACCCGGACCCTGGAAGTGCAAGGCAACAGTGCTAACCACTAAGCCACTGTGTCCTTAAACTAAAGATCGAATTTTTATTAAAAAAATAAATAAATACATTTAGGCTAGAATATCTAAATTTACAGAAGTTACAAAATAAAATAGAACTAAAATAGAAATATATAAATGACTCAGGATTTACAGAATGTACAAAATTAAACTGTAAACCTTTTAGGTATAAAAATATAAAAACATTTATTGATTTATTCGCTAGGTGGCATGGTGGCGTAGTGGTTAGTGCTGTTGCCTCCAGGGGTCGAAGGGTGCGTTTCCTGCCTCTGGTCTGTGTGTGTGCAGTTTGCAGGTTCTCCCCATGCTTGGTGAGTTTCCTCCCACAGTCCAAAAACATGCAGATTAGGCTAACTGGTTTTCCCAAATTGCCTGTAGTGTGTGAGTGTACATTGTGTGCCTGTGTTCCCTGCGAAGTTTCCTGGGATAGGCTCCAGGCTTAATGTGACCCTATATAGGATAAGCAGTATAGAAGATGAAAGATGAATTAGTGATTTATTCTCTGTGCTTTGTGACACTCACTCATCATCTATACCATTTTATCATGTATTTAGGGTCGCGAGGGGCCTGGAGCCTATCCCAGGGCACAAAGGAGGGTACACCTTGGACAGGGTGCCAATACATCACAGGGCACACACACGTCCCGAATTGAAGCAATTTGGGACCCTAATTTGGCTGTCTTTGGACTATGGGAGGAAACCCACCAAGCACAGGCAGAACACAGGCAGAAACTCCATACACACAGAGACGGGAATCGAACCTGGCCGGAAATCGAACTCGGACGCTGGACGTGCAAGGCAACAGTGCTAACCAATACACCGTCGTGCTGTCTGCTTTGTAACACTCTGTTGTAAATCTGTAATTATTTCTTTTTTTTTTTTTTTTTACATTTTTTGTGCCGTAAAAAAAAGTCTTCAAGACTTTGGTGGTTTGTGGTTTCTCTGTAACACTGGGCACAGTTTTCAATTACTAAGTGGCAAGAGAGATAACTTTAGTGTCTTTAGTGTGTCTAGGCTTCTCACAGACAGAATTATCAAAAAAAAATCTTATGTTATTTCTGCATTTGTGAAATTTGTGAAAAAATACGCATTGTTCCAACATTGACTTGATGAGCTTTTTTGACAGATTGCTGTCCTGTGCTAACATGGACAGAGTCACTCTCCTAAGGCCTTGTGTGTTTCCTTCTTTGAAGAGGTTCTGCACATTTTGTTACCGGATTGTTGCAAATAACTCTCACGTGTCCTGATTTGTTGACAGTTTAATAAGGAGACATTGCATGAAGGTATTCAGATTCATAGCTATATTAAAAGAAAAGAAGAAAAAACCTCTAGAGGAACAGATCACAGAGATAAACATGCCTTACATAAGATATTTTTTCACTTTTGGATGTTTTGATAGGTACACAATGCTTAGCACCTTTGTTAAATTTTCTCACCATGGTTTTGGATAAAGAAGATTAATGTTTACCGGCAAGCAAGATCTCATAATGGAGGAGCGTCCTTTGTTTAGCTTCAAACCATGTCGATGGGAGTGTCCAGGTTTAAAGCTTTAATGAGAAGTTTTTTGAAAAGGTAAAATTACATAACGGAAGCATTTCTAAGAGCTTTTCTCAGAGTGGAAAATTATGTGTGAATGTCTTTGACTTTGTAAAGAACTTCTGTTTGACAGAAGACAAAGGTGCTGATTCAGAAAATTAATTCCCTTTTGACCATTCACAGATGACACGAATGGCCTCTTTAATTTTTTATTATTATTTTTTTTTATCTTCCTGAGTACTACCTCTTACTTTCAACAGCACCACTTAGAGCAAGAAGTGATTTCATCTTGGGTTTGGCCTTATTTCCGTCTGTTTGAGTATGTTTCCTGGTTTCTATAGTAAACCAAAAGTTGGCCTGAAAAAATATTCACCAAAGAACTGCAAAACAGATTATGTGGTTGAGGTGATGAACACTTAAGCCGTTTTACCGCGCAGACTTCCAGACACATGTTTTCCCTGCGAAAGACAAACTGCTCCGAATAACATTTTCACATAATATTGGGGAAAGTCTTCGAGGACATCCTGTGTAGTATGTTTTATTGCAGCTAACTGTTTTTCCTGACGCTTTAAGTCGAGCCTCAGTCAAAAAAAAATCACCTTCTGCCACTGATTTCAAAGAGAACAATGTGCTGATGGATAGCAGCCACAAAAACATGATGGTACGTCGAAACAGAAGACAGGGTGGACTAATGTAGCCATGTGCGCTCTGCAGTAGAAGAACGTCCCCGTTAGGATTGGATTGCGTAGGGCTGCTTTCATTGCTAGACATTTCTTTCTACCGAAAAAGTGCTGGCGGTAACAAATAAAATGCACTTGGTGAAAACAAAAGGCCTCCAACAGCAGGAATATTAAAGCTCCCTCTACTTTCCTTTTGAATTGCATGTAAACAAGTCCATCATTATGTTTTGTTGACGGATGCCAAATTCATGTCTGCGTGATCTCAGGCTAACTGAAAATACTGAAAGTAGAGCTCCACAATATGACAATGCAAAGGGACGATCTTTAGAGCAATCACATGAGGAACCTTTTCCAGCCACCTTCATACAGTATAACAATTTGAAGAAGACCCGGATCAGACAAACTACGAAAACTATTGAAAGGTGACGTGAACAACATTTCCTGCCTCAGTAGAGTGACACTGTCTAGGGGCGGGATCTATTAGGCAGCAAGTGGACAGTCCGTTCTTGAAGTTGATGTGTTGGAAGCAGGAAAAATGTAGTGTGTAAGGATCTAAGTGATTTTGACAAGAGTCAAATTGTGATGTCTGGACAATTGGGTCAAGTCAGGTGGGGTGTTGTTGGGGTCTGGTGGGGTGTTTGTTCCAATTATGCCGTGGTTAGATCTACCCAAAGTGCTCCAAGGAAAGATGACTGATAAATTGGCAGCCAAGGCTTATTTATGAGCACTAGCCTGTCTGGCCTGACCTCAAAGAAGAACTACTGAAGCACAAGCTTCTGAAAAAGTTAATGCTGGTTCTGACAGAAAGGAGTCAGAGCACACAGTGCATTGCAGTTTGTTGCATCTGGGGCTGCGTAGCCCATGCTGACCCGTGTCCACCACCGAAAACTCCTACAATGGGCACGTGAGCATCAAAACTGGACCATGAAGCAATGGAAGAAGGTGGCCTGGTCTGATGAATCACATTTTCTTTTACATTTTATAGACCTGGGGAAGAAATGGCACCAAGATGCACTATGGGAAGAAGGAGATTCAAAACAGACGCTCTGGGCGATGTTCTGCTGGGAAAACTTGGGTCCTGTCACTCTTGTGGATGTTACTTTGACAACGTAACACTTACCTACACATTTTTGCTGTCCAAGTACACCACCTCATGGCTGCGGTGTTTCCTAATATCAGTGGCCTCTTTCAGCAGGGTAATCGCCCTGACACTGCAAAAAAGGTTCAACAACATGACAAGAGTTCAAGGAGTTGACTCGGCCGCTACATTTCCCAGATCTCAATACTCAATAGAGTGAGTCTGTCAGTACATAGCAGATTTCGTTTCTCAGTGGTTTCTCAGGTCTGATGCATGGGTTAAAATGAAGAGAAAAACAGAAAAGAATACGAAAGAAGTCTTAAACGGCCTGGAGATTATTTTTCTTCTTAAATCTTTGCTAATTTAGGACTATCGCGCATTTCTGACATCTCGCCACGGCCTCTGGGTGATGTGGTTTTGGCTCTGATGATGTGATAATGGCCACATCAGAGTAACTGTAGCCCAACTAGAGGGACTTGGAGATATCTGGTACCCAGCATTGCAACCATTAAGTGGTTGACAGAAATAAACGAATGGCTCTTGGTTAGATGAACTTAATACGAAAGCCCAGGGAATATTAATGTAGAATTGCTATACAGATAATGAAGATAAATAATGGGTAGTCATGGGAAGAAGGGGCTAAAAATCCTAAAAACAAACAAACAAAACATCCAGTATATTTTTGGTACAGTCCCATTATAGAAAATAGAAATGTTCTTTATAGAAACCATAAATGTTTCCAAATGACTGACATTAAAAGTAATTAAAGTACTCTTAGCTATGCTAATCTAATATTAGATAGGTTGGACATACATTATACACAGACTGCTCATGGAGCACAAGGCGTGGTACACACTGGATGTTGTGCCAACCCATTGCAGGGCACAAGCATACACACACATACACCCAATCGTACACTACAGGCAATTTGGCAAAACCAGTGAACCTACACTGCAAAAGAACAGGCAAACTCCACGAACACAGGCCTGGAAGCAACATCCATCTCACATTTAAGAAGGAAAATGGTGCTGAGACGAGAGTACCATGTAAAACGTTACTGATGTGAGATGTAGGAAAATTGTTGTGGCTTCCAGGTGGTCAGTTTAAAAAAATGATTGTCAATTAAAAATTTTCAATCATTTTTCATCTAGGAAGGGAAAAAAAGCGATAACCCATAGCAGCATATTCTGCTTTTAAAATGCAGAGCTCCTACGCAAAATGTGTGAAAGTTGGCAAGTCTGTAAAAGTTTGTTCAACGTTTAAACCTTAATTTAACCTACGTACCTGGTCTCGATATTAGATAATCAAGCAACCAAACTAGAAGAACTTATAATACTGGGCTTCTATACGATAAGCTTTCTAACTTCTCTTCACTTGTAATAAAGTTAAAAAAGTAAAGGTTAATGGAAAAATATAGATGCACAGTTGAGTCACCGGTGTTAAATGCACTCCTACATAGTTCACTGAGATCACAGAGTGGGCACTGGAGGAGATCATTCATTACTTAGTGCTGCAAAATTAGCCGTCTGCCTTATACACTCGATGCACAGTACACATCTATAATAAGAACGTATGGCGTGTGACATCAGTTCCATTCCCGACCCGTAACCACGCATGCACTTATGATCTCAGCATCCTGCCGAAGATATTCAAGAGGCAAAAGGAAAGATAATACATCGGATTTTATTGTGTTTTTGTGTTTCCTGGAGAGGGTATAGACGTGTATGAAAGATTGAGCTAGGTATAAGCTGGTGTCCGTGGTTTTGTGGCCGAGTTTGTCTTTGTGTTCGAGGACACTGCGTGACGCAGTGTCTAGCGTACAGTTAGGTGAGACATGATTGAGATTCCGGTGTCTCGTGGCGTCTAAGCGTTCGTTGTTAGTATATGAGTCACTGGATTAGTTTGATTTAAGAAACGCCTCAGAAAGAACAGAACAATTCCCGCCCTTAGTCCACTTATTAAGGCGCATATGGTTGGCTTGCAAAGTGGATATGGTTAATCGGACATTCTTTTCATCTTTGGAACTTGTTTACATGGTGGGTTACAGCTGCACATGACACGCTTTAGTCTTTTTTGGAATGGTGTAAAAAAAAAAAAACGTCTTTAATGTTAGCGAAGATGGTTGTTACCCCGATGGGTGGAGGGTTAGTTTTTTTCTTCTTTTTTGTAAACTTTAGCATGAATCCCAATTATGATGTCCTGTTACATTATGCAAGCAATAAAACATGACTGGACGGCTCTTAAAAAATGATCAACGACATGGATTTAAGTCAGTGTTGTCGGATCAAATTATATAATAGCGCCGCTTGTCCTGTTTTGTTTCAATATTCCGTGTTTTTACATATAAAACAACAAGATGGTGCTTTTTCTAAATCTGTTTATAATCACATTTTATGTTCATTCTACTGAATGGCTATAACAGCATTTATATTTGATCCCTCATCAGCTCATATTATTTTCATTTCTTTTATAGTTCAATACTCACTCTCTCATTTTCTTTAACGCTTTATACTGTACAGGGTCATGTGAGGCCTGGAGGCACTAGGTGGGGTCCAATCCATGGCAGGGCACTTCACAGGGAAACCCTTGACCTTGGAACTGCAAATGCTAACCTCAGTATATACAGTACCTCTGACCACTACAAAGTGCTGACTCTGGAGACTCGCAGAAAAAGAAAAAAAAAAAAAGATCTAATAAAAAAACTTTGTTTTTAGACATTGTCTTTAAGCAGATTGTATAGAGTTTATATAAACTGCATCTAGCTGCTCATTTTCCACATCCCTATTTTCTTATTTCCTTACTTACTATTGTATTAGGTTCTAATGTTCCTTCTTCAGTACTTGGACTAATCCTCCCCCACCCCACCCCTCCCATAAAATACAACAAAAAATACCCTTTCCAACTGTGTTTGAGTGATGGCACTTAGTTAGTAACCTAGTAACCCAGTGTAAGTATCTTTTCAATGACGGAAACTTCAAAGCACTTTTTGTAAGTCGCTCTGGATAAGAGCGTCTGCCAAATGCTTAAATGTAATTGTAAATCTAATAACAATTAATTCAAAAATTAATTCGCTTATTTATTGGCACACCAAGCTGGATTTCTTTTAACCAGAGTGAGCAACCAAAAAAGTTAACTCCCTGAAAAAGAAACCTTGGGGGGATCCAAATCTCAAAAACCACCCAAGCTAACCAATTTTGTTTTAGTGTAGGACATGATATTGAAATTCAAACTTTGTTGCTTTTCACACTTATTTACTTAATTAGTGTCTCTGCAGTCAAGTGAATATGTCCTGTACATGACTTCCAAAAACACACCCTTCAAAAATGTCTAAGTAGTGCCAGGCCCTTAAAAGTGGCTTAATTAATGAGATCACAAAAGGTGAGTTTTGTTAGAAATCCTGCTGATTTAGCTTATGGTTTATTAGCTATTGTATAGTATATTAGCAATGTCGAGGATGTATTACAGAGCTTTCTAGAATGTAGTGGTACAGTATCTGGTGCAATTGGGGATAAGGATGAATTAAAAGCTCTTTCGGGAATCTTGTCCGATTAGTTTATCCCTGCTGAAAAACGAAGCTCGGTCTGACCAGCTGCCAAAAACACAGGCCGAGCTGGTCAAGCTGGTAGACCAGCTGGTACGTGAAAGAAAACAATTTCTGAATCTACTAAAGCGACAGTGGAGTAAGTTATTTTTAAGTGACAGTAATGGAACTGTAAAATCTCAAACATTTATTCATCAATCTTGTCAGGGATGTATCATGAACAGTAAGATACAGTATAACCCTCGTTCACCGGCCACCCCACTGGGTGCGCCTGTTCATCTGCTTGTTAATGCAAATATCTAATCAGCCAATCACGTGGAAGCTACTTAATGCATTTAGACATGTAGACATGGTCAAGACGATCTGCTGAAGTTCAAACCGAGCGCTTTAGAATGGGGAAAAAAAGTGCTTTAAAAGACTTTGAACGTGAGTATTTCCCAAACTGCTGATCACACACAACCATCTTTGAGAACCACAGAAAATGGTCTGAAAAAGATGATGTTGATGCCAGAGATCAGAGAAGAATAGCCTGACTGGTTCAAGCTGATAGATAACTGAGATATGCTGAAGAACATCTCTGAACACATTGAACTTTAAAGTAGATGCGCTACAGCAGCAGAAGACCACACCGGGAACGCTCCTGACAGCCAAGAACGGGAAACTGAGGCTACAATTTGAAAGGACTCACCAAAGCCAATAGACAATAGAACAATAGGACAATAGAAGATTAGAGAAACGTCACCTGGTCTGATGAGTGTCAATTTCTCGGATGGTCGAGTCAGAATTTGGCTTAAACAAAATGAGAGCATGAATCCATCCTTCCTTGTATTAGTGGTTCAGGTGGTGTAATAGTGTGGGGATATTTTTTGAAAAACTTTGTCCCACTTACTACCAATTGAGCATGGTTTAAATGCCACAGCCTACAGTACATGAATATTGTTGCTGACCATGTCCATCTCTTTATGACCAAACGACTTGTCACAAAGCTAAACTCATCTCAAACTGGTTTCTTGAACATGACAGTGAGGTCACTGCATTCAAATGGCCTCTACAGTTACCAGATCACAGTCCAATAGAGCACAGTTGGGATGTGATGGAATGGGAGATTTGCATTGAATGTGAACCCAACAAACCTGCAGTGACTGTGTGATGCTTTTATGTCAATATCTCTAAAGAGTCTTTCCAGGACCTGGTTAAATCTATGCCATGAAGAATTAAGGCAGTTCTAGCAAGGTATGTCTAATGAAGTGGCTGGTGTATGTATATGTGAGTGAGTGTGTGTGGTTATGTAGAAAAGCCCTGGATGTGTTTTACATCAAGAGGTTGGTTTATATGACGATACCAGAGTATCTCTCGGATTTTAGTCCCATCTGTCAGGCCAGTCAATTTTTTTACAGACTGCATATGAACATGGACAGTCGCTTCTCTTAGAAATAACCCCAGATAATACTCACTTACTGTCCACTTTAATAGGAACACCTGTACACCGATTGGCCGATCACACAGCAGCAGCAGTCATGAACTTCAATTTATTTTCACAAGAGTAAGTAAAAAAGTGTCATCTCAGGTATTTTAGCAAAAAGCAATGGATGTGATAGGGTTAAGAAGAGCGCTCAAATTGTTAAGTTTTAAGATGAATCAAAAGAAGAAGAATTGTGTCGCACCTTGATACGCTCACCGGCCCGCCCTGAAATGGGACAAACACACGTGAAGTTCTCTGTTGGTTATCAGCAAAGAGAGCATATTGAAGCTTTTGCCCAGGTGCCCTGTGATCTTTTGCCCAGGTACCCTATGATCTTTTGCCCAGGTACCCTGTGATCTTTTGCCCAGGTACCCTATGATCTTTTGCCCAGGTACCCTATGATCTTTTGCCCAGGTACCCTGTGATCTTTTGCCCAGGTACCCTGTGATCTTTTGCCCAGGTGCCCTGTGATCTTTTGCCCAGGTGCCCTGTGATCTTTTGCTCAACAGAGACTCAACAGGGAACCCATCCTCATTTGGGTGATAACGGATTGCGGGAATTGATCTGCATTCATACTGTGTGAGACTGGAAGGTCAGTGTAACAACATCATATCACAAAATCTTTCCGGATGGTTGTTGAATATTTCAGGAACTAATGAGCTCATGCACAACATGCGCCTGATGTGCAACAAGTAAACAAAAAACACTCATCACTTCTGCTCGAAGAAACGATTTGTTAATTAGACAGATCAGAGGAGACGGGTCAGGCGTGTTCAAGCAGACAGGAACGGCTACAGTGACTCAGATAAGCACTCTATACGACCGTGTTGAGCAGAAAAGCACCTCAGAAATCACAACACGTCAAACCGCGAGAGCTGAGTGCACAAGCCGAAAGTGAAAGAATCCAATGCCAAAGTGCACACTTTACAGCTGGACATCAGAAAGACCAAAAAACTTTTCCCATCACTTCTGCGAAATAGAAATCATGTGTGAATAGTTCTAACGATACACCTCAGGGCTTTGTTCATGAGGAACTGCTAATGCGGATTCCTTTTGAGGATGTGGTTCTTCTGTGAGCCAGCATGTATAAATTTGTGTGGTTCAGGGAACAGATGAATCACAAGAAACAGAGACTTTGTCCTCAAAAAAGGCCACGAGGGCTTTGGAAAGATGTGGGCAGCAAATCTGAGGGGGAACATGTTCGTTAATTAAAATGCGTCTCAAACGGATCACTACTATTTCTGTCCGTATTTACAGATTTACTGAGCTTTATATTTCTTTGCTTTTTTTTTTTTTTTTTCTTTTTTCCGCCGTTATGACCAATCTTCCCAGTGTGACGTGTGAAAAACGGTGGTGTTCTCCATCAACACCTTCATTACTTCGCCTGCGTGATGCGTCCGCCCACCTGCCAGGCCTCGGTGAGTGACTCTGATTGGTGAGGAACAGGCCATGTGTGGGCGCAGAGGTGTCATTCTCATATTAGTGGCTCTCACACTGTGTGTACCTACACCCTGTGGTCTATTCCATCACTCACAGAGGATGATGATGATGATGATGATGATGATGATGATGATGATGACGAGGAAGATGATGGTGCCCACTTAGAGTGGTGAGGAATATTTTATGCATAACATTAAAAACAGAGATAGAAGTGACTTGCAGTTTTTCTCCGTCATAGTCTCTCTCTCTCTCTCTCACACACACACACAATTAAGAAAATGCGTGTTATGTAATGTTGCGCACTTCTGCACACACACACACACACACACACACACACACACACACACACACACACACACACACAGTCACTTATTG
>JAOVVA010000024.1:16195827-16224498 GCA_028565275.1 Leiocassis micropogon
CTCTCACACACACACACAAATAAAAAAATGCGTGTTATATAATATAGCGCACTTCTACACACACACACACACACACACACACACACACACACACACACACACACACACACACACACAGTCACTTATTGACATACAAATAAGAAGAAATACAGAATAGTGTGATGGAAGGTTATACTCCTGAATACACACACACACACACACACACACACACGTATACATAATAAAGAAGATGTGAGATTGAAAATTATATACTTATATGCTCTTGCACACACACACATTAATAATATGGCATTCAGACTCCCTCTCTCACACACACACACACACACACACACATATATATTATATATGTATAATAAAAAAAGAAGGCATGTCGAATATAAAATTGTACACCCATGCACACACACACACACACACACAGAGAAAACCCTGCCTCCCCATACACACTCGCAAGACACATTAGACATAAATGTGTGTAGAATACGTGTTCACACACACACACACACACACACACACACACACACACACACATGTTCATACATACATACATACATACTGTACACACGTGAGCACGCACACACACAGACACACATGCAAACGTGCACAGACATGCGAAAGTGAACACACACACACACACACACACACACATGCACAAAAACACAAACACACACACAAACAGATAAAGACACATGCACATGAACACTTTATGATTTTTCGCATTATTATTTATCGCATTGCAACTGGTTTCAGAACCTTAGACAAAAAACTCCAAACTGATGATCAAAGACTACACTTTTCAAAACTACACTTTTACCAGTTGCTTGAGCTGCTAGTGTGGGACAGTGTCAGATGCCACTATGATCAACTGATACAAGCGTGGTTTTTAGGTTCATCCACAATTCCGCACCGTGTACTTACTCCCATACTCTACTGTTTGTTTGTTTGTATCTAACTGTTGCATTCATGTTACATTCATAAATAAATTCCAGATTTGTTCAGTGATTCCACTGCGTCTGTAGTTTTCTCGCTACTGTTCCTTTTACAGTGACATTACGCGTCGCACCATGATTAAATGTGCATCTCGTATTCTCTCCTACAATATCTAATGTGTGTAAAGTATGAACAAATAATCAGCAAAACTATTAGTATCTTGCGAAAGAAATGTCTCCATGATTCTGTAAGTGCAAGGTTTCTCTAAAAATAAACATTCTGTGTGCATTCTGAGTTTTGTGTTTAAACTGTAATAATACGACACACACACACACACACATGCTCTAACTTCACTGTACACACCTTCTTTTCATTAAACAAGTAATAAAGAGCAGTATAATAAAATCCCTTTAATTTGACTTCTTTGATCTGCACACATCCTTTTCACACCCTCAGAACATCAAAACCCGTCTCGTTGTTCCAGTCTGATGGGATGAAAGATTTAATAGTAAATGACACTTTAACAGGAATATCACTTTAACAATGAATATTGTGCTTATTTTTATTTTAAATGGTATCAAGTCTTAGAAATTGGCAACTGTACATGGCATCGTGCCAGGGGTGGCAACAGCACACCGTGTTCCTGATGAAAATGTGCTGAAATTGCAGTGTGGTCTGATAAATAACGATTTTTTTTTTTTTGCCACCTTCCGGGCCTTGTTCCAGGGATGTGAGACATCATCATAGATATGTTCTTCACAAATTGTTGTATTTCTGTAGTGTTAGGTTTATGGTTTGACTCCTTATAGTGCAAAACATGTTAGCAAAGTTGTAATTGTATTAGTTACATCTAATGTAATACAGTATATCTAATAGATCTAATAGATCAGCAGGAGATGTCTACCCTACCATGTAGAAGGTGTAGGTTCTGTTCCCAGCCAATTCCCAAATTCCAGCTGCTGGATGCATTGCCGATCTCAATAAAATGTGATGGTTGCTGGCACGATGGTGGGGTGGTAGGCACTGTGGCCTCACAACACCAGGGTCGAGGGTTCAATTCCCACGTTGGGTCTGTGTATGTAAAGTTAACATGTTCTCCCCATGCTTAGTGGGTTTCTTCCCACAGTAGAAAAACATGCAGATTAGGTTAACTGGCATTCCCAAACTGCCTGTAGTGTGTACCCTGCCTCGTACTGAAAGTTTCCAAAGGAACCAGACCCTTGCGACCCTGTACAGGATAGGCATCGCAAAATCAGTGCTTTCACTCATAACAGAATGACCTAAACTGCCCTAACAAAAATGTAGCATCACCACATAATATTAATTATAAGAATGGCTGGTTTGTTGCTGTCTACACTGTAATAATATAATTTAAAGAAATAAATCAGTAATGCAGCAAAATTTCATAATATGTTTTATTCGTGCAGTCGTGCTACAATTCCAAATTGCCAGCGCAAGCCTTGTACAATTCAGGACGTTGGCACATTTCTCCTTCCGCTTTCCGAACCTTGGAACGGCCTTCCATAAACGCCATGAGGAATTTCTAACAAATGTAGCATTGTCTGCTAAAGCTACAGAGTCTGCTAAATCTCTGAGTTTTACGGTAACATCTTCCTATCAACCGTTCATCATGTGCTCAATTACAATAACCCCATCCTTACTGGTCTCTTGGCCACTCTAGAACCCACTCATCTGTCTCTAGAAAGGTTCAAGTTTGGATAGAAAGAAAGTCAATCTACCAATCCTGTATCCTGTATACAGGGTCGCTGGAGGCCTGGAGCCTATACCAGGAGACTTAGGGCATGAGGCAGGCACCCTGGACAGGGTGGCAATCTATCACAGGGCACACCCATACACACACTCACAAACTCATTCAAACACTACGGGCAATTAGGGAACGCCAGTTAGCCTAATCTGCATGTCTTTGGCCTGTGGGAGATCACCAAAATACATGAAGGAAACCCACCAAGCACGGGGAGAACTTCCATGAAAACTCCATGCACACAGAGGCGGAAATCAAACCTGGCTGGGAATCGAACCCGGACCCTGGAGGTGCAGGGTGACAGTGCGAACCACTAAGCCATTGTGCCGCCCTTAGGCTTTTCTGAGTTTTTTGGGGTAAAAAAGGATTTTAACATGCAAAAAGTGCTGTAAATACACAGAATTTAGCTGGCAGTTGTGTGTGACTGAGAAAAGTAAAAAAGTATTAAAGTAAAGTAAAAAATGAGAAAAGTATCGGTAAATTTTGAAAGATGTTGTCCACATTTTAGTCCACACAGAATGCTATTGTGTTGACTGTGTGAAGAGTTTAAAAAAGTAAACATAACAAAACTTTAAGCAAAAAAAACATTAATATACTGATGGCAGTTATTCTGATCATTATGTTTCTTTTTAAAAATAATTGTGTGAGCTTAATTCTTAGGATATTCATACTATACATATATCTACTATTTTAATCATATATGGTATTGTAATTATTGATATAAATAATTCCAGAAACAAATGCTCAAAATGAGCTGCTATACAGTATCTATATATCTGCTTACAGGATAGGAATGTTAAACCAGAATTTCTTCAAGAAAACATAATAACTGTCAATATCAATAACTGTCGATAGTTGTTTAAATAATCACTTTTAAAAAGTTATAAATAATGTTGCAATAAACCTGTGAATGAAAATTATTAGATGAATCTGCCAACGTGTCACGTTCATCCAATCATGTTATTCTATCCTCAGCCTTGGGGGATAATCGCTCTTGCAGATGGTGCTGTCCACATCCAAGTTTATTAAAGGTAATACCCTTAAGAAAGGCAGTAGACTAGAAAGTTCAGGTGGACCAGACATTGGTTGTCTGTACTGGGAGTTTTGAAAACTCATACTTAACCAAACATACTGAATCTGGATAAAAAATTAAGTGTTAAAATAAACTAAACTGGTTTTTACCAGATGATCAACATTTCTGTGGTCATCAAGCTCCTAAAGTACTTGCATCAGGTATTCTGTGCTTCTGGGTCCTTTGGATAAGTTAAGAAATAGCAGCAAACATGACATTCTTGAGGACACAAAGACTAAAGACAGATCACAGCCTTTAGTGTATACCATGCAACCATTTGATATAACAATCATTGTGGTTGTCAGAGCAGAACAAACTTGAGCAAGACCAACTGAGCTACAAGATCAAATCCAAACCCACTAATGGCATAATTAAATACTTGTAGCCTGCTACAGGAAGAACAGATTTGGATTGAATCGCTGATGTCCACTTAGACGGCCAAATAAGTCAGTATCAGCACTAATGTAAGTGATACACATCCTCTAGATTGTAATAATTCAGCAAAATATTTCTAGAACTAACAGAACACTGTCTAACATGATTTATGCTTGTTTATTTGAGAACTACATTCTACAAGGACAAGAATTCATGGGCATCTGACATGAAACCCATATGTACCCTGACAAAAAGCCCACATTTGTACAGGATGCCTTTGAGGGCTGTAGCATTCATTTTTCTTCTTCACTGGAATGACATCCAGATTTTTACGTACCTGTATCAGGTTTTTGGTATTCCTAATGCTTGGGTTGGTTACAAAATGGACTGTTTGTGCATAAACAGTGGGAATGGTTTTAAAAGGTTGGAATGGAAGGACTCAAGTGTTCTGCACAACACCAAATGAAAACCCTTGGGATGAGTTTCTGAGAGATTTGGTGAGATGAAGATGAAAGGTTGTACAGCATGTATATGATGAAAGGTCTTACATCTAAAGACTCAGATGGACTCCTTTATGATGACTATAATATTTCTCACCTTGTCTCCACTGGTGTAGAAATGGTTTAGCATGGTAATCAGCTTTGTTGCATGGTAAGATTCGTGGCATGATGATGCACTGATGATTGCATTGAGTCCTCAGAGCTCCAGGTATGATCCACAGTATGATCCTGTGCTACTGAGGACCAGTTTCTGTGGAATGTTCTTTGCATGTTCTTTGTGTGTATTTATGGTGCTTTGTGATTGACTTGCTTCCCATTCAGGATGAAGTCTTGTACTTCCAGGTTCTGGGGTCTGTGTGCATGGAGTTTGCATGTTCTCCCCGTGCTTGGTGGGTTTCCTCCGGGTACTCCGGTCTCCTCCCACAGTCCAAAGACATGCAGGTTAGGCTGACTGGCGTTCCCAAATTGCCTGTAGTGTGTGAACCCTGCGATGGTTCGGCACCCTATCCAGGGTGTACCCCGCCTCCTGCCCTAAGTCTCCTGGGATAGGCTCCAGGCCCCCCCACGACCCTGTATACAGGATAAACGATGAAGACGATGAAGTCCTGTTGTTTGGTTCCTGGGATTGGCTGTGGATCTACCATGACCCTGACTAAAATAAAGACATTTCTGAAGATGAATGTGGATGTTTGATAAATGCAGACCTTAAACCACTCTAATCCCTGTCTGTCAGTTCTGTGACATTCATAAACTGAAGAAGCACTTGGAACGAGGGTACTTCAGGAAGTAGAACAGATAGAAGAGAAAAGAAAGCATACAGCATTTCAATGCATTTTTTCATGTGAGAGGGATGTCTAGAGGACCTGGGCGTTTGATTTGTTTCTTTATTGTTTCCAGAACTAATAATATGAGGGGGAAAAAACGACAGAGATCAAGTTTCAGATGATATATCATCCTTCCCCATTTATATGAAACCACACCTGAGACACATGTACTTGTTCTGTAGAAGTCATTTCAAGACCACATATTCCTTATAATTGTTTCATTACCTCTGTATCAATCTTAAACTAATATGAGCAACAGCTGGGACGGTCTTAGTTATCTGGCCACGTTAAAGAAAAATGTACCATTAGAACACGCATTCATCATGAGCGCATTCTTAAGAAGTACGCATCATTTGTTCACTCCTAATCCCTCTTTCCAATAGTATGAATTTCATTAATGCTCTTTGTTGAAACCATCTTCAACCTGCGAATGCAACAATCGTTGCTTTGTCCTTTGAGCTCTAAAAGCATCCAGGTGCTGTGATTGATCACTAACATCATCAGCCAGTTTAGGGATGTGTCCCACAATACATCTGAGAGCTGTACTCGGTCCACAGGCATAGTTTTTTAATAATTCCCTGAAGTCCATCTGGAGCTGTTGAAGGAGACTTGCGCTATTCAAGATGTGGTAAACGTTGACCAAAAATCTGATGGATGCAGACTCTTTTTATTCATGCTATCTTTATAATATTCTTGATGCTGTTTATTGTTCAGCATTTTCAAATTCAGGCTTGTTCATGATGAGGCTTTATTTACACAATTAAAAAATCTCATTAAATGCTATTCCTTTTTTTATAGATCATAGAAAACAAAACAATACATAACTCAATAAAAAAATAAAAATTAACTCATACCAAACACAAACAGGTAGAGACACGGACAGGACAGCATTGGTATTGGCCTTGGCTAATGGAATTACCATTAGCGTGCCAGTTTAATGGTACATGCATTAAAACACAACAGGAACATAACACAGGAGATAAGAGCAAACTTGGAACTTAAATGCAGTGCTAAATAAAAATGCAATGCAAGTTACTAAAGTACAATAGGTGATAAAGAACTTAAACACATGATCTGTGACCCTTAATCAGTAATGCATGCTGGGAGCTGTAGTGCAGCACCTCTATTTTCATACCCCTAGTGCATAACCATATTATCTAACTCAGACTGGACAGTTTGTAGCTGTAGCAAATGTGTCCCATAGTAAAACTATACTCTAGATTTTCTGCTAACGTTATGTCAAAAACTTGGAAGAAGATGTCAAATGTATTTAAATTGATATTAATTACACTACCAGTCAAAAGTTTGGACACCCCTTCTAACTCCATGGTCTTTCCTGACTGTTAAACAATGCTGAAGGCGTCCAAAGTATGCAATAATCCCCTTTGAACAGGTGAAATTGAGATGTGTCTGCTACGGCTCTAATCTGATGTGCTGTTTGTTAATCGGTGATTTCTGAGGCTGGTGACTCTAAATGAACTTCTCCTCTTCAGCAGAGGTCAGTTTTGGTCTTTTTTTCGGGGGGAAGGTCTTCATGAGAGCCAGTTTCATCATGGTGCTTAATGGGTTTGGCAAATGCATTTAACAATACTGTTCTTGCAAGAACTGTTCCAGGTCAGCTGATCTTCGTGTCTTAAAATAGCACAACATTTGCTGCTGTTGTTTTTGCTGTTATTTAATTACCTAAAGCCATATGTGTTATTTCATAATTTTGACATCTCTTATATAGTTCTACAATGTAGAAAATAAATCCAAACTTTGACTGGTAGACACAATAGCTTTTGACTGGTACTGCATACAATGTAATATTCCATATTCTGTGATGTATTTAATGAAATTAGATGTTGGCAATGCTCTTGTATATCTTTGTTTTAAATTTGTTAGCAATATGATTTGCCTTAAAACATTAGGAATTAGGAAGGGCACACTAGATTTTGACAAACCTAAACCTCAAATACTAATCACATAAATAAAAAAATGTATAATAAATAAATAAATAAATACTGGTTTAATGTCAATTTAGACTAAAAGTAGACACTTTCAGAGTAGATGAAATGAACAGTAGTACAGTATTCAGTATCAGTTGTCACAATCATCTTCCTGATGTTAGGAGAAAAGACGTAGATTAGAGTTACTGTAAGTACAGGCTAAAACATGGAAGACATGAACCATAACCATAAATCCCAAGTTTTACTCTGAAATAGCTAAAGATCTAGCAGAAAACTAAACTTGTAGGTATATAAAAAAAAAAGTTCCAAAATGATTTTCATGAAGACATTAATCGCAAGAAATTTTGGCAATAAAAAAAGAACTGACTGAATTTTGTGTAAAGATGAGGAGTCTCGTGTTTAAATCCCGTAACTGAGTTTAACCTCAGGTGATAAAAAATTCCAACAAGAACTCACCACAACCTCCCTACAGCCGGATGCGGTAACCTGATCTACAAAAGCAAAGACTGTCATCATGGTCGAGCCGACTGTCCTGTGAGAAGAGAGAATGATGGTTGATTGTTGCCTTCCAGAGGAAAAAAGGAGAGATATGCGGAGTTGGCAGCAGCATGCTCGCAAGCAGGGTGGAAAGCTTTCACCTACCCAGTGGAAAGCGGGTGTCGAGGTTACACAGGGATCCTGCGGTGCCTGAAAGTCTTTGGGATCACAGGTGCCAAACTGAAAAAGGCAACCAAAGACCTGGCGGAGGCAGCAGAACAAGAGAGATTCTGGCTGTGGATCAGAAGAAAGGAGAAAGCATGGAAGTAAAAGAAGAAGTAATCATGGCTCCACCACCCCAAGATGTTCCAACATTAAAAGGTATGAAGAGTATCTTCTGGCTGATGACCCCGGCTGTGACAGGCGGTAATGCCTAGCAGGTGGAGTCACCTGTTCCTACAACTAATGAAGACAAGAAATTTTCTCAACAAAAAAGAAATGACCGTATCATGAGAAGAGATGATGATGATAAGTGATTTTTATGTTAGGTGATGAGACAGAGACTGATGTGGTTCAAAGTGTGTGAATTCCTTTTACCTTCTTACAAAATAGGCGATAACGTTGCATTTCTATAAGAAGGTTACAAAAAGTATGAAGGCGGGACATTTTTTTGGTGTCGATTCACTATAATATTAAAATGGGATTATTATTATAATAAAGAGTTATTTAGAGTTATTAAGTATTTTTGCACTTTTTGATATATCAATAATGCTTTCTAGTAATCAAAATTATGCCATTTAATTTTTTTTTAATTATTATTATTATTATTATTATTATTATTAAACACACTGACAGTTGAATGTATGTGGCTTTTGAACAAAGACTGTTAATAAATAAGGGTAACTCCAGGCAAACTGCAGACATAAAAATGTACATAGATCATTGAATATTGTTACTAATGTAAGGTGTTGCGCCATGAGACTTACAGAAGATCATTTCTTTTTCACCTTTCGCCTAAATTCTGTAATCGCTTTCTAAATTCTTCCCATTCATTTGTGTTGGAAATTGTGGCATTTGTTACCTTATCTACTAATGAACTTAAAAATTTTTTTTTAAACTTTAATTCATACCCTTTTCTGCAATATGTAATAAGTAATAATTAATAATGTAATGATCTTCCTAGTTTGCTCCTGAGACTTCATAGGTATCTATTGGAATAGTTCATGGTCACAGCCCTTTTAGGGTTACATTCTTGTAAAAGTCATTGCAAATGTAATCGCTGACAAATGCAATGACAAATACAAATTATTTGCATATTGTTTTATTTCAATTATTAAAGCTCGGCAAATACTGCATGATCTTACTTACTACTGTGTGTAAGTAACACAAAGTGACCTGTGAATAATTTCGAATTCAAGCAAAAAAAAAAACATCTAACTTGTTTATGAATCAGTGAGAAACAGGTGCAGATGATGATAGATGATCAGCCCGGTTATACTGCTGATGCTAAATGCTGAGTGGTTGGAACAGACCAGAGGGGAAATGAGGTTGCTGCGGAGGTTGTTATATAAACAACCATTTTTAAATTGTATCTTTTTTTTTAAAAAAAGAGGAAAAGGACGAGAAGGAGGGATATGCTATCTGTTTATGAGCATGATATTATTCATGTAATGACATAGGCTTATGAACACTTATGTTCATTAATGTATGTTGCTAACTTAGATGACATTGGATATCATTTCACACATGATAATGTCACACATGATAATGTGTGTAGACTGCAGCAAAATGATTACAACCAAATTAGAACTTTAATTAGAATTGCTTTCATTGAGATAACATCATTAAAGTTTTCTGTGAACGCCACTGTCGTGTTCAATTGTTGAACCTGATTGGCTATACAAAAACTGTTGATTAATTTTCTATAACAGCAGCTCTGACAGTCATGCAGCAGCAAATTAGGTTTACATTAACCCATTATGGAAATTCTTCACATTCCTTAGTAAGGTGACACGCAGTGTTTTAAGTTTGTTAACATCAAAACATTATATCACACAGACATTACACAAGACTGCTGTATCTATAGATGGATAAAATCATCAGTTCATTATCAATATCATGATATTAGCATAAATACAGTAGGATTCTGGCCAAATCACTGTGTTATGAGAAAAATAAAAGCATTTAGGATGTGATGTTAATTGAAAATAGTTACATTTGTGGTGGTAACAGTAGCTCTGCCTGGACTCACAACCATCCAGTTGTTGATTATTTTTCCATCACACCATATGTGTGGTATTCTTTACATAATGTTTCAGATGGGTATACATAAGAATGCAGTTTCGGTTTAGAAAAGTTTGAAGTTTTCACAATATATTATTATATTATATTTATATATATTATATTATTATTATATTAATATAAAATTTTATCAAGCAAATGTTTTTCTCAGGCCTGTACACATTTGCCTTTTTAACGGGCCTCTATATAGTCCCCTTTATTCTCAATTCAGTCACTCTTTTGTTCTTTGTACCGCAGGTTCCATCATATATAGGAAACTTACAGCACTCCACACAGCTGGAATCGACTTCAAAGGGAATCTGGGATATTACACGTGTTATGCCTGGTAATTTGTTCTTTTAATTATGAACCTGTAAATGATTTACTCAATGTATTTTCGTCCTGTCTAGGTTTTGTTGCTTAGCACCATTTTAACAGTATCGGAAGTGTCTGATTTGGGCCTCCACAACTAACGACTGCCCCGTGGCCATTGGTTTCATGGCCTGTTTGTATTCCCCTTGATCTGGTGTGACTCCTGTTGCTCTTCTCTTCACTGGAATGAGTCAGAGAGGCATCAGAGGAAATTGGATTTAGAGGCTTTTTCATGTTGAGGCATGCTGACGTCCAACGGGCAGCACACTGACTGCAGCATCTAGGTGATGTCTAGGCATGAATCTCTTTAAGAGATAAATTGATGTTTACATTTGACCAATTACAGGAATATACAATAGGAATGTATTTAAAGTTTTCATCACAAAAAGATTATTTAGTAAAAACAAGCTATCCTTATGTTTAATACAGCAAATGGTGATGTACTAATAACATTTAAATAAACCATTTGCAAAGCTTAAATAATAAAATAAATGAATCATGTATGTCACCATGGAGAGGTGATGGGAGCTTTGCTGGACCCATCATCCCGCTATGTCACATGACTGCTATCATCCACACTGAGTTTGAGTTTATTCCTGATTAGTTAGTCTTTTTAGTCCTGTGTGATCTCCTTTCTTAATTCATGCTATCTTAGTTCAAGTCACAGTATCAAGCTCCTGTTCTTGTTCCTGTTTTTTCTGTTCAAAATGTGTAATAAATCAAAGTCTGTACCGGCATCCAATCTACCTCTGCACCCTGACAGAAAGTGAGGCCAAATGAAAGATGTAGCAGGAAAACGGAGAGCGCATAGGACTGGTAGGATTTCAATGCCTACATTCTATGTGATCCGTTTCCCCTAAACAAGGCTCGTGGACATTCTGTCACCTTATGACAGGGCTGAATCCCGCCCAACAAATTTCTGCATTGAGGTCGATTTTAAAAGGCGTGTATGGTGGTTTGCTCTGGTTTATGATGTTCTGACTAACTGGCCCAGCACACCCCATGCATCACCAAATGTCTCATTGCTCAAGGATTCAAGAGGTAAGAAAATCTTGCTGAGTCCATCAAACTATTTAATCAGGTTTCCCACATGTTCTAGTTTTGTTGGATGCAGTGCTGTAGTCTGGGGCGGGAGGTCAACGAAATGAGTCTGATAGCAAAGCTCCCAGTGATGCTCAACATGGTGACCTGCACAGCCCCACTACCAGTTTGGGTCAACATGATGACCTGTACAGCCTGGCTCCCAGTCGAGGTCAACATAGCAACTTCCATAGTCCAGCTCCAAGCTTAAGTCAATATAGTGACCTTCAGAGCCAAGCTTCCTGGAGTGGTCAACACGGTGACCTCCACAGCCCAGGTTTCACGCCTTGTTTAATGCAGATGCTTCCCTTCTTTGCCTTGTGAGGGACCTTCCCCCTTCATGCTGTAAGGACACTGGATTGGACTGCCTGTCAAATTACCATTCTTACAAACACCGGGTTAGTTTTCTTTAGTATGTCTTTGTAGAATGATTTTGGTTATGTGTGATCACAATCTGTTGGATTTTCTTGTGCAGACGTATGTGTGTTCACTATGTGTAACAAAGAGATGTCTGCACCTGCATCCAAACTACTTCTTAACCATGACAGTGTGCAAATCTTACAAGAGAAAATAAACTGTAGACCATGGATGCCGTAATGTCTTCTCAGATGCTAATCCTCATCAACATGATAATTAGATGTCCATAATAACACCCAAGTGGTCATTTCTACTGCCGTAAACAGGTTCTTCTTTTTCGCATTCTAATGTACTTTTTATTTTTAATAGATGCTAATTTTCTCCTTTTCTGTGCAGCATATGTGAAAACAGCTGGATCTGACCATCAGACATGTGGTTTCAGTCAGGCCAAAGTATGCACATTGTCTTTTTCTTTTTTTCTTTTGAAAACCACTATCCTGAGCGCTTTTGTTACTCAGGAAATGTCATTTCCATCCCAAATCCATTCACCATTCATCTTTCATAGGACAGTAAAATTCTTTAGCTTGTATAATTCAATTTCCTTTTCGAAATAAATACTTTAATAAGTTTTTTTTTTTTTTTTTCAAGTTTAAAGATGCAGTCTGTGATTTGATTGTGAGTCTGGTGCCTGACATGTCATTTGCTATTTAACTGTACACAAAAATTGCCCCTTGCAGCAGGCCGTAATCAGAATAACCCGAAGAAACATGTTTTAAAGCTTTAACTACTTTGTTTGTACGGTAATAATAGATGTCAGGTGTGAGCCAACATGTCCCCTTAATTAGGAAACCTGAAAATGTTTATGTACTGGCTCCTGAGCAATTTATCCTGAGCGATGTTCGATAATCCTCAAATTTTGGATTGTATCCTCAAATGTTCAATGTGCGAAATCACATACATTTTGCACAAATTTTTTTTTTATCATGTTAACAAAATGCTATGGCATACAAAAAATTCACACACATATATAATTTACGGAAAAAATAACACAATCCATATAAAATGTAACCCAGTTTATAAAAATAAAAATAAAATCACATGCTATATTCACTTGGAAAAGTCAGCATGTGTGAAAATAAATGTGTGAAAATTAAAACTTTAAAAAAGAAATCTTAAAAATCTTAGAAAATTTAATCTTATACTTGTAAAAAAAAAATTTTTAATGCATCAAGTGTGTGTAAATATGATGTGGAAAAATAAAATCACATACTCTACTTGTGAAATCTGCATGAAATTTGACGTTAGGTGTCTGACGATTATGTGTATTTCATAAACACACAATCCAGACAGAGGGTTAATGTTTTGTTTCCTGAAGAGGACAACATCGTCTCTGACAGTCCATAAACCCTAGAATAACCTTCTGAACATCTGCACGTGTAAACAGAATGTGGCGGTCATGACAACTGGCGAGCATCAACGGTCTCTCTGAACTGTCTGACAACAAAATATTTTCCGGCATTTCGCTGTAGGAAACATGGTTTGTGTTTAAAATTAAGCATGTGAATGGTCTTTTAAAAAAAATTAGAATGCCATCTTGTGGTTAAACAAAAGCACTTGATTTTTTTAGGTTAAACTTTTATCAGTGTGGGAAGACAGTATTTAATCTGAAATCCAAAGCGATAATTAGAGTCAGGTGTTTCGAGAGTCGTTGTGTTTTTCGAAGAAAAGTTTGTCTACTCTATCAAACTCTTACTTCATTAAACATAAAGGTGTAGAGACAGAAGTTACCTAAAGGTGTCTAAATAATGCTAAGGCACATTACAAATAAACTGTACAACCTAGCTAGTTTATTTAAGTTTATTTGCAAAAACCTATATATCTAAAAATCTATTTAGCTAATTTACAATAATGAAACAAATAGCTAATTTAACAAGCTAATTTAAAACTAATTACTAGCTAAATACTGTCACAAGCTATTTTGCCAAACCCTAACTAGCCAGATAAATGTAAGAAACTAATTTACAAATCTTAGCTAGCTAGCCAACTTAGACATTCTTTTTAGCTAAATAATATCACAAGCTATTTTACAAAACCTAACCATCTTGCTAATTTCAATAATTACAGTGGTTCGTCTGCATACGAATTTTATTAGTTCCGGAGGCAAGTTCTTAAGGCGAAATTTTGTATTGCAAAACACATTTTCCCATAGCAAATAATGTAAATGCAGATAATCCGTTCCAGCCACCCAAAAATCTTACCAATATAACCAATTTTCAACACTATAATCATATTTTGTGACATTTAAATGAAGTAAAATATTAAATAAATTTAACCTTACTTAATCTTAATTTATGATTCCCCTTAGCCCTGGCTGCAAAACTGAAAGTGGCTCCCTTTTCTTCTTGCTATCGTCCTTGTTAACGTTCTTGGCACCCATGGTACAGTATGTCTTCACTAAATCTCGCAACTTAGCCAGCATTCAGTTCAGCTCAATTAATTTGCTCATATGCTGAAAATACGAATTTCTTGCAAAATTTTAGTTTTTATGGTAAAAAAATGTACAAGACTTAATAGTTATCTAATTTAAGAAGCCAATATACAAATATTTAACTAGCTAGCTAACTCAATAAGGTACTCAGCAAAAATTTACTAACTAGTTAATTAAACAAACCAGTTTAAAAAATCTAACTACATACTTTAGATTTGATGAAGTTTACAGGCAGGTATTCATAAAAGAAATATATTATGGCTTAAGGGATCAAACATGGGTTTATATTTTGTAAATTGACTTTAGCAAGAGAACAAGTATGCTATTTAAATTATAAAAAAAAATAAAGTGCAAATCATCCAAAATAATAATTAATTAATCTGACATGGAGACAAAAATTAGCAGACGTGCTAGCTACTTTATTAAACATTAAATTAACTTTAAACTTATGTTAAACCTTTTATTCAATAAATGCACATTTAGGTTTTTTTCCCCCATTTTTACAAGACCAGTACTAAACCGATTGAAGTTGCTAGCATATTGTGTGATTTATTAGCTTGCTAAAAACATTACAACTGTACAAGCGTTATCTTGTACAGTGGCGAATTAATCATGAGGCTACCTGATGTGATGCACTTAACTATAAACTATAAAGTACAAACATCATTTTTTTTCTCAGCGTGGAGCTGGAGAAGTAAGAGGGGGAAAAAAAAAAGAAAGCAAATAACAGTGTACTGTAGCACCATCTGTGAGTTTGTTTTCATCCTTAAACTGAAAGATCACTAGAAATAACGTACTACTGGGACTCATAGAGGAGAGAAATCACCAGGCCTAGCAGTGCAGCTGTCATAAGAGTGAAGATATCTGCCATTAAAGGACCCGGGTGTGTGATCTGTTTCCTGCTTGACAGGAAATTGCAGGTCCATTTGGAACGCCAGTGATAGAAATTAAACAAATAAAATTACAAGATGTCTTTCTCACGCAGAGCTGCTACAGATGATGATCATGATGAATAGACTGGTGGCTGTATGCAATCATGGGTTTAGTTTAAAGGTTTTTAAAACACATTTATCAACATTTTGCTCGGACTTTATAGAATCATGATGTGGGTCAAAACATTCGGCTGTGATACTTAAAGCACAGTCCAATCTTTTGAGATCACTTTAAGAATTTCTTGTTCAATAAAGCTGGGATTTAAAAAAGTATAAGAAGGAACACTCACTCACTCAGGGTCATGGGGAGCCTGAAGCCTATCCCAGGGGACTTAGGACATGAGGCACCAACCCCTCACAGGTCACACACATACACAGACAAGAGGCAATTTTGAATTTTGAAAGACCAATTAGCCTAATCTGCTAAGCACTAAGCTACCATGACTCCAGTAAAGCTGTGATTAAAAAAAAAAAAAAAAGTAGAAACAAAGATAATGTTTCTGAATTTTGAGGACTTTCAAACAAAGAATGGAAATGTTTTTAGGTCTGCACTATTTTTAGGTCATTATTTTCAAATCTGTCAAAACCACATTAACCGCTTTGTACGAAAGATCTGATTTTTCTCACCTCAGGTCAGGTTTTAAACAAACTTCTTAAGTCCAGAGCATCCCGAATGAATTAAAGTAAAACCGGGACATGTAAAATCCTGAGATTTATTTCAATGTCAAAAAATTAGCTTATTTCTAATAAAACACTGTGTATTAACTACAAAAGAATGTGAAATAAATGCTTTTTTTTTTTTAATAGGGCTTTTAAACATTTGGACCCTACTGTAGGTCAAACACTCTCAACATTTGTTCTCTCTTTGGATTCGTACAATCTTTTCAGTTCAAGGAAGCTACACTACTTTAAACATATTTATAAATATTGCTGTAGATAAGAAATTAAAATATTAGAAATGAAAAAGTAAAAAGGATAATATTAAACTGATGCTCCTTTAGTCAGATAAAGAAGATAAAGTTTCGGATTTGTGATTTCTCAGTAACACGACAAGGTGCAGAAAAAGAAACAAAGTATTTGTCGACTAACTGTTTTTTCGTAACTACAAGTATAAACAGATAAAAAAAAGTACAATGTGTCAAACTGTATTAAAATTTTTATATTTAGGTCATGCTGTTATTGAAAAATCCTCCACTTTGGTGTGGTAACAGTTACTCCGCTTCATCACATCACTCCACTGCTTATTATTTTACTCCCACAGAAAACGTTTGGACCTTCCAAATAAGAGCCTCATCATCGTACTGTGTCTTCTGTAAATGTCAACCGTTTTTTTTACGCTTTTTAACTCCCGGTTTGACTTGAACACCTATTATAGTTTGAATATATAATGTGATAAAGGTTTTTCAATTCATCCTAACCTCTAAAACAAACTAGTTTATAGCCCGCAGTGTGCGGGCCAAGCACCGGGGGAGGACGGAAAACATCGTCTGATCCGACAATGGAATAAAGTGTGTGTATCTGTCTGAAATATGACATACGTGCATCTGATCCAAGACGCCTGCAGCTTCACCAAAGGCAGTTGGACGATGTTTGAGGCTTTGTCATACTCAAAACATCTGCCGAAAGTCTAGCACACACACACCAAATTACAGCAGAGTTATTACCACTACTATAGACTTGACTATGTAAACCATTCTGGTTTTTTTTTTTTATAGATTTTTAAAAAGTAAATGGTGATAGTTTTAGCAAAAAAATAAAAAAAAAAGTAAAAATTAAGATCATCTTTTCAAATCATTTGTATCTGTTGACATTATTTTGGGATAACACAGGAGATGGGGTCTCAGCTACACCCTCATCCTTGCTATCGCTTTCACGGATCACCCTAACACAAACCAGTCATCACCGGAGTGTATTAGCCGCTCCACTACCTTATTACACCACCAGAACAATCTACCTTTTTGTAAAATAATGAACACCCTCAGTGCCAGGGAAGTGATGGAAAAGTCAGAGCTGACAGGATGTAAGAATATGAGAGGGGGATTTCTCCTTCCTCACTAAAGCCAAACCCAGAGTCTTGGAAAACCAAGTCCCCTCCACAGAGAACATACAGGAAGAGTTTTGGCTTAGCGCTGAGCCTCGCTGAGTCACCCGCTTTCATCTGGACAACAATCGAATTGGTTAAGGATATGAAGCATGAAAATATCTTTTTCTTAAAAACAGTGTATAAAGTTAATCAGGTTTTTTTTACTGTTTTATTTGAACATTCTGTTCCATGTAAAAAAATTTACATTCTTGAATTATAAGGCTATCGTAGATATCTGTATGTAAACGTAGCCATAACCTCCAGGGTCCGGGTTCGATTCCCGCCTCAGGGTCTGTGTGTGTGTAGTTTTCATGTCCTCCTTGTGCTTGGTGGTTTTCCTCTGGGTAATCCAGTTTCCTCCCGGTCCAAAGAAATGCAGATCAGGGTAACTGACATTCCCAAATTGCCCATCGTGTGTGAATGAGCATGTGAGTGTATGCGTGTATGCCCTTTAATGGACCCCGCCTTGATCCTTATCTCTCATAAGATACGCTCCAGGCCCCTATGACCAGGTTTACCGGATAAAGCAATATACAGTAGATGATGAGTGACTAAGTGAGTGATTAGCAATGTGGCCATAAGTGATTAATTATATCAACATATATTAAGGTGCAAAACACAATTTTAATCAACTCCTGAACTTTAACAGTTCCTCACCGTCAGCTACATCACTCGAGTTCATAATTGTCTCAACTAGATGCTTTCTTTCTTTCTTTCTTTCTTTTTTTCTTTCTTTTTTCTTTCTAATGTTAAAGGTTGGGACTTTTGAATGCTACATAAATTTCACAAATGACTGAGTTAATCAGATAAAAAATGAAAGTTTTTCATCATTATTAAATGAAAATATTTGCTTTCATGGAAAAAATAGTATGGACACAATAATGAAATTGTTCATTTATTCCTATTTCTTTGTAGTTCCTGGGGCAACCTCTGGTTCTGAAAAATGAAGCCCCTGTGGAAGTGCCAAAAGTGAGTAAATCCCCAGAAAGCCCCATGTTAAAATGTACATAAAGCCAGTACCTCATATTACAGGCATGTCGGATTTGAATGAGAGCTGCATTACAGGTGTCAAACTGTTGGCTATTCATCTATCTAATCAGCTACCTGGAATCATTGTAGTTTAATTTACCACAGGAAATGTTGTGAGCATGTAGTGAGAGAAATGTAGTGGGTATAGTGTAATGAGTCACCGAGTTCAATCAAATGCAAAGGACATTAGCATATAATTTAATGTTAGCCACCTTAGCATTTTTGATAAGTTAAAGCTAAGCTCTTCAGAAAACCTTTGGGTTAGGTCATGGACGATTGATCCAGTTCATTTTATACAGTCTGTGGTTGAGTTCTCTTTCACTTCCCTTAACTATAATTTCATTGTCATTACAGAATAATATCAGGGTGGCTAAAAAAACAACAACAACAAACAACATATTAGCTAACTTGCTAACTGTGCAAGTAAAATCTCCAGTGTTTTGGTTGCTGGGTATTTAATTAACAAGGCTAAAATCAACATAAGCAACATGATGTAATAACATATTGTGTTAATTAGTTTGCTAACTATTATCAATCTTAGCTAACATTATCATTCAGTCTTTTTAATCAGTCGACTTTTTAAGGTACTACCAGCACATATAAATTAAATCAGATTAAAAAATTTTTTTTTTATGTAAACACATTGTTTTTTATTAAATCTAATTAAATTTATGTGTGACTTTTGAACTGTACTGGATAACGTGCACTAATGTTGGGTGTTCTAATCCTCGCCTCAGTTTTCCCTTCACAGATCCCACACCTGCGAGGCGAGGATAAGAACAAAAGCAGTTCCCATGGCTTCATGGCCAGATCTATAAATCTCCATCTCTGGCTCCCTTCCTGACTTCTCTGGTTCAACAGTGCAGGTACAGCGGCTTGGCTAGGTCTTTGTGTGGTTTCTCTACAAAAGGTCTTGTGTTGTCCAAATGTCCTCATCCCTAGAAACGCTAAAAAGGAAAACTTGACATTATAACCGTCATGGGACAGGGAGAGATCCGGTATAATATAAGAACACGGCTTCAATATTGTATATGGGTTCCGCTACATTTGGAAACTTCTCTATAGATTTACTGCATTTTCAGGATAAATGTCTTGCTGTGGATAACAGCTGGAGGTAAAGTTAGTGTAGAGGTGAGCTTAAAGTTATTGTTGTTAAAATTATAATGAAACCAGGGAAACCAGATCAACCCGGCTTATGAACATGTTTGGTTAAATGTTTTGTTGGTTGAATGTTTTGACTTCAACATTTGGATGCATTTGCATCCAAGCTCCCTGTCTGTAATATCATTATTATTATTATAATAACTAGCTAATTATTATTGATGTCTCTTTTACCACCATGAAAACCGTAGTCTAGCTTAAATAATATGAGATAAAGAAAAAATCTAAGAAGAGTTACTCATGTATTCAGGAATTTTTGTAGCAGTCCATGCCAAGCCTAACCATTCTGCTTATGATACAGTACCTCTGTCTCCTAAACATCCCTGTTCTCAGTACACGCTCTTTGTTCTTACAGTCAGTTTCATCGATCTTCCTTTGAAAGCAAAGCTCCCAAAATGGAAGCGCTCTAACTCAGACGACCCTCGTTTACCCTTTTATTCCCACCACTGGCCTGCTTCCAGCATGGTATAAATAGGCAGTATAATGGTGAGGACTGAGGAGAAGCAGATACGGTGAAGGACCTGGGGTCTAAAAATCCATAACAGGACCGCGCCGTCTTCTGTGCAGCATCACTAGTGTGTCAGTTTGTAACTTTCTTCCTCCTGGCTTTATTTTTTTGTTTTTTTCCACTGTAAGTTAAAAAAAATTGAACACTTAGCCTTTGAATGTAGAAACAAAAGGAGCAACTGGTGGGGAAAATCCAGGTTCACACACTCAGAACTGAGCTCACACAGTGGAGATGTGGCAGAATTGGGCCGTGATGACTTGGTCAATTAGAGCCAGAACAATCTGGAACTCCCAGGCGTTATTGTTGGGCTCGGAATTCTTTTATTAATTGCTGTTTTTTTTGTGTGTTCATTTGTATGTGTGTGTTGTGGTGGTGGGGTCTGCACATGGAAGCACTTGATTGTGTGAATTTATGGAGGTTTAAATAAACAGGGCTAACTCGGGACCTGAAATGATGCATGATTAGTAAATTCTAAAATTCAAATTTAGGTATTATGGGACAATTTATGATTTTTGTTAATCCTCCAAATACCCTAATACAGTTAAACCATGGATTGCGAGCATAATGTGTTCTGGAAGTGTGCTTGTATATCAAATAACTTGTATATCAAAGCAAATGTCTCCCATAAGAAATAATGAGAACTTCAGTGATTCGATCCACAACCCAAAAATATTCATATAAAAATAAATAATACAAAATATAAAGTAAAAATTAAACAAATTAACCTGCACTTTACTTTTGAAAAAAATCATGACTGGTGTTTGTTGAGAGCAAAAGAAGGAGCAGGGGGACTACGGTGCAGGACAACTTTCACACACACACACGCACACACACACACACACTACCGGAATCACTCCTCTATACAGATTGATCTCCTGCACTGCTACTGCCTATTTAACTTTTATTTCCTTCACGGGGGCCGTTGTTGCAGTACAGTTACTAAAGAACAGTCACTACACTTCGACAGACACAAAAAAATGCTTTATACACATGTTCACAATGTTATAGTAAACAATAAACGTGAACACGGATGTTGACTGAGTGATGCACGCGCACTGAGACTGAGCATGGGAGACAATTACCCACAGTCCCACAGCCCGAGAGAGAGACGAACCATTGGCTCAGTTGTGATCACATGACGCTTGACAGACAACGCATAGAAGTACTACAGTACTCGTATATCAATCCCTTGCTCGTTTATTAAGTTAAAATTCATTACAAAAATTAGCTCGTCTTGCAAAATGCTTGCAGACTAAGTTACTCGCAATCCAACGTTTTCTCAGAACACCAAAACCGGGATTGGACTGCAGGGGCTTCTATGTCAAAACGTTGGTGACCAGTTATCTGTCAATTTTCAAGGATCAGGTGTTCCACTTGCTGAGTGTTCATGGGAACGACTGCAGTGGGCTCTGAGCCACATCAGCTGGGATCGTTATTCATAAATGTACGGCCTTCTTTAAAACGTTCGTTTTAAAGTTTTACTGCAACTAAGAGTCTCATCAAGAGTGCTAAAATCATCTGTAAATGTCAATCGGCAAGTCCTGGTTTGACTTGAACGCTCCTCATAATTAAGTATGGTAAGAAATATATTAATAATGTAATTTCATAAAGCAAAATGTATAATCATTGACATGGTGAGCTGTTTCTGTAGGGAGATGCTTAATAAATATTCCTGGAAGGAGTCTCCAGTGTCAGTGCTTTGTAAATTGGGTGCAACCAGTTATTATTTAATTAATAAATAATTGTGTAAGAGGGGGAAAAAAAACCCTTTAGGATCATGCCTTTATGATTTCTCCCTTAATAAGTGCAACAATACAATTTGCAACATGAATAAATGTAATCTATACTCGCTAAATATATTTATTGACTTATATTGCTATAATTAGTAAAATATATACATCTTATGGTCTTATAACCCAAGCTTCTATTCTATTCTGTTTACCTCAAACCATTTAAGAGTGTGACCTTTTTCTGTTTACCTTAAACACTTTTTCTCCTGTATTTCCTCCAACTGTCTCATCACAATCTGACTACTTTTCTTCATGTTACATTTGTTCAACATTTTTTTTTATTTTAGCATCATTACGGCTTAAACGTTTACCAGCTTGTTTTCCTTTATGATTCCCATCTTTCCACAAACTGACCTCACAACTGCTGCGCAAGGAAACAAATTGTACAAGCAAAATATTTTTCGAAAAGGTACAAATGGTGGAGTACGGAATGTCAGAGCATCTCCTAGGGCTTTATGTGTAGTACAGCCAATAAAACCGCCGTCACCCATTACAATCACTGTGAGTTCTTGAGGAGGTCAGGTTGCACTCACGGTCAGACTGCCACAGCAAATAAAGGAATACTGGAAAATTGGATGCTTTGGGGATGTTGTGCTCCCTGCTCGTGTTCTGATCAGTCTTCCCATTAATCATCTGAACTTCAGGGTTCTTCCTAGGCAGCTTGATAATAAACAAGAGAAGACCGCATTTTAGTCTGTTCCGTCTGTGAAGAACGTTGTTAAAAACGTCTAAACAGATACAAATTGGGATGTGTGAAGAAAATAATTATCAATGTGTACTCATTTGCATTTGTATCTTATCAATACAGATTGCTTGGTCAACGTGATGCAGCTGACAATGTTGCTTAATTTCGAGAAGACCTGGAAAATCTTAAACCTGCGACAGGGTGCCAGTCCATCGCAGGTCATCAACTTGCATGTCTTTAGCCTGCAGAAGGAAACCAGAGTACCCAGAGGAAACCTACCAAGCACACAGAGAACATGCAAACTCTACACACACACCCAAAGGGGGACTTGAACACTCATCCCTGGAGGTGCAAGGCCATGGTGGTTACCACTATAGAAGGGAGATAAGATAAATCTACTTGCTATATTTGAAATTAGAATGAGCATGTCAACAGTTTCTGCAGCTCATCACAGCTATGATGATACTCACCAAGGAGGAATTAGTGAGCCAGTGAAAAGCACTCAATTCATTAGTCTCGTCAAGAGGAGTGGTGACTCAGGTGGTTAAGGCTATAGGTTGTTGGTTTGGGAATCTGGTTGTGAATCGGACCGTTGATGGGTTTGCCACACCGCACACTATCCAGCCACTGCATGCAGTGCTGGTCTCAAGTCCGGATAAAACTGGGAGGGTTGTGTAAGAAAGGACATCAAAATCTGTGCCAAGTTGTGTGCGGATTGGATATCTGTGACCCCTTGATGGGAGCAGCTGAAAGTTTTTGTTTTATTGGTCTCTTCACCAGCAAGGCAGCTGGAAAGAAAATAAGTAAGCACCTTGTACCCCTGAAGCAGGGTAACCAGAACATATCACTTATGTGCCAAGCCTTTACACCATGGCAGCCAGGAGTGGGTGGAAAGAACCCACACTAAAAGCTGCATATTGACAGGAACTCAACACTGATTTGCTCCCTAAACTCACATGCTGAGATAATCATATATCACTGGATGACCTGATAGATATGTCCGTTCATCTAGAAGCAATATTGATGCAGAAGCAAGGACACTAACTATCTAGCTAAAGGAGATGAGTGACAGCCGTGGAGGAGGAGCACAAACAGCATAATGGGAATAACTCTGTTTTAAGGTTGCAGCCCTCAGTATACTGGCCACTAGTGCATAGCCAAGCCAATCTCATGCTCAAAAAACAGAAAGCAAAAGAGCCTTGCCCGGTCAACCATGGTGAGCAAAAAAATTTCTCACCATAATTTTACTTTACGTGGGCATACTTTCAAGATGAAATATTTATATTATATATTCTTAAAGTCAGAGCCCTATATTTAAAAGACAATGTAATCATAACCTCCCAATTCCCTGTTGTACTAGGGCTTTTCCAGATGCAAACCTATCACCCACAGATGTCATAGAGGGAATGAGAAATTACATGATGCTCAACGTACTGCCACAACAACTGTATTTATCACCCTTCTCTGACCATTGTGGCTACATCCATTGAAAGTCCTGACACTTAATTTTAAACACACTTTCCCAGTGATGATGGACTGAAGCAAAGTATTCAGCAAAACCAAGGCCACTGATTAATCACAGGTTTGTTGCAGCATCAATAACTGTGCTTGGCACCAAATGCATTAAATGAAACCCTACTTCGACAATCAAAGAAGCATTCACATCAGCCACAATGCTCAAACACCCCAATCCATATCAATCATTAATTGAACGCAATGCATCAGAGTGTGGCATGGGTGTAGTAATCCTAAATTTTACCCCACTGGCTTTTTTTCAAGCAAATAAATCCCAGCTGAACGTAACTATTTTATCATTGTTGGAGCGGCATCACTGGCTGGAGAGGTTGTGACATCCATTTATCACATTCACGGATCATAGAAACCAAGAGTGCATTGGAACTGCAAAGAGACTGAACTCCTGCCAAGTCTGATGATGGGCTTTGTTTTTTCCATTATTCAACTTCAATATGTTTTATCAACCAAGTTCAAAGAACATTAAAGAAGACTGTCTGTCTTGCATATTTACAGTATCACAGGCAACAATTCCCCAGACAATTACAATCTAATAATTATAAATAATAAAAAGATCAAATTAATAATAATAATAATAATAATAATATGCTCATCATATCCTGTTCACAGGTGCTCAGGTGAAAGTCATCAATGGGAAATGTTATGCGCCACCTCATGCCTTAATGCCCATGGTCCCACATCTTAATTGATTTGATCAGTGATCTCCACGTCAATCAGAATAACAAAACAATTGTAGTTGAATTAGATCTCCAAATCATTACACCCTATCCCAATACCTGATATGTCTACAGCTTTCCAGACAACTAAACTGCTCTTTCAATATAAATGTAGATATTTTGGCATCCCCAATCATATTTTTAATAACCAAGGAGAGCAATTAACTTCAAATGTCTTGAATGGCTTTACGGAGAAACTGGCGGTTATGGTGAGTACAATTAAAGAGGTAATTGATTTCCAAGATCAGTTTGTGGCAATTACCAGACAGCCCAGGCTCAGTCACGGTATCACTCGGGCATGCAGTTGACACCATTCCAGTGTGTCCTAGGATACCAACTGGGATACATCCTGTGGAATGCTAACACAACATATTCACCAGCACACAGCTGGTTTCAACACACTGAGTAAGTTTGGGAACTTACAGATGTCTGATGCAACCAACCAAGTTCAATGCAGAGAAAACACCCCAGTATATCAGCCTGGTGACTGGGCATGTCTCCTTGAAGTGCAGTTCATTGGCCAGTTCATCTGCCCTTTTAAAATCCGCCGGACTCAGTGACATAGCATGTAAAATGGACACGTCACACCACCATCATTTCACATTTAAAAGCTTAAACCAGTGAAACCACAGCACTTGGCAGAAACCCCACTCACCAACCCCACACCACAACCCCAGAACATTGACGAGCAAACTGCCTTCACAATTAAGGACATCATGGACTCGCGTTCCCAGGACATCGAGCTGCAGTGTCGTATAGACTGAGAAGGCTATGGGCCTGAGGAACTGTGTTGTGTTCCTCTGTGAACACAATATGCTTGGCACCTTGTTGTACCAAAATGTCCACACACAAGCTCCACTATGCACTATAAAGGCATTCCGGAAAATCTTGTAATAAAAATTTAGCTATTTCTACAACAATATGAATAAACAGTATAATGTACCTGTGTTTTAGTGTTCGATAGTTTCCCTTATCAGTTATTCTGGGAAAATATTTACAGTTCTGCTGATTAGAAGACATTACTGCATAGCTTTCGAGGCCACAAACGAACATTGTTTGTTCCCTTTTCCCATTTCATTACACTTCAACTATTGAATCACACTGATTTTTGCCCTATAGCAGAGCTTTAATCATTTCCAGTTATATCTGTAATAACTGGTACAAATACAACCAACAGTATAACAAACTGATGCATCGTTTACGTTGTGTTCATTGGTGCAAAGCATTATGGGTAATAACCTGCTGCTGATGTGTTTCTCATGCCCCTTTTGCACACTCCTGTCAGTACCGATGCAGGAAAAGGGGACACCCCGTTCGTCTGTCAGATAACTCCCACGAGACATGTCCAAGGTAAACAGGGTGTGTGTGATTCTAAACTTCCACAAGGGGCGTGTTTCTGTCATGTACTCGACAAAACCCCTCTAATTACCATCCAACAGAAACAGCCTCGGCCTGTCAGAGCGGGTAACGAGGAAGGTGAAAACATACATGCAGGATAAGCCTAGAGTCTGTAAAGCTGATGTAATCTCCATCCTGTCTAATACGGCATGAAGATTACGCCCAGGACACTGATGCTGTTTCGGAAATGGTGGAAGGAGAAAAAAAAAAACTTGGCATAATCACGTATTATTTCTATTGTTTCACAGAGATTGTATTATTATGAAACAATTCAACATTACCAAATCAGAGTCAGATAAGTCATCTTAGATGTTACGGGAGAGGTGCTGAACCGTCTTCCTGGAAATCCACCCTCTTGTGCGTTCCAACATTTCCAACTCAAAGGAGCATTGAAAGTGCAAATCGTACACAGTTCAGGTTAAGACTGTTAAGATTTTATGCTCTAAAAATTGGTTTGGAGCTTGACGGAGTGATGAACCTTCTCAGATGAGGTGCTTTTGATTAGGATGACAAGAAAAGTGCTGCGTTTGACTTTGACTACGGAATTATTTTGTATACACTTCATAACAGGTTAGGAAGTGTTACTTTATTTGCTGTGCGCAGACATATTGGTTTTTACAAACACAACTCAGAGTAAAAGGGACCACATTGACTTTCTGAGGAGGAATTTGAGGGTGTTATCATTGCTTTACCTAGTCATAGGCCAGATTTGGACTTTAAAAAATGCACTCATGGCCGTATATGCTCATACACAAGATAGCTTCAGGACATACTGTATCTTTTTTTTTTTAGCCTAACTTGTACACATCAACAGAAATAAACTTTAAAAACTTCAATTCAGAAGTTCGTAAAGATCAGCTTTGTTATGAAAACTTAGTTACCACGCATGTCCGCGAGAGCTCAACCCCCCGGAAACAAAAACACTGTCAATGGAACAAAGTAAAACCTATTGGGTTCATTTCCCAGCACAGGTGAGCTTTATCAGCCATTAATTAATTTCTTGCTTCATAAAATGACCCATTATGTGGCCTCGCTACAAGTTAACTATGGGAATAATGACCCCTGTTCACAAAATAAACTGCAAATAAACCTGCACTGTGTCTCACATTCTCAAATTCTGATTCTAGACAGGTATTGTGTACTGGTTGACTTAATGCCAATCAATTTTTAAAAATCTCATTCAGCCTTCAAATTTCCCTTTTGCATTTGTCTTCTGGTGCATCTAGATTAGTCAATACTTTTGAATGGTGTAGTTGTTGACTTGGGACACAGCTCATGGCAACAATCATGAACAGAGTGGAACTTTTTAAGATTTGGAAAGCTCATGGACAGGCATGTTTTGGTCCTGGCATGCGGTCTAGTGGACAGCTCAGGTGCTCTGGATTGCTGAGGGTCATAGGTTTAAGTCCCTGTCACCGCCAGCTTGCCACTGTATTTTTTGCATTTTTAAATCTGACTTTTTAATTGACTGTAATGGAAACCATTAGGACACAGTACACAGCTAGTGTGAGGAGTGTAATGCTGACCAGCTGGTTGGTTCTGAGAGCATAAACAAGAGCGCAAGAATGAGGTTTATTTTTGGAAAGGCATTTTTCATATTTTAGCGCACCGACGCATTAATCATCCGTCCATATGCACCACGCAAAAGCGCCCAACTTACTCAAGAGCAATAAAAAACAATTACAAAACCACAGGGTTTTTCTGTGTGTAGAGCACAGAGTGCCCTTTGTTTTGTTGTCATCAGCATGTGATTAACTAAAATATGAGCTGCTGTTGGTTGATGGGCAAAAAGAGATGAAATGTTGGGCATAATATAATACCAGCCAGTTATTATGAGCTATAATTATATGAAAGAATAACAGCCATATTATGAACCAAAAATGCTTGTTATGTAATTTTTTTTTTTTTTTTTTGCTCATTTATGAGCTGGAGATTTTTTTTTTTAAACCTTATCCCTTAGCGCTTACACTGAATACAAACAATGAGTCAAAGTCAATAAATAGATCTCTTTGTCTTGCCTTTGCACATGCATGCATTTCTGTGTTTTATTATTCTGTTCAAAAGTATGTGCTGTCTTCATTTGTAACTATTATTCAAATTCCTTCCTAATACTTGAACGTAAAACCAGTCTTTGAGGTTTAAATATCCTTTGAGTGCACAGGCTTAAAAACGAGGGAACACCGAAAACAATTGTCAATTGTGGACTCAGGATGTTGACTCATTTTTATGACATTCCAAAAAGTCATAATATGGTATTTTTACTGTTCTAATAACTAAGAACTGAAATTACTGTGCAGAATGCTCTCTCTCTCTCTCTCTCTCTCTCTCTATATATATATATATATATATATATATATATATATATATATATTT